>CM053584.1:144827742-144845745 GCA_028627135.1 Pseudochirops cupreus | reverse complement strand
TGTGTTTTGGAGTTCCAGGATTGGTTTAGAGTCCTATTTTATGGGTATTTTGGGGTGGCTATGTGAGAGCTGCGATATGTTGCTGCTGCTACACCACCATCTTGGCTCCGCCCTCCCCCCCCCCCACTGCACATTTTCTATTGTGAGTTCTTTACAATTGTCTTGGATCATTGTATTGCTGAAAAGAGCTAAGTCATTCATTGTTAATCATAACACAATGTTGCTGTTACTAGCTGCCTAAAATATAGACAAAATTAATATGTAGTGACTCTACTGGGGGGAGGGGGAACACCAACAACTGGGGGAAATCAGGAAAATCCTCTTGAAGGAGGTGATGAGTAGAGCCTTGTGGGTTACAAGAGGCAGAGATAAGGAAGGAGAACATTCCATGCAAGGGGCACAGACTAGGCAAAGGAGTGTTGAGATGAGGTGGAATGTTGTGTAAAAGCAATAGCAGGTAGGTCATTTTCACTACAGGACCAAGTGCCTAAAGGCCTATGATGTATAATTAACCAGGGCAAATAGACTGGCACTATATTTACAGTCTGGCTTTAACCACTATCACTATTTTAATGTAAGGATACTAGGGAAATTTCTTGAGCAGGGGAATAACACAATCAGATGCATGCTTTTCTAATACCAATTTATCAGCAGTGTGAAGGCTATATCAGAGAGGAAAGTGACTGGCTGGATGGTCAGTTACAAGGCCATCATATTCATAGTAGCCTAGGCAAGGAGTGATAAGAACCTCTAAGTGTTATCCAGATCCCTTTCTTATTAACACAAAAGAAATAATTCTGTATTCTCTGTTTTGGGCACAGACTTGCCAGAGTCAATATTTTTTAATCAAAATATTGTAATTCTAAGTACCCCTGCCTAGAGGGAGAGAAAAAATGAAAGAGGAAAAATCCATCCTGCTTTTGAAAATCTTGCCTCCAAGCCGTTCGTTCCCACACAAGGATGGAATTCCACAATAAGATAAAACTTAGTAACAGAGCTTGGGTGAAAGTTCAGTTAGTGGTATGTTTTAGAGCCAGATGAGGGGGCACACCCCTGTAATCCTGACTACTGGAGTGAGGGAGTATGAGGGGCAGGGCTGTGGTTGATTGATCTCAACTCAAGAGTTCTGAGCTTTAATAGGGCTAAAACCAATCAGAGGTCCACATTAGGAGCAACACCAGTATGGTGAACCCCTGTGGAGTAGGGGGTGTCGCTAGGTCATCTAAGGAGGGTAACTGGTCCAGGTTGGATACAGAGCAAGTCAAAGCTTCTGTGTCAATCAGCAGTGGGATTGGGTTTGTGAGTGGCCTCCCTCTATATCTCCACACATTCTATATCTCCAGCCTGAGTGAAATAGTGAAACTTAGCCTTTAAAAAAGAAAGAATGAAAGAAAGAAAAAAGACTTGTTTATAAGAGCAAAAGTCACTTAGCAATAGTCAGTTTTTGGCACCTCTTGGACAATTATCTTTCTAAAACCGTTCAGTCTCTCTTTAACCATTTGTCTCTATTAACCACTGTCCACCTGGTCAGAGATGAAATCAAGAGACACTTCTATGAGGAGAATTAATCTTTCTTCTTTCTCTTAGATTAATCACTTCAGGGAGGGCTTCATTCTAATTATAAATTGGTTAGACTTTCTATCAGAACGATGTAAGGATTCTAAATGTGGGATATTATTTGGGCACTTATGGTTAAAGAAAGACTGGTAAGAGTTTTTCATTCAGTTTGGAACAAGAACTTCAGGCTGAAGGACTATCCTAATACTGTTTTGTAATACAGAGCCTAACAAGGGCATGGGGAGCTATTCCATTTTAAGCCCAGCTCATTGTCTATCTGTGGTTTCTACCCAATATAGAAGTATTGATGAAGTAACTGAATGGACTGCTCATCTCTAATCTGGGCAATATGAATTATTTATCCACTGAAGTTTATTAAGTATGTGGAAGACATGATCAGATCTGCACTTCAGGAAAATCACATTAGTGGCTGAATGGAAGATGGATTGGAGTGGGGAGAGAATTGAGGCAGGCAGATCCACCAGCAGGCTATTGCAGTGTTCCAGGTGTGAGGTGATGAGGACCTGTGCCAGGGTGATGGCAGTGATAGAGGGAAGGGTGGTGCTCCAGAGATGTTGTGGAGATGAAATCAACAGGCAGCAGCCTGACAGTCTGGGAGGATGGTGTAGCCCCTACAGTAACAGCGAAGGTAGGAAGGGGGGTGGTTGGGACAGTCTTGCACAACCTGTGGACTGTAAGGTATATGGCTCATGGGCACAACAAAGGATTTCGGGCAAAAAAATTTTTGAGATGCCCAAAATCCTTTGGTGGGCCGTAGGTTGTATGGGCCTGGTTTAGAAGGAAAGGGAATAAATTCTGTTATGGATATATAGAGTTTAAGATATCTACCAGACATCCAGTTCCAGATGTCTGAAAGGTGATGGGAGATGCAAGATTGAAGGTCAGCAGAGTGTTTGGGGAAGTGACTCCACTCTCATTAGCAATTCAAGTAGAATGCCAGAAATATTGGCAAATCTCTTCCATTTTGCATCGGTTTGTTGCCCTTCCAATTTCATCTATAAATGATCTTTTGTTGATCTGCCTTAGTTGTTGTCTTATGCCAGGTTATCTGTAGACTCATTTTCTAATCCCTTCTTGTTGTGTTATAAAGCTATAGTGTTCCTTATCTTCTATTACATACTATGTAAGCTATTGTTGAGCTGTTTCAGTTGTGACCAACTCTTTGTGACCCCATTTGGGGTTTTCTTTTCTTTTTCTTTTTTCTTTCTTTCTTTTTTTTTTTTTTTGCTTTTTTTTTTTTTGGAAGAGGGAAGTCAGGGCAGTTGGGGTTAAGTGACTTGCCCAAGGTCACATGGCTAGTAAGTATTAAGTGTCTGAGGCCAGATTTGAACCCAGGTCCTCCTGACTCCAGGGCCAGTGCTCTATTCACTGTGCCACCTAGCCACTCCCATTTGGGGTTTGCTTGACAAAGATACTAGAATGGTTTGACATTTTCTTCTCCAGCTCATTTGACAGATGAGAAACTGAGGTAAGCAGAGTTAAGTGACCAGCTTAGGGTCACACAACTAGTAAGTGTCTGAGGCTATTGTGTGTGTGTATATAGATATGTATGTATGTATGTGTATAGATATGTATATATGTATGTATGTGTATATATAGTATATTATATAATATACTATATACATGTAATACATAACCATGAGAAGCAGCCTGATACAGTGGAAAGAAGACTGGTTTTGGAATCAGAGGACCTGCATTAAAATACTTAGTTCAGTTTCCTCATCTGTAAAATGCTAGAATTTGGCTAGATGGCCTCTGAGGTCTCTTCTAATTTCCTCTTGGTCTATGATACTATAGCAAGTGGATAGATGAATGAGTGCATTGATAATGGGGACAAGGAAGGTGGGGGCTTCTGGTTTCTGTGTATTTTGGCTTTAAAATTAATTGCATGCTAGTGGTATACAAATAATATTTAAAACCTTCTTAGTTCCTAGAAATCCCAGCCTTGGATATGGTAGGCGAATGGGAAAGAGACTCAATCCTAGCGCTATGCTCCACCTTACCTTGTCCTTTCCAGCACAGTCTGCCCCTCCATTACAGCCAGGAGGAAACTATATCTTGACCCTGGAGATTTGAACCTGTGAACCTGGTTCAAACTATGCTCTCCTACCCCACACCCCAGAATTCATTCATTTCTTGCCTATCCTACTAATCTTTCAGGGTGTCTTCTGTAGTGTCAGCATCCATATCCTTTGCCTATATTCCTGGATTCTGTTGTGGGCTTTATTCTCTTCACTCTATATTAATTTTTCTTAATTATCTCTTTCTTAATTATCTCATTAATTCTTGTGGGTTCAACTGTTATCTCTATGCAGATGAATCCCCAATCAACAACATATCTATCCAGCCTTCTCTCTTCTTTCTCCCAAGCTCCAAACCGGTGTCACCAAATGCCTTCTAGACATCTCCACATGGATGTCCCATGAGTATCTCACACTCAACATGACCAAAACACAACTCATCACCTTTCCTCCTAAACCCACCGTCTTCCTAACATTCCTATTTTTGCCAAAGGTGCTGCTACACTTGCAATCCACTCAAGGCTCACGACCCAGGAACCATCCTGGATTCCTCCCTCTGCCTCCTTAGTCAACAAGCATTTATTAAGCACTTACTTTGTGTCAAACACTGTGTGAAGTACTGGGAATAAAAAGAATGCAAAAATATGGTCCCTGCCCTCATTTTAATGGAATAGAAAGCATGCAAAAAATTGTGCATGCACGATATATACAGTGTAAATAGGAAGTAATCTCAGGGAAAAAAGTACTTGAAGAAGTTAGAGGAGAAGGTCCAGGAAAGGCCTCCTACAGAAGGTAGAGTTTGAGCCGAGTCTGGAAAGAAGCCAGGACACAGAGGTGAGGAGGGAGGACATTCCAGGTCTCCAGTGAACAACAGCAAGAAGATCAATGAAACTAGATGGTAGAGTGTAGAAGGGCATAAAACATAAAAGGACTGGAGAGGTAGGAAGGGTACAGGTTGTGAAGGGCTTTCAAAGCCAGGCAGAGGATCATGTCTTTGATCCTGGAAGTAATAGGGAGCCATTGGCATTTATTGAGGGAGGGAATGCACGGGTATGTCACAGTCAGACTTCCATTTTGGGAAGATCACTTGGGCAAGTTGAGTGGAAGATAGACTAGAATAGGGGTCTTGGACTGAAGTGGGGGATCTTATCAGATCTGTTTCAGCATCTCTTGCATCTCCACCGTCCTGTGCACTCACCTCACGACCATCCTAGCTTAAGCCCTCAACAACCCCTAGTCTCTACTATGGAGATGGCCTTGCATTCAGTCTCTCCTTTCACTAATGTGTCCTTCACCCATTGTGAAGTTAAAACACAGGTCTATCCAAGCCACTCTCTGGGCTTACAAAGCTTCTACGGTTTTATAAAGTAGTTGGGGCAATGGACAGAGAGCTGGACCTAGAATGAGTTCAAATTTGATCTCTGATATATACTAGTATGACCCTGGACAAGTCACTTAACCTCCCTGTGCCTCAATTTCCTCACCTGTAAAATGAAGATAGCATTAGTACCTAAGTCCCAGGGTTGTTGTGAGGATCGAATGACATTATATTTGTAAAGCACTTTGCGAACCTTAAGGTGCTATATAATTAATAGCTATTATAGTTTTTTTCTTAATTTCAGTTTTGTTCTTATTTTCAGTTCCAAATTCTCTCCTTCCCTCTGCTCCCTCCCCCACCCATTGGAAAAGCAAGAAATGCAATGCTCATTATACATCTGAAGTCCTGTAAAACATACTTCCACATTACTAGCTATTATTGTTAATAATCACAGCAATAATGATAATAATAAACAACTCCTCCTCCTAGCGTTTAAAGCCCTTTACCATCTGCTTCCAACCTTGCTTTCCTGGCTGTCATGTTTCTCCCTGGACACACTCCATGCTGTAGCCAGACTGGAGTGTTTACTGCTCCTATACCTTCCCTTTCTGTTTCTCAGGCTTTGTACGGGGCTTGGGCATATAGTGGGTGTTTTCTAAATATTGACTGACACCATGCCTGAGATGCTCTCCCTCCTTCCAGCCACCTCCCCTTAAGAGGTCAGCTCAAGTACCACCCCAGTGCCTTCTCCTTCAAGATGCTCTTCTCCATCCCTCCAGCTCTTGTTCCCCCAGTCCCGTTCCTCCCCCATCGCAGTGTATTTATGTCCTGTGTTTACAGAAGGCGTTGTGGCAGTGCTCTGAACTTGACATGAAGCCAGGAAGAACAGGATTCAAGTTTTTACTCGGCCACAGACTGCCTGAGCTGAGGCAAGTCACTTAACCCTGTTTGCCTGTTTCCTCATCAGTAAGATGAGCTGGAGAAGGAAATGGCAAATCACTCCCATATCTTTGCCAAGAAAACCCCAAATGGGATCACAAAGAGCCAGACCCAGCTGAAATGACTGAACAACAAAAAGGCTATAGTTTCAGAGCAGGTGCCAACCTGTGTTGATAGTGGGAGTTTCCACCTGGAAATTCCTTATATTAATGAATTCCTAAGTCCAGTCCCTATCCTATATTTAATTACCTCATAACTCTTTGTTTATCCCTTCCACAACTATAGATAGAAACTCCTCGAGGGCAAAGGTCTTCTCACTTTAGTTGATCATCCATCATCCAACATGGTGCTTGGCACGTAGCCAGCGGGCAGCACATTCTTTTTTTTTTTTTTTTTGAGGGGGGAAGGCTAGGTAATTAGGGTTAAGTGGCTTGCCCATGGTCACACAGCTAGTTAAGTGTCAAGTGTCGCAGGCTGAATTTGAACCCAGACTTCAGACTTCAGAACCCAGACTTGAATCCTGACTTCAGGGCTGGTACTCTATTCACTTCAATGCTGCCATTTTTGTTGGTTGATTGTTGATTTGGCTTGTGCCCTGGGGACAAAGGAAATTGTAAATTGTCCCTGGTTTCTGACTAAGGAGGTTTTGTTCAATGTTTTACTCTACCTCCTTTCTTCCCCCACTTTTTTTTTTTTGGTGGCACAGGGGGAAAGTGAGTCAGGGAACTGGTACATTACAGAGATACATTGTAATAGCCTTCTAATTGGTCTCTTTGCCTTGAATCTTTCCCCTCGAATCTTTCCCCTCCCTAATCCCTCTTCCATAGAGCTGCCAAACTGATATTCCTAAAGCATAGGTCAGACCACGTGTCTCTTTTTCAGGAGTCTCAGTGGCTCCCTCTTACTTCTAAGAAAAAAAAATGTAAACCCCTGTCTGGTGTTTCAAGTGCTTCTGATTACTTCCCCTCACCCCCTCCTACAGCCCAGCCAAAGTGGCCTATTTCTGTGCACAGAATTCCATCTTTCTCCTCCATGCCTTTGCATAGACTGCGCTCATATTTGCAGTGCTCTGTCGCTACTTCTTAAAGATTGAACTTCAGTATAATCTCGGACAAGTGGCCTTTCCTGATCTTCCCAATTATTAGTTTTCTTCCCATCCAAAAAAAAATCTTTTATCTTTATAAGTGTATTTAATTTACTTTGTTGTTCAGTTGTATCCTATTCTTCATGACCCCATTTGGGGTTTAGTTGGCAAAAAAGAGTGGTTTGCCATTTCCTTTTCCAGCTCACTTTACAGATGAGGAAACTGAGACAAACAGGGTAAAGTGACTTGCCCCGGGTCACACAGCTAGGAAGTGTCTGAGGTGAGATTCGAACTCAGAATTCCCAGCCCAGTGCTCTATCTGTTATGCCACCTAGCTGCCCAGAATTTGCTTAACTAGATACATACTGTTTCCCTCTATTAGATTTATAACAAGAAATTTCTTTTTGGACCTTGTATCCCCAATGCCTAAGTGCAGTACCTTTCACATAGTAGACATAAATAAATTTTTGTCGAAATAAATTTTTGAATGGAATCAGTGACAGCTCTCTACTTTCCAGTTAGGGAAATTCGCCTTTAGCATGAGGATAGATGGCCAGCTTTCTGAGGAGTCTAGGTCACTTGTCCTGAAAGTGTGATCTGATGTGCTTTTGGAAAGGGTTTGAAGGGAAAGAGTAACTGAATGGGATTGGGGTTATGGATATGGTAAGAGTAGGATTTAGGAGACAAACTGCCAGAGATAGATAGAAGAGGCAGTAGAGAACATGGGGATAGCATCATGGAGGGGGGCACCCCTCCCATGGGCCATCCCTTCTCTATGAGAAAGGGGAAGGGAAAACGGGTGGGGACAGGAGGAACCTGCTGAAACTCAACTTGCATTTCAAATCCTAACTGGATATTCAGGTTTTGGTTCCCACCTATTCCCACGACTATTGGATGAGATTAGAAAACCCCACCGTACTGATTTTTCAGTTAATGGCCCCAACAACAGCAATTCCCCAAAAAGCCGTATTTGCAATCCTTTTCCCTGTAGATTAAAGTGGAATCCCACAAAGGGCTCAGCTGAGGCGGGGTGAATGAAAAAATGTCTACAAGCTGGAAGTTCCTGGCTCCAAATCACATAGGGAGCTTGTGGGACGTGGTTAGGAGGTCAAGGGGCAGATTACATAGTACAAAGAGAGCCTCGATGATTCTAGTGTGTCTAGGCTAAAATACAAATTAATCTGACTTCAACCTACCTTTCTTGGCTGGTTGCGCATTGCTATGCACCCTGTCATCCCAACTCCCCACCTTCTAGCCAAAGTGCCTGTTTGATGTTGCCTGTACCCAACATTCTCCTCCCTCTAAGCCTGGAATACTCTCTGTCATCATCTCTTGCAAGTCCTGGTTCAGCTCCTATGAGAAGTCTTTCCTGATTCTGGAAGTAGTTAACACTTCCAACTCTCTTCCCTGCCACCTTCTTTGTATTAATCTTTTTTTTCATATGGAGAATCAGATAGGTGGTACAGTGATTAGAGCTCTGGAGTTGGCATCTGGAAGACCTGGGCTCAGGTCTTGTCGTGGACGCTTTACTAGCTGTGCAACTTTGGTTAAGCCTCAAGCTTCAGTTTCCTCATTTGTAAAATGGGGAATAATAATAGCACACCTGCCTCATAATGTGAAGATCAAATAACATTTAAAGTGCTTTATAAAACTTTAAGTGCTATATAAATATTAGTTATTAATATTATTTATTTGTCTACACATACTATCCCCACTCCCACACACCACCCCAGAAAAATGTAAGTTCTTTGAGTTTAGGGATTGGGTTTGTTTTTTTTTTTGTCTTTGCATTCTCAAGTGTACAGCACCTGGTACATAGTAGGGACTTGTATTCCCAAGTATGCAGCACCTGGCACATAGTAGGGACTTAGTAAATGCTTCTTGAATTGATTTGAATACAAGGCATGGTCCCTGTCCACAGAGAGCTGACAGTCCAGTTGGGTGCCACAATATTTTGTCTCTGACCTGACCTCCATATAATTTCTATTCCCCTAGACTCCTTTTAACTTTAGAGAATCATCTGACACTTTGGGCAGAGAACGGGAGAGGTGGATTGTTACGAGAGAATTGAAGCAAGGAAAGACTTTTGAATCCTAGGGAATTCCGGCTTTGGAGTAGACAGTCCCCCACCCCCACCCTATTCCTGCTTCCTCCATTCCGATCCTCTGGATGGTGGCAACAGAAAAGTCCCCAGAGGAGCTTGGATGGGAATGTGGCTGAGGATGCCCTGTTTGGAGGCTGCCCAGTGGAGAAATCCCTTCCTGATCCAAGAAAAAGCAGAAACTGGCCTCCTGCCTCCTGCTTCACACCTCATTCCCTATGATTGTGATTCTGCACAGGGAGATTCTGTGATAGAAGGACAGGAAACCTGATTTCTTTTCCCAGCTGTGCTACTTTCTGGCTATGTGATACCGGTTAAGAGAATGTTGACTCTGGAGACAAAAGACTCCAAATTTTAGTTCTCACTTTGTAGTCTTTTGACATGGGGTAAGTCACTTAACCTCTCAGGCTCTCAGTTTCTTCATCTGTAAGCTGGGAGGTTTGGATTAGATGACCTCCCAAGGTCCTTTGCAGATCTAAATCTTTGATCCTACTTTCTCTTTCTGGGCCTGTTTTCCCATCTGTAAAATGCGTGATTGGGATTAGATGATTTCTAAGGTCCCAACTTTCCAGCTCTAAATCTATGATTCTGCTGTTCCTTTCTGGACCTCTGTTTCCTCATCTGTAAAATGAAGGTGAGGGATGAAGGTTCTCTAAAGGTCCCTCCTAGTCCTAAATCCTGAGATCCTATGAGTCTTTGATTATCTAGATGTCACGCAGTCTCCAGTCTTAGGCATGGAGAAAACTATAATTACCTCTCCCAGTGAAATGTAGACCAAGGTACAGGGTGGAGAAGGAGGATTGTCGTAGTACTAGAGAAAGTCACTGGCAGTGCTCTCTGGTAGACTCCCGGTGGGCTGTATGGGACATGTCCCTGGGGTGGGAGAAATTTCAATCTTGGTGCAAAGGAAAGGTCTTTCTGGCTAAAAGGCTCTAAATGACCAGACCTTTAGGCCTTATCAACCCCATCCAGCTGTTTAATCGTCTTATGAAGGAACTAGCCGTTGCTGTGGAAACTGTGTATGTGAGCAGGCTAGTGCAGCTGGTTCTCAGTGGAATTGTGGTCCGAGAGGGGGTGGAGGACAGCAGTCATGGTCCTAATATCTGACAGTTCTTATGGTACAGGCAAAGAAGTGACCCTGGGCTCCTTAGTCACTTGGTTAATGAGATCCAGTGCTAATGTCTAGGTGGATGTGACCCACAGTTGCCCCCAGGGTTAGGGTAATCTGTGGTTTGGAGTGAAGATGGTAGGGAGACAGTTTTTAGTCTTCCTTCCCCTTCAGCTCATTGAGGCATTGAAGTGGGAGCAGCTAGATGGTGAAGTGGATGGAGTGCTGGGCTAGGAGTTAGGAAGACCTGAGTTCAAATTTAGCCTCAGAAACTTCCTAGCTGTGTGTCATTGGGCAAGTCACTTAACCTCTGTTTGCCACTGGAGAAGAAAATGGCAAACCACTCAGGTATCTTTGCCAAGAAATCTTTGTCACAAAGAGTCAAACAACAACTAGCCTTGGGGTCAGGAAGACTTTAGTTTGAATCCTCCCTCAAACACAACTAACTGTGTGACCCTAGGCAAATCACTTAATTCTTGTTTTTCCCAGCTGTAAAATGGGAAGGATGATAATGACACCTACTTCACAGTGTTATCGAAAGGATCAGATGAGATAATATGTGTAAAGTGCCTTGCAAACCTCTTGATGCTTTACTAAAAAAAGTTAGCTGTTATTTCATACTTAACTTTGTTGTAGTTAGATGACATCTTGGGCCTGAGCAAGAGGGATGGTGTGGGAGTGGGAAGACTGTCAAGGAGAAAAAAGCCAGAGTTCTTTCTGTCTGTTCACTTAAGGTCATATATTTAGAGCCAGAAGGGACCTCCAGTTACCCTCATAGTTGTCTTGGCTAACAAGAGGAATTGTTTTTGAAACTGATTGTCCAAGGTTACAGGTGTCCTAGGTAGAATTTGAATTTAGATCCCTGTTCAAATCTATCACTTTTACACTCTTGCCGCCCCCATTGCTGATCACTCAGCTTTCTCTAAGGGTGAATCAGAAGGGGCAGGAAGGTTAGGTTGGGAGAGGTCAGGCATATAGGAGGGGAGGTAGAGAGTAGACCAAGTGGATGAGGATTAGGCTATGGGGGGAGAACTAGACAGCAGATGAATGCAGCAGTTGAATACCTTAGCAGGTGAGGGATCTGCTTCTGGTCCAAGGTTCAGGGGTGAGTCAGAAAGTAGGCTGAGAGAGAATATATGGGACAGGGCTGTTTCCTTTCATATTCATCTGCCAGCTGCTTTGTATAACTTTTTTTTCCTGTCTAGTGAGGAAACTAACTCCACCATTGCAGACTGGCATTTGATTCATAACTTTTATTCTTGGAGAATTTCCTGAGGCACTGAGAGATACAGTGACTTGAAGGTAGGCCTGAGAGGGAGGATTTGAATTTAAGTCCTCCTAACTCTGAGGCCAGCTCTCTAACTCCTGTACCATTCTGGCCTTCACTTTGCACATTTATAAATGCCCAGTTGAGATTCCAGCCAACCTCTCCAGACCTTTTTCCCTTACACAGCATTCCACCTGTCTCCCATGTCTGGAATGCCCTCCTTGTCAGCTCTGACTCTGAACCCCCAGTCCTCTTCAAGGCTCAGCTGAGGTCCAGTCTCTGTCTCCCTCAAGATGCCCCAAGTTACTAGTGACACCCTCCAACCATTAACTTTGTTTACAGTTTGTGTTTGGGTATTGGTGTTCATTGTATTTCCCTCCCCCTAGAGTCTAGACTATAAGCTGTTTGAGAGTAGGGACTGATTTTGACTTTGTCTCAATGCCTAGAACAGAGTAGACATTTATTCTTGTCAAACTGAATTGAATCAGACTGTTATTGCTGTAACAAATCAGCCTTGGATAACTCTTTTTTCTGACAATGTAATCTTTTGGTATAGGGTTCTTTAACCTGGGGTCCTCAGAAGGGGTCCATGGATAGATTTCCAGGGATCTGAGAATAAAGGAGGTGTGAATTACATCTTTATTTTCACTAATCTCTAACTGAAATTTAGTGTTTCAATTATTTAAAAACTACTGGTACTCTGAGGAGTCAATATCTTTTACATGATTGTACATGTATGATCTATATCAGATTGCTTGGTCTTAGGGAGGGGGAAGAGGAGAGAGGGAGGGAGAAAGATTTGGAACTCAAAATCTTATTTAAAAAAAATTAATGTTGCAGAGTCCATAGGCTTCACCAGACTTCCAACCAGGTCCATATTATAAAAAAGGTTAAAACCTTCTGTTCTATGTTACACACAGTAACAGCAATATTGTGCAGTGATCATCTGTCTTAGCTCTTCTTAGCAATACAACGATGCGAGACAATTCCAAAAGATTCATGATGGAAAATGCTATCCACATCCAGAGAAAGAACTGATGGAATTTGAATGTAGATCAAAGCATACTATTTTCACTTTCTTTATTTTTTCATGGTTTTTTCCTTTTGCAAACTGTAATTTTTTTCTGCAAACTGTTTCTTCTTTCACAACATGTCTAAAATGGAAATATGTTTTACATGATTACATATATATATATATATATATAACCTATATCAAATTGCTTACTGTCTTAGGGAAGGGGAAGAGAAGGGAAGGAGGGAGAAAATTTAGAACTCAAAATTTTGTAAAAAATGAATGTTAAAAATCATTTTTACATGAAATGGGAAAAAATAAATAAAATACTATTTTAAAAAAACCAAACTTCTGTCCTAGAGAGTGATGGTGAAAGCAAGACTTCCTGACTATGTAGTACCCTACGGGCTCAAGGTTCCACAGCAAGTTGCCAGGGTAACAAAAATTAGAACTCATGTCCCAATTTCTACCCAACTCTAATATCACATCTAAGAGTTATCGTACATATTCATAGATATACTCGCTCTCATTCTCATGCCTGTTCTCACATATTCCAGTGCTCACTGCTTTATATTTTCCCATATTCACTTAGTCAACGTTTAACTTCATTTAATACCTATTATACACAAGGCCTTGTGCTGAGTTCTGAGAGGAATAAAGATAAACAAGGTAATGTGCTTGCCCTCAAGGAACTTATAGTCTAATAGGGAGGTAAGTCAAGGGTATAGGAAAAAAAATTAGCAATAAAAAGAGGCAAAGTTGTACAAATGAGAGGGGGTATGGAGGACTGGGAGAGACTAAGGTGCTAAGTTTTAATTTGAATTAGGGCTTGAAGATGGAAAAAGTTCACAAGAAAAGATCAAGGACAGATTGTAGGCAGTCTTGGGGTGGGGGGAGGGGAGGGAGGGAGAGAAAATTTGGAACTCAAAATCTTATGCAAGTGAATGGTGAAAATGAAAAATAAATAAATAATTTTTTAAAAAAAGAACAAAAAAGATGAAGGAGATGAGGCATTGAGTAGTGGAGAATATTGGCCTAACTGGGCTTAATATTAGGAAGCCTGGGTGGAAGGCAGAGGGGTTATAAGTAGAAAGTACATATGTATTTGAATTCAAAAGCCTTAGTTTCAAATCCATAACCTCCTGGCTCTGAGTGTCAGTTTCCTCATCTGCAAAAAGAGCAGGTTGGACTAGATCAACCAGGTCCCTTCCGGATCTAAATCAGACATCCAGTGAGTCCTGGCTCTCTCCTTACTAGCCCAGTGATTGAGCAAATTCTCTGAATCTGGGTTTCTTTACTTGTATAATGAGAATACTGTACTAAAACTAATACTAGAACTACCTCCTTCACAGGCTTGTTGTGATGCATTTTGTAAAACATTTTGTAAACCTTAAAGAGTTTAGTTATTAACAAAGAAGTCATTACAGTTGAGGGGAATGGAATGAAGTGAATTACTGGCAAAAGGTGTGGCTTCTTGGGGAACAATTCCAGGTCTGTCTGTCTTAAGGGGACAGCTGGAAAGGCAGATTGGAGCCAGGTTGCTATCAGCAATAGACTGGGGACAGGTAATCAGCAACTTTTGGGGTTCAGGGTTGGGAGAGCTGGTTAAGATTTTTAAAAGAATCCAATCAGACCTTCTCTTTAGCCAAAGGGAGCTTTATGAACGCAAAAGCATGCGGGCCTAAGACTTAGCAAGGTGCTAAACAAAGGCAATGATATAGGACAAGGACCAGACTTATATAGCCAGAAAGCAATACAGCCTATAGTGTTGTCATGTAAGTTTTTTAGGGTTCCTAAAGGGGGTTGGGGATTTGGGGACAAGATAAATCTTACAAGATAAGGACACGGAATGAGGATGTTGAATGACACAAGATAAGGGGAGCAAGGGAATCTTTATGACGGGATGGAAGGAGATAAGGAATTTTAAGATAAGGTGAAGTTTTGTGGTATTTCAAGAAAAGAGGAGACTTTAGAATGCCAAGGAATGAGCAACTCAACCATTAGGACACCTCTGTATTTTAGAGTGCCTTTAGCGGATAAACCAGTGAAAGGGCAACTCAACCTTTGGAGCACCTTTGTATCCGCATCAGCAGCAGCACCTGGGGTTCCTTGAACATCTACTGTGGTCAGGGCATTTTATTAGATACTGAGATATGAGACAGCTCCTACCTCCATGGGGCTTACATTTCAGTTGGGGAAACAGGTAACAGCACAACGTGGTATATTCTTAGTGCCAAATGAGGTCTATAAATAGTAAGTGCATGGAGGATCCAGTACTCTTTGTAGACTGGAAGTTGGGGGTAGGAGTGGAGGAAGGTTTCCTAGAGTTCTTCACCTGGGCTTCGGAGGACATAGAAATATAGGAAGAAGAGAGGTATGATGGCATTATAGATCCTAGATGAGTGGTTCTCAAGCTTCCTAATGCTGTGACCCTTTAATACAGTTCCTCATGTTGTGGTGACCCCCAACCATAAAATTATTTTTGTTGCTACTTCATAACTGTAATTTTGCTACTATTATGAATCATAATGTAAATATCTGATATGCAGGATGTATTTTCATTGTTACAAATTGAACATAGCCCACATGTTGAGAATCGCTGTAGATAGATGGATTATAGAAGGGACCTCACAGGTCATCTACTCCAATGCCTTCATTTTGTAGCTGAGGAAATTAATTAGTAATTAATTTAGTAACTAAGTTAGTAAATGGCAGAACAAGAATGTGAATCCAGATCCTAGGAGTCTAAATCCAGCTTGATATCCCTTATACCATGCAGACTGCATCCTGGGAAAGGGATTAAACAAAAGGATAGAGTTGGATGCTTCAAGGAATGCTTCAGAAACACTAAGGAAGTGTGGCTATTAGGAAGGAATGGGAGATAAGGCTAGAGAGATCACTAGGAGTCCAGATTGCAGAGGGCCTTGAATTCCAAATTCAGGAGTTTGGACACCCTTCTGTAGGCCAGTCAATAAGCAACTATTAAACACTAACTTTGTGCTAGGCATTGTGTTAATTCTTGGACTCATGGAACAGGAAAGTGACATCATGAGACCTATACTTTAGAAAAAACACGTTGGTAGCTAAACAGAGGGTGTATTATAATAGGGAGAGAATTGAAGGCTCTAGTAGCTCAGGAAAGGAGAGATGAGGGCCTGAGCTAGAGTTGTGGCTGTACGAGTGAAGACAAGTTGTGAAGATTGACAAGATTTGGTAGTAGATTGGATATGTACGATGAGAGACAGGAGCCAAAAATGATGAGTTTTCTAGTAAAGTTGTCAGCCTCTTTCTTCCAGAGCCATGGAAGTCCAATGACAAGATATAAGTCAAGATGACTGGAGATGGCCCAAGATGCAGTGGGTGACCTTGGCCTTTCTAAATTAAGATCTTTCCCAGGCCTCAGTTTGCTTGAGGCAATGTCTTTCTTTTTCTTTTTTTTTAAAAATAGTATTTTATTTTCACCCCAATTACATGTAAAAACAATTTTTAACATTCTTTTTTTTTTTTTAAAAGTTTTGAGTTCCAAATTCTGTTTCCCTCCCTGAGATGGCAAGCAATCTGATTTAGGTTATACATGTATAATCATGTAAAGCAATTTCATATTAGTGATTTTATGGAATAAAACTTGAATAAGAAAGAAAAGGAAGGAAGGAAGAAAAGAAAGAAAGGAAGGAAGGAAAGAAAGAAAGGAAGAAAGAAAGATAGTATGCTTTAGTCTGTATTCAGATGCCATCAGTTCTTCTTCTAGATATGAGTAGCATTTTTCTTCATGAGTCCTTTGGGACTGTCTTGGATCATTGCATTGCTGAAAATAGCTAAGTCATTCACAGTTGTTTATCCTTCAGTATCGCAGTTACTGTATGCAATGTTCTCCTGGTTCTGCTCACTTCACTCTGTATCAGTTCATGTGAGTCTTTCTAGGTTTTTCTGAAATCATCCTGCACAATAATATTCCATTACAACCATATACCACAATTTATTCAGCCATTCCCCAATTGATGGGCATCTCCTCAATTTCCAATTCTTAGCCACCACAAAAAGAGCTATTATAAATATTTTTGTGCAGATAGGTTGTTTTCCCTTTTCTTTTAGGGATAAAGACCTAGTAGTGGTATTGCTGAGTCAGAGGGTATGCATGGTTTTATAGACCTTTGGATATAGCTCCAAATTGCTCTCCAGAATGGCTGGATCAGGCAAAATCCTTTCAATGACTAAGGGTTAGGTAAGAATTGAGTCAAAAGATGACCTAATCTACCATCACAAAAATATCAATCAAAGTTTCTGGCCAGAACAGAGAACAATTGCTTATAGGTCTTACAAGAATGGTGGTGCTCTAAACAGTTACAGGGAAATACAGAAGGGAGGAAATTCTTTGAGGAAAAAATTGAGTCTGGATGTGTTGAGTTTAAATCTCTATGGGGTGTCCAATTCAAGATGTCCAAGGAGCAGTTGGAGATGCATGTCTTTAGCTCAGCAGAGAGACTAGGGATCTAGAATTCATCTGCAGAGAAATGTTAACGGAACTCCTGGGAGCTGATGAAATCACCAAGTAAGATAGATAGTGCAGAGAGAAGAGAGAAGTGGGACCAGGATAGTTCCTTGTGGGGCACTCACAGTTAGTAGGTGAAGAACCAGGAAAGAAAACTGAGGAGTAGTCAGACAGCAAGGAGGAAAACCAGGAGAGCATTTATGTGAAAACAGAGAGAGAGGAGAGGTGTCCATAAAATGAACAACAATGTCAAGTACCATAGTGAGAACAAGGAGGATGAGGATTAAGAAAAGGCCATTAGATTTGGCAGTTAGGAGATTACTGGTAACTTTGGAAACAGTAGTTTCATTTGAATGACAAAGTTGGGAGCCAGATTGCAGAGGATTTAGAAGAAAATGAAAGGAGAGAAAGTAGAAGGTGCATTGTCGACTGTTTAGCCATAAAAAGGAAGGGGAATACACAATGATAGCTAGTGAATATGATTGGATCAAGTAAAGATTTTTTTTATGGGAATGTGAGAGTCATATACTTGTAGGCATCAGGGAAAGGGCTGGTAGATAGGAAGAGATGAGAAAGAGGAAGAGAGAAGGAGAGGGAGAGGGGGAGATAGACAGAGAGAGAGAGACAGAGAGAGAGAGAGAGAGAAGGGAGAGACAGAGAGAGGGGAGAGAGAAAGAGGGAGGGAAAGGGAGAGAGAGAGGGAGAGAAAGGAGGAAAGAGAGAGAGAGAGACAGAGGGAGGGAGGGAAAGGGAGAGAGAGAGATGAGAGAGAGATGAGAGAGAGACAGAGGGAGGGAAAGGGAGAGACAGACAGAGACAGAGAGACAGAGACAGAGAGAGAAAGAGGGAGGGAAAGGGGGAGAGAACAAGAGAGAGAAACAGAGAGAGACAGAGAGAGAGAGAGATGAGAGGGAGAAAGAGAGAGAGAGATGAGAGAGAGATGAGAGAAAGAAAGAGAGAGGGAGAGAGAGAGAGGGAGAGGGAGGGGGAGGAAGAGGGAAAAGGAGAGAGAGAGATGAGAGAGAGAGAGAGAGAGAGAGGGAGAGTGAGAGAGAGGGGGGAGAGAGAGGGAAGAGAGAGGGGAGA
>CM053584.1:144743224-144827242 GCA_028627135.1 Pseudochirops cupreus | reverse complement strand
GATGAGAGAAAGAAAGAGAGAGGGAGAGAGAGAGAGGGAGAGGGAGGGGGAGGAAGAGGGAAAAGGAGAGAGAGAGATGAGAGAGAGAGAGAGAGAGAGAGGGAGAGTGAGAGAGAGGGGGGAGAGAGAGGGAAGAGAGAGGGGAGAGAGAGATGAGAGAGAGAGGGAGAGTGAGAG
Source organism: Pseudochirops cupreus (assembly GCA_028627135.1). Taxonomy (NCBI): domain Eukaryota; kingdom Metazoa; phylum Chordata; class Mammalia; order Diprotodontia; family Pseudocheiridae; genus Pseudochirops; species Pseudochirops cupreus. Next base: position 144,827,065 of record CM053584.1, on the reverse strand, counting down.
AGAGGGGGGGAGAGAGAGATGAGAGAGAGAAAGAAAGAGGGGAGGGGGAGAGAGAGAGAAAGAGAGAGGAGAGGAGGAGAGAGAGAGGGAGGGAAAGGGAGAGACAGACAGACAGAGACAGAGAGAGAGAGAGAGAGACAGAGAGAGAGGGGAGAGAGAGAGGGAGGGAGGGAGGGAGGGGGAGAGAGAGAGAGAGAGAGAGAGAGAGGGAGAGAGAGAGAGAGAGAACACAACATTTACTGGAGAAACTGTGAGGAGGATGGCATCAAAGGTGCCTGTGGAAAGGCTGGCCTTAGCAAGGAAAAGGGCTACTCCTTCATCTGAGACCAAAGTGTAGAAGGAGATGTCTGAGTGACTCAAAATGAGGAGGAAAGGCTATTCTTGTTGGGTGGTCTCCATAGGCAATGGAAAGCCAGTGATGGGCTTTGAGCAGGAAGGTGACGTGTAAGTGTGTCTTTAAATAAAATTTGAAAGTGGTGAGTAGAAGGCATTGGAGAAGAGAGAGAGCTGGAGAGGGTGGGGGTGGGAGCTTAATTTATAAATTGTTTAGGACTAAGTGGTTGCTAAAGTCATGGAAGAAACTAGTGTTGACTATACTAAAAACAAACAAACCCCAAACCCAACGACCTCTGAACTTGACAAGCATTAAACAAAATGGGCATTTCCATATAGACAGTATAATAGCAGAAGATTGTACATGAAATTGTGTGTCTCTATTATATATAACTTATTTTTCTTTTAAATATAAATAAATTCAGCTTGTAACTTTCAGGATTCTTTCTGGCCCTCCTTTTCTTTTCTGTTTGGCTACTTGCTAAGCTTGGTGGTGAAAGGAAGGAGGAAAGTGGGATGGTAGTTTAAGGAAATTGAGGCCCAAGTGACTTTCTTAAAGTAGCATAGGTGAGTGAGAACTGAGTCACTTACCCAGGTCCTCTCACTGCAGATCCACACTCTTTCCTTACAACTTGTGTCCATAGACACAATCTAAGACATCTATTAAGCATCTATTAAGTGCCTTTTTGTTGTTGTAGTTCAGTTATTTCAGTCATGTCCCACTCTTCACGACCTCCTTTGGGGTTTTCTGATGCTGGAGTGGTTTGCTGCTTCATCCTCCAGCTCCTTTTACAGATGAAGAAACTGAGGCAAACAGGGTTAACTGACTTACCCAAGGTAACACAGCTAGAAAGTGTCTGAGATCCAATTTGAATTCGAGTCTTCTTGACTCCGGGCCCAGCATTCTATCCACTGCACCATGTAGCTGCCCCTTTTACATGCCTACTTTGTGCCAGACACTGTGTTAAACAGTGAAGATACAAAAACCTGCCCCCAGGAAGCTTACATTCTACTGAAGGAGGGGGAAAACAGGACGTCAACCGTTCAATAAATATCAAATACTATAAAACAAATGCAAAGTTATTTGAAGGAGAGAACTGTCAACAACTAGAAAGGACCAGGAGACATTTTTGTAGGGTCTTGCTCTTGACTGGCATCTTGGAGGGAGCTCAGGATTACAAGGCATAAAAGTGAAGAGAGAGTGCATTCTAGACTGAGGACACAGAGACAGGAAGTGGACATTCCTCTGCTGTGGACAGGAAGAAAGCCAGCTTGGCTGGACCAAAGAGTATGTAAGGGAGAGAAACAGGAAATCAGCTGAGAGACTGAAAGCCAACAACCAAAGGCTTTTAAATGCCAAATGATGACTTCGTATTTTAGCCCAGAGGTAGAAAGACTTCATCAGTCAATTGACAGATATTTATTAAGCATCTCCTATCGGCCAGGGAATATTAAAACAAAGACTCAAACAATCTCTTCTTTCCAAGGAACTAATGCAAAGCTTTGAATGCCAGGTTAAGGATTTGCTCCCAAGGTTTTTGAACAGGAAAAGGCAGAAGTTGGGTATTTCAGGAAGATTAATTTAGTGGCACTGTACAAGGCCACCTAGGAGGGTGAGAGGAATAAGAGGCAAGGAGGCTAGTTAGGAAGCTATTCCAGATGGAATAGATTAGAAAGAAAAATCAATAGGAATTAGTGACTGATTAAATTGGAGGCCTGGAAGAGGAAAGAGATAATATAACTTTGAAGTCTCTAGCCTGGAAGCCTAGGAGGAGGATGCTGTCATTGGTAGAGAGATAGGGAAGCTTAGGTGAGAACTTTAATAGTTGTCTTGTGTTGTATTTAGTTATAAACAGGTTGAGTTTGTGACCAGACAGATGGATTTGGAGCCAGAAGAGCATTTGAAGATTATCTTCTAGATCAGAGTGGGGGAGCCTTCTGCCACAAGGCCACATGTGGCCCTCTAGTGTAGTCCTTTGACTGAATCCAAACATCACAGAACAAATCCCCTTAATGAGAGGATTTGTTCTGTAAAACTTGGACTCAGTCAGAAGGCCACACCCAAGGGTCTACAAGGTCACATGTGGTCTTGAGGCCTTAGGTTCTCCACTTCTGTTCTAGATCAACCCCTTAATTTTGCAAATGAAGAAACTGAGGCCCAGGGCAAGGCAAAGCCAGGTTTTAAACCCAGCTCTCTGACTCCAAATTGTATGGGGTATGGGGACCCCAAAAATCCCCTACCCAAGAAAAATCAAAAGTCAGAGGCATCTTGAGGAAGGAACAGGAAGTTTTATTCTCTTCCCCTGCAGGAAGAGGGTGGTCCTCTCCATGACAGGGATCAAGAACAAGAATTTATACTCTAACGGGGTCAAGCTCCCTCCCCCTGGCTGTCCTTTCTCCTATTGGCTAGGAGATGGGCTCTCAGTCTTGGCAAGAAATCTAACCCAGTGGCAGATAACAAAGAAGCCTGCCACTATCTCCTGTTGGAAGGGAGGTGGGACAGGGAGCCAAGGTATCATCAATGGCCTTATTTGGTAAACGCCAAAGCAAGGGAGGGGAAAAGGTCACAAGCAAGAGTGGAGGTCTAAAACTCCTGAAAGAGGCCTAATGCTGATGACAACAAGGAAAGGGGAGAAGGATCCTAGGTTGTGTAATTTCTATCTCTGGTTTCCAGATAGTTTCTCTCCCTTCTCATTCAGAGGGGTCTTCACAGAGGGTGCAGAGAGTGTACCCCACTCAAAATCCAAATTCCCTTTTCCCTGGATGCAAAGAAATATTCATCGTACAGTTAAAGATATGGGAGAGAAGGTCAGAACTAGGGATTTGGGAGTCATAGGGTGATAGAGTTAGGGCTGGAAAGGACCTTAGAGGCTCCCTCTGTTGAAAAGGAAACCATTGAAGATGATAAAAAGATTAATGGAGAGATAGGGGGACTCTGAAAATAAAGGAGAGAATGTCAGAAAGGGGGTGAGGAGGGGCAGGCAGAGAATAGTCCAGAGTATCAAATGCTAAAGAAAGCTCTCAGAGAGATTTCTGGGGAAAGGCCATTGGATTTGGCAACTAGGAAATCATCAGTGAAGCTGGAGAAAGCAGTTTCAATGAGGGCTAGAGATGGAGGCTGCTTAGAAAGAGCGTGTGAGTAGGTGAAGAGGAAGCAGGGGCAGCTTTCACTCCCACTCACATTCTCATTTGTACACTCACCACATTCCAATTCTCTCACACATTTATTGAACATTAACCAACAACTCACTCGAATATAGACTGACGCTCCGTTGGAAAGTCTTCCCTTCCACCCTCCAGTAGCGGGAGCCTCTTGGGGAGTGGGGGTGGGGGTGAAGGTGAGGTGGGTCAGGTGTGTTGTTGATTGAGGTACCAGAGAGAATTCAGAGACGTGGCAGGCAGGAATGAAGAATGGAAAAGCATTTATTGAGCTCTTACTCTATGCCAGGTACTCTAAGTGCAGGCGACATAAATGGAGAAGTAAAGAGAGTCTTCCATACTCAGTCTAAAGGGGAAGGGAACATATATTTTCAGGGAGAAGGACAAAGTCCAATGGTCATGAGGATCCAGGAGCATGGCAGATGGTAATGAGTTTTATGACCATTTGCATTAATAAAACCATATCTGTTTCTGATTTTGAACCATTTGATGGTGCCAAGGACTTTTGTGCCTATCATCACTTGCATGTTGCTACCCATTCATTCATTTCACAAACATTTATTTAGGGCATAATACAAATAAGGCACTTTAGTCATACAAAGATAAATGGACACAGACCTCACTCTTAAAGAGCAAGTTGAGAGCAGGACACAGAGAGGAGTATAGTTTTCCTGGCTGGTAAAAAGAAGCAATGGAAAAGTAAGCTGGAACCTTATTATGAAGAGCCTCTAATGCCAGGAACAGACATTCATTTTGATTTTGTAGATGATGGGAGCTTGAGTTGATTGATTTTGAGTAGAGATGCTGTGAGTAGAGACATGACAATATTAGAAGGTTTCGTTAGGAAGAAGACTTGGGCAGCAGAATGAAGACTAAGTTGGAGAGCTTCCTTGTCTGAGCTCTTCTCTTTCTGACCAGAGAGATGTTCCCCTAATTTTTATCTTCTCTTGAATGATTTTTTTCCTTTTTCTCTTCCCTTTTTTCCTTTTCTTTCTTCCTTGTAAGATCGCAGGATCCAAGATTTAAAGTCGGAAAGGACCTTACAATCCACAAAGTCTAAGCTTCTCATTTTATAGATGAGTAAACTGAGGCAAAATGGTATTGGATTGGAGGATTTCCAAGTTCCTTTCTAATAGGATACTATAAGGCATTTATATGTGGGACTTCAAGTCAGAGAGACTGGAGTTCAGATCCTGCCTCAGACACTTACTAGCTATGAGATTATGCAAGGGACTTAATCTCTGTTGCCTCAGTTTCCTAATCTGTCGAATGGGGATAATAATAGCACCCACCTCCAAGAGTTATTGTGAAGATCAAGAGAAATAATGTTACATGAGGCCCTTTGCAAACCTTAAAGTGCTATGTAAGTACTAATCATCATCATTATTATTAATGTGAACTCCTTGGAGGTAAGGATAACTTCATTTTGGGGGCAGGTAGGTGGTTCAGTAGATAGAGTGCCAGACCTGGAGTCAGGAAAACTCATCTTCCCAAGTTCAAATTTGGTCTCAGACACTTACTAGCTGTGTGACCCTGGGCAAGTCACTTAACCCTGTCTGCCTCAGTTTCCTCATCTGTAAAATGAGCTGGAGAAAAAAATGGCAAATCACTCCAGTATCTTTGAGAAGAATACTCCAAATGGGGTCATGGAGAGTCATAGACATGACTGAAACAACTGAGCCATCAAAAAAAAATATCTACCTCTCAATTCATTAAATATAATGGACCCTTAATAATTGCTATAGTTTAGAGATTACAGATTCAGAGCTAGAAGGAAATCCTAGAGGCCATCCCATACAACCTGTTATTTTATAGTGAGAAAACTGAGAGTAGAAGAAGTTAAATAACTTGTCCAGAGTCATACAACCAGCAAGTGTCAGGATTTGAAGTCGGGTCTTCTTGGAATGAATGAATAAATGAAAACTCTCTCCCCTTTTTTTTTTAGAATTATAACTATCTTTCCTTTATATCTTATGGATTAGCTAACCTTTCTTATTTCCTTCTTTCGGCAGGACCCAAACCTGACATTGCATACAGACAATCCAGACCTCACCCCCTGCTTCCAGAACTCTCTGCTCGCTTGGGCCCCTTGCATCTACCTCTGGGCTTCCCTTCCCTGTTACCTGCTCTACCTCCGGCGACGAAACCAAGGCTACATCGTCCTTTCTGGCCTCTGTAGACTCAAGACGGTCAGTGATTTAGACAAGGGTGCCTTTGGGTAGAGGAAAGTCATTGTCTGGCTGCCAATGTCGTGGAGTGGAAGAGAAATTCTACTCTAGGCCCTAATCTCCCTAGTTGCTAGGCCAGTCTCTGAAGGTCCTTACTATGCTTCCCCTTTCCCTGTCCTGGCCCACAGTAGTTGGCAAGATGTCTTTTAGGCCTATAGCCAATTGGGAAACTCCCTGTATGAGGAAGTTGAACCAAGTTCCTTAGTGCTTTCACCCAAGCCTGGGTCTTCTCAGCCTTGTAATTCTCAGGCTGTGTATAGACTTAGTGGTTGACTACTGCCAGTGGACTTTCCGTGGACTCTCCTCTGGGACAGTGGCAACTCCTAGCATATGATGGGGGCTTTCCTTTCCTCAGCCTCTTTAATCCCAAAGGAAGGCTTCCATCTCCCTAGCTCCCTGCCCCTGCCCCTGCTCCTGCCCCTGTCCTCCTCCACAGTGCCTTCATCTCTTGGTAGGCAGTCGGCGTCCTGCTCTGGTGTGTGACATGGGCCGATCTCTTCTACTCCTTCTCTGGCTTGGTGAGGGGCTCCGTTCCTGCCCCCATCTACTTTTTGACTCCCCTAATCTTGGGGGTCACCATGGTTAGTATGGGATTCTGGAAGCTTGGGAGAGGGGAGGCAGGTTGACTTTGGAGTTGGGAGAGGTCTAGTGTCCCTGGAAGGATGGCAATGGCATTGCTAGTGGCAAGGTACTCATGACTTTGAAACACTTATACTGGGTGTTCTGGGGGACCTTTGGGGAGAGAAAAATGGTGACACAAATGGTATCTACATATTGTTTTTCCTCATAGAATGTAAGCTCCTGGAGGGCAGGACTTTTTCATTTGTGTGTATGTGTAGACATACATACACACATAATACATATATACAATACATATATGTATGTAATATGTACATATCATATATAACACAATAAATATACAATATACTGTGTGTATGCATGTAAAATATATCATACACAACATATATACTATATATATCTATACACGCATATACATATGTCTATCTGTATCTATAGCTATATAAGTAGAGATAGATATAGATATAGATATAGATCCAGTGACACAGACACTTAAATCTGTGCTTGCTGATTGAATGATCTAGCCCAGAGGCTCCTCGCCTCCCTTCTTTCCTTTAACTCAAATAGAGAGCTGGGGGGTCATGGGGTTGGGGGTGATAAGGATGCCCTCTGGCAGCCGGAGATTAACCTACACTGCCACATGCAACAGATTCATGTTTCTTCTCTGTATTCTCCTCGCCTCAGCTCCTGGCCACCCTGCTGATCCAGTATGAACGGCTGAGGGGTGTGCGATCTTCTGGCATCCTGATCATCTTTTGGTTCTTGTCTTGTGCCTGTGCCATTATCCCTTTTCGCTCCAAGATCCTCATTACCTTGAAAGAGGTATTGTGTGTGTGTGTGTTTTTAGGGGAACGGGTCAGGTCCAAGTTCCCCGGGGGGGTGATCCCTTGGTAACATCACAATGACTCCTCAGCTAGGGACTCCTGTCATCATATACGGGCATCTAGGTGGTGCAGTGGATAGAGCACTGGGCTTAGAATCAGGAAGACTGAGTTCAAATCTGGCCTAAGACACTTACTAGCTATGGGAACCTGGGCAAGTCACTTAGCCCTGTTTAGCTTAATTTCTTCATCAGTAAAATGAACAGAAGGAAATGGCAAATCCTTCCAGTATCTTTTATCAAGAAAACCCCAAATGGGGTCACAAAGAGTCAGACATGACTTGAAATGACTGAACATCATCATATGTTCAAGATACCTGAAATAGATGTGAAAATAGAGCAGGGGATAGCATCTTTAGAAAGGGCTTGGGGCAGGGTCCAGATCTGGGCTCCAATGAGAACAGCCACAGGCATACTCATAGACAATCTCCTTTCTCTTCATAACTTTGCCTCTCCTGAATCCCTTGTCCTCCACAGGGTGAAGTCAAAGACACGTTCCGTTTTACTACATTCTATATATACTTTGCCCTTATCCTTTTCTCACTCATCCTTTCCTGCTTCAAGGATAAGCCACCTTTTTTTTCACCTTATGTCACTGTGGACCATGTGAGTGATTAGGAGAGATGGTGTCGGGAGGGAAGGTGGAGTTTGGGGAATTATACTTGGGCTTCATTGAGTCATTTTCCCCAGGATGCTCCTTCTCTAGGCTTGGGTGAAGGCCTCCCATAGTGGGTCAAGAGGGTATGTGGAGGGTTGCAGGGAATAAAGAACTTATCCCTAACCCCCTAGAACAGTGGTTCTCAACCTTCCTAATGCCACTACCCTTTAATACTCATATGTGGGCAAATCTGCATGTGGGCAGACCCACCTGGAAATGGATAGAAGATCGGTGTCTCAGTTCCTAAGACCATTGGAAATATGTGAACCCCTGTGAAAGGGTCGTTCAACCCCCAAAAGGGTCGCGACCCACAGGTTGAGAACCACTGCCCTAGAAGGACAGGAGAAGGTATTAGGCATTGAGTGGCCCAAAGGGTAGAGACTATGGGAGTGGTGTTGGTTACTCTTGCTGTGGGAACAAGGGAGCAGGAGCAATCCAGACTGTTCTGATTCCTTGCTCATGACCTCCATCTCTAACCCTAAAATGCCTGCTCAAACCCTGGCAGAACCCTTGCCCAGAGGCCAATGCTGGTTTCCTCTCTCGTCTGACCTTCTGGTGGTTCACTAAGTGAGTTGACTTTTCCTGACATTGATCTCTTGAGGGTGGGAGTTGCAAACCCAAAGAACTGATTTGGTCTCCTTGGCTTGGGAGCCATATGTTTCGTTTTTTCCCCAACCTTCTCCTACTCCAAATGTAAGATAGACTCCAGCTCAGAGAACCATGTCTGTTACTGGGGTTGACCACCAACCTTCAGCCCCAATTTGCAGGGTCAGTTGCCAATCCTGAATCTGTTTAGAGGTAGGACATGCCCCCAGGCCAGTTGTATAGGGGTAATTAGCCTGACAAGGACACCATCAGTACGTACATTGGCCTTCAGCAATCTGGCTGGTTTTGTTGTCTTCCTTGACTAAGCCTGAAAAGTCAGATCATCAAGTGGTAATTATGTCTTTGACCCTTGAACTGGTAGCTCATTATCTCTAATTCATAGAAAGGAAGTCTGAGCTCCTGATCCAACTCGCCTTCCATGACCTAACTACCTCTAACCTGGATATTAGGCCCAGGGAAGTGCAATAAAAGTTTGAATCAGATTGAAAGGTGACCAGATTTCCTTGTGTTGGATAGAGGTGGGGTAAGATAAGGAGTGTGTTGGATAGAGGTGGGGTAAGATAAGGAGCCAAGGAAAAGATTGAGGTCTAGATGACCACCCATCCCCCTCAATGGTTCTGTGACAAATTCTTGGATAACAGGTCCACCATGAAACCCTTTTCTCCAGAGTCCTGTGCCCATTGAAACCTAAAATCCTATATCATGTAGCTACCACTAACCAAGGGCAGAATTCTATTAGTCTATTTCTCCCTGTGAGTGATTATGTCCCCCTCTTCCTTTTCCTCTTCTCTCTAGCATGGCCATCCTTGGGTTCCGACGGCCTCTGGAAGAGAAGGACCTGTGGTCTCTGAATGAGGAAGACTCTTCAAAATTTGTGGTGTCTCGGCTACTCAAGGAGTGGGAAAAGCAGAGAGTACAGGCCAAACAGTGAGGAAGCCCTTTCTCTTGAAGTTATAGTCAATAGCCAGCAAGCATTTATTGCAAGCATTTATTAAGTGTTTTGTGGGAAGCAGTACTAAGTATAGGAAAAAAAGGGGAGGGTGACCTTCAGGAAAATCAGTTGGCCCCTTGATGCTAGTGTCTTCTTCCATTCCTTCCTTAGGTACACCTCTCCTTAGGAGGTGTGTTGCGTTTCTGAAACACCTATTCATATATATATGTGTATATATATATATATGTATATATATATATACACACACACATATATATGTATGTATATATATACACATATACATATACACACACACACATATCTTTAATTAATTAATTAATTTTTGGTTTTCAGCATTCACTCCCATAAATTTTAAATTTTTTCCCTTTCCCTTCCCTCCTCCCTCCCCAATAAAGCATGCAATCTGATAAAGGCTCTACATATACATTTCTATTAAACATATTTTCACATTAGTCATGTTGTATAGAAGAATTAGAATGAATGGGAGGAACCATGAGAAAGAAAAAAACAAAACAAAACAAAATAGTCTGCTTCACTCTACATTCAGACTCCGTAGTTTCTTCTCTGCATGTGGATGGTGTTTTCCATCACGAGCCCTTTGAAATTGTTTTAGGACCTTGTATTGCTGAGAAGGGCTAAGTCTATCAAAGTCAGTCATCGAACACTGTGTGCCTGTTCTTTCTTAAGCCTGCCCTTGATAGTCATTTCATATAGAATTTATTGGTTTGCTCTCCTGAGTAAAAGGTCCCCCCACTCCTCTAAGAGTAATCCTTGTTGGAGATGGGGGGAGGGGTGCGGGCAGGGTGTGACGTTCAGAAGGCTCAGAAACACAGGAGCCTGAGTCCCCTGAGCCTGGCATCCTAGTGACCTCACTGGTCACTTCCTTTGACCTCAAGTCAGGGAGCAAGGCCAGACTCTAAATATTCCTTCAGAAAGGAAGGTGAGTCTCCAGAGCAGGGCAGCTCCCCACTTCTTTTCTTGTGATCTATATTTTATGTCCTATCTCTGGGCCTCAGTTTCCTCATTTGTAAAATGAAGAAGTTAATCTCTAAGGTTCACTGGTTCCAGTCTTTAAATACTTGGTCTGGAAGCAGGAGAGTGGATAAGACAACTCTTTAGGTCAGGAGCTCTAGCCTCTTTTGTTTGCTGGACCCCTTTAGCGGTTCTGCTGAAACCTAGGGACCTCTTCTCAATCATGTTTTTAAATAGTTGAAGGAAATAGTGCATTTCAGTTTGGGTTTAGTGAAAAATGAAGGTACAATTTTTTTCCCCATTCAAGTTCATGGATCCCCAGAAATCTATCCATGGGATCCTTGGTAGGTATGTTGGGGGTGGGGGTTATCTGTGGATTCCATATTAAGAACTGCTGGTTTAGGCCAACCTGGCCATCAGAAGGACAATAAGGAATTCAGGAATCTGCCCCCTAGATATTTGCCCTGGTCAGCTCATCAGGGGAAAGAGATTAGAGTTCATAGACCTCCCCTTCCTCTGACCCTTTTCAGCCCCAGGATTACATATACTCCCTGTCTCCCTGTTTCCATCTGGCTGTGGATTTCACACTCTTCTCTCTGCCTCCTCCTCCATACCTCCATCCTCTCCTAGGCCTGGGGCTGGAAGTCTTTTAAACTCAAAACTGCCTTCTGTTGATTGGCTGTTGGCCTAGCTTGAGATACAGGATTGTCAGCAGAATCCCAGCTCCTGTGTTTCTGAGCCTTCTGAACGTCACACCCTGCCCGCACCCCTCCCCCCACCTCCAACAAATGGTCACCCTTCCTGCTTTGGCTCCCCCCACACCTCCCCGCACACCCCCCCATCGCAACTTCCCCCATCCCAGCTGCAAATCTGCCTCTTTGGGGCCTCAGCAAATGAGCTGAAACCAGGTCCTCTTATCTTCCCTTGTGATTAAGAAACCATTTAGAATTTGTGCTACTGGCTAGCACAACAACCTCCCCAGAGCCAGCTGGGCATGTAGGAAGGGACTGTAGCTAATTCTTCCCCTAACTTTTTCCATCTCATCCCATCTCAAGCCCAAAGAGGTTTAGGAATTGCTGAGAATTTTGGCCTTCCAGAATGGGGGGTAGGGGGAAGAAGGCCAAAATATGAGAGGGTATGGTGGAGATGGAATCTCTATCCCTGATAGATCTACAGCTGGGGTCCCATATCCAATTCATTCTTGTACATTAGAGAATTAATAGTCCCATTCTGCTTGAGGAGAGGTTACCTCTGAACAGGACTGCCCTGAATCTGGGTTTGAGAGAAGAGAAAGTACTTTCCTCCTCCAACCTCAATGAAGAAACACCCCCCCCCCAAAAAAATCCAACCACATACCCTGTTCAGCCCTTCTATATGGGCTTTCTGACCGTCTTTGTACATTCTGCTCCCTTCTCACCCAGGCCCAAAGATGTGGCATTTACAAAGACCACCAGTGCAAAGGGGATGGTCTCCAGTGAAGAGGCAGGGGAAGGTGATGTTCTGTTGTCTGACCAGCCTCGGAAACGGGAGCCATCCTTTCTTCGGGCCTTGCTGATGACTTTTGGACCCTACTTCCTCATCGGCTCTTTCTACAAGTTGATCCAAGACTTGCTGTCCTTTGTCAACCCCCAACTGCTCAGGTCCGACTCTGTTCCTTTAGGCTGTGGGTTCCTTTGGGTATCTTTACCATGGGGCAAGAATGAATGGGATGAATGGAATGATCTTATGTTTTGGTGAAAAGGCTAACAAAATCAGGACAGTTGTATCAGATCCTATCTCTGATATGTATTATATCAGTTATGGGAATGTGGACAATCCTTTTCACCACTTAGACTCGGTTTCCCCATCTGGAAAATAAGGAAAATTAAAACTTACACCATCTACTGGGAATTTCTTTAACTACCAATGCACAGAGCTGAATACAGGTCAGAGGGCAACACATTGGTACAAAGTGGAAAAAGCATTAAATTGGAAGAGTCAGGGTGTTGGCTCTCCCGATTTGCTGTGTGACTTTGGGAAAGTTACTTTTGACATAATTTTCCTGTTCTGTAGAATGAGTGGGTTTTAGTGTTTTTCAGTTATGTTTGACTCCATTTAGGGTTTTCTTGGCAAAGATACTAGAGTGGTTTGCCATTTCCTTTTCCAGTTCATTTTATAGATGAGGAAACAGGGTTAAGTGGCTTGCCCAGGGTCACACAGCTGGTAAATGTCTAAGGCCAGAATTGAACATAGGCCCAGCCCTCTACCCACAGATTCACATAGCTGCCTCAATATAGTAGGCATAAATGGATGCTTGTTGAGAACTGAACTTCAGGTGTGTGCTCAAGAGAAAGTTTTCCCATAGCTGAATCACTTCCCTGATGCTGTTCTTCTCTAATCTTCTTGCAGCATATTGATCAGGTTCATTTCAAACCCTTCAGCCCCAGCCTGGTGGGGTTTCTTGGTAGCTGGGCTGATGTTTGGGTGCTCAGTTATACAGACTCTCATCTTGCATCAGCATTTCCATTATGTCTTTGTGTCTGGCATACGGCTTCGTGCGGGGATTACTGGTATCATCTATCGAAAGGTCAGCTGGAAGAGAGGGAGGAGGGCCTGGGGAAGATGAAGGGCTCCTCATCCTCCCTCATGACCCAACCCTGGGAATAGATGCTAAGCATAACTGGGAGCCTTTGAGTTACAGTGTGTTCAGGGGTCAGTGCCCATCCCCAGCAACAATCCATGTCCCACCCATCCCTCTGCTCCACTTTGTCTGCTTCTAGGCCCTGGTTATCACCAACTCAGCCAAGCGTTCTTCCACTGTGGGGGAAATTGTCAACCTGATGTCCGTAGATGCCCAAAGATTCACAGACTTGGTCAACTTCCTCAACATGCTGTGGTCAGCACCCATGCAGATCATCCTAGCCATCTACTTCTTATGGCAGGTAATTCACCCCTGTCCTAATCCCCCAACATCCTTAGACTCTCCTGCTACCATAATCTCCACCCCCTCTTATTGACCTTCTCACTGGTGTGACTCACTACAGTTACAGGAAGGAAACCATCATTATCTCTGATGCTGAGGGCAAGTAGAAGGATTAGGGTGAGCCTGAACTAACTGAACCTTTGGAGCTCTGCACCCCACCCAATCCTTCTACATGACCTCTTCCCTCCTTCCAAGAAACTCTATTATAGAATTGGAATGGTCAGGATGGAGGCAGAAGGGGAATCTGTCAGCAGCTGGTCTCTGACTTGAAGAAGGGGGCCCTGGGATTAGTGTGGAGGTGTGTCTATGCATCCTTCTCTGTCTGTCTGTCTCAGCCTCCATCTCTCCTGTCTCTGTCTCTTTCTCTTTCCTTTTTTTCACTTTGTCTAGCTTTCTTACTGTTGAGCTACCTGTCTGACTCATTCTGGCACTGTCTGTTTGGATCTGTGTGGTCCTCCCTGCCTGGTCCTCCTTGCCTGGTCCTTCCTGACTGCTTGGCCTTTTCTGATTATCTGTTTTGTGTGTCTTTCTTTATCTCGTTCTCTCTGGTCTGTCTGTCTTTGTACATCTGGCTCTTCCTGATCCTCTTTGTCTAGGTTTGCCTGGTCCTCTCGGTCTGGCCTTATCTGACTTCCTGTTTTTGTTTGGCTCTTTCTATCTGTCTTAAATAATAATAGCTAGGATTTATATGGGGGAAGCTATGTGGATAGAGTGCTGCTGGACCCAGAGTCAAGAAGACCTGAGTTCGAATCCAGCCTCAGACACTGTGTGACCCTGCACAAGTCTCTTAACCTTAACCCTGTTTGCCTCAGTTTCCTCATCTGTAAAATGAGTTGGTGAAGGAAATGGCAAACCACTTTAGTATCTTTGCCAAGAAAACCTCATGTGGAGTCAGACACAATTAAAATGACTCAAACAACAAAACAAAATGGGGGTGATAATAGCACCTATCTTCCAGGGTTGTCATATGAATCAAATGAGATAATAATTATAAAGCACTTGGCACATGTTATCATTATTACATATGGCCATAAGTTTAGTGCTGGAAGAGACCTGAGAGGTCAACTAGGGCAAATCCTTCATTTAATAGATGAGGAAATTGAGGGCCAGAGTCCCACAGGTATGAATGACAGATCTCCAAGACTTAAACTGAAGTCCCTGGTTTTGAATCCGTTGGCATTTCCCCCGTGCCTTTTAAACTGCTGCTTCTGTCTCTCACTGGTCTTCCTCTCTGCCTCAGAACCTGGGTCCCTCCGTCCTGGCTGGTGTTGCTGTGATGACTTTATTGATCCCTCTTAATGGAGCCATTGCCATAAAGACCCGGGCATTCCAGGTGGGTGCCAAACCCTAGCCCCAAGAGAGTGTCTGGGTGTGGGGTGTGGCATGGGGGGGATGAACTGTCTACGACTGGTCCCTGACTTGGGAAGGACACTCATGGAGCTGGAATGAGGTATCATTCAGTCTCAGCTGCAAGTACTCTGAGTCCTTCCTTTGCCTCATCAAAATTCCCCTTCCAGAAGAAAAAGTTCTCAGGTCTCAGAGTCAAATAAGGGATATTCAGGTATGGGGTCGGGTGGGTTGATGTGGTTCCTTTCTTGTTAGCCATAGTCATGGAAACAGAAGTAGCATCACTTCCTCCCCATGCTAAAGAATACTGTGTGTGTTTTCTATTTATCTATCTGTGTACATTTTGCAGAATGTGAGTTCCATGAGAACAGGCACTGTTTTCACAGTTTGCTTTGTCTCTCCAGTGCCCAGCTCAGTGACTGGCACATACTAGGTATTATGTAAATACTTGTTGAATGAATTAACAGAATGAATGAATATGACCTTTCCCCTAAAACACACTCAGGTGGAACAGATGGGGTACAAGGACTCCCGAATCAAGCTAATGAGTGAGATCCTGAGTGGAATCAAGGTTTTAAAACTGTATGCTTGGGAGCCCAGTTTTTCCCAGATGATAGAGAAAATCCGCCAAGGAGAGCTTCGAGTATTACGCAAGGCAGCCCTTCTCAGTGCAGTGTCCACCTTCACCTGGTTCAGTGCCCCCTTCCTGGTATGATGGGGGGAAGAGAGGGGGAATATGCGGGGCAGGGGGTGGAAGTGGCTGCCCCAAACCTTGAGACCACGATGGGGAGTCTCTCAGAAGTTAGAAGCCTCTCAACAAGCATCTTGTTGAGCCTCTGGTAGATAGACACAGTTTGGGAGGAAATTGAAGCAAACGGGTTAAGTGACTTGACTAAGGTCACACAGCTAATAGGTGTCTGAGGCTGGATTTGAACTCAAGTCTCCCTGACTCCAGGCCCAGGGCTCTCTCCATTGTACCATCTAGCTGCCTCATAACTTATTCTTTCTGTTTGTCTGGCTCTTCCTGACTCTGTCTGTCTATCTTTATCTGATCCTTTCTCCCTGGCCTTGTCACTTCAGTGATATTCAACTCTGAGTAGGCGTCCTCAGCCCTAGCATGTACAGGGAGATTTGCACAGCAGTACAATTCGAGGTTCACTTGAAAAAGCACTGACCTTGGATTCAGAGGATCAGAGCCCAAATTCTCCTTCTGTTACTTACTACTTGAGCGTGACCATGAGCAAGTCTCTTAATCTCCCTGGGCTATGGTTTCCTCATTTGTAAAATGAGGGGTTTGACTAGTCCTCAAAGATCCCTTCTGACTAGGATCCTGTGATTTTCATCACAGCTGTAACTGGGAATCTTGACATTTGGGTCAAACTCAGTTTAACAGAGGTATGGAACGTGTGATGCAGGAAAAGACAGTGCTGTTATGTGTAGGTTCAACCATGTCACCTCCTACTCAGTAAACTCCAGTGTCTCCCTGTCACCTCCAGGATCAAATACAAACACACCCTCTGTTTGGTGTGCACAGTCCTTCACAATCTAGCTCCCCCTCCCACCTTTCCAGTCTTCTTATACCTTACATGTCCCCAACCCCCTGCATACTCTTTGAGCCAATGACTTTGGTCTCCTTATAGTTCCATGTCCTGGCCCTGGGAGTTTTCTTTGTCTCCCCATGCCTGGAATGCTCTCCTTCCTTGTGCCCCCTGGATTCCCTGGCTTCCTTCAAGCCCCAACTAAAATCCTATATTCTATAGGATGCCTTTCTCAATTCATCTTAATTCCATAGCCTTCTCTGTTAATTATTTCCTGTATTTCTCCGCAAATATACATATTTATTTGCTTATCTCCCTGACTAGACTTGTGAGTTCCTTAAGAACAGAGACTGCCTTTTGCCTCTCTTGATATCCTTAGCACTGTACCTGGCACATTGTATGCACTATATTATATGACTGACTAGTTATGTCAGGAAAAGGGTGGTCTGTCTCCTACTAGAACCTCCTCTGGCCCTTGACCAAGCCTCTCCAACCTCCCCTGGGACCTAACTCTTCCTCTCTCCCTTACCACCCTTTCAACAATGACTCTCTGCAGAGAAATCTCATCCCACCATCAGGAGGCAGTGTGCCTCTTCATGTCAGTTCCTGAATCAAAAGCCTTAGTTATGGCTCTGACATCAACAAGCATTTATCAAACACAACTTAGCTAGGTACTCATTAGGGTGAAAAAAGAATTCCCCCAAGTGGTTGCAGTATTAGAATTCACATTGCATATTTCCATCAGCCTGGCACCAATGACTAAATTTTATACAATTATCATTTTGAAGAATACCAATTCCAAAACATGAAACCATCTCAAGAGATTTGCACTTGTGTTCATGATGCCCCAGACACCTCGAGGCTTGTTCTCACTTCCCCTTCTTCCAAATTTGATCTCAAACCCACCTCCTCCAGGAAATGGAGCCTAAATCTGCTTTCTAGTCAGAACTTATGCTTCTCCTAGCTTTCCACCTACCTCTCTGTCCTTCTTTGGGCTTTACTTTTCCTGGTGGGAGGAGAGACATTTGGGCCAGATGCACCATTTCCCCAGACCCTCCTCCCCATCTACTTACACACACACACACACACACACACACACACACACACACACACACACACTCCTTAACCTCTAAAGTTGCTGAGTATTCTTCAGGGATTTCCTTTCCTGTGCCCTCCTCCTTGGACCTGAAAGTCCGTCTGTCTCCCAGGTGTCACTGACCACCTTTGCAGTGTACGTGTCAGTGGATGAGAAGAACATCCTGGATGCAGAGAAGGCTTTTGTGTCTTTGTCGCTGTTTAATATCCTAAAGTTTCCTCTTAATTCTTTGCCTCAGGTCATCAGCATCTTGGCTCAGGTAACAATAGAGTGGGTCTCTAGGGAGGTGGCTCAGGGTCAGAGAATGGGGATCTTATTTGGGGGGTCAGGCAATAGTGTCTTGGGGTTCCCAAGGTTGTTTGTAGGTAGCCAAGCCTCTGGTGACTCGAATCCTGGAATGGGTTACCTGGAGTGCTACCTGAATACTCTGGCTGGCCCGGAGGGCAGGGAGGAAGGGGTTCTAGCTGGAACCACAGTGGACCACAGCCAGGGGAGGGGGTGAGGGCATAGCACAGAGCTGTGGCTCTCCGTGCTTCCTTCCTGGCTGGAGCAGGGGGCTGAGGGGACAGTGGCTTGGACAGAGGCCTTAATGTACTTTCCATCTCCTCAGACCAGTGTGTCTCTGAAACGGATCCAGCATTTCTTGAACCATGAAGAGCTCGACCCCCAGTGTGTGGAAACAAAGACCATTTCTCCAGGTCCATAGACTCTTTTCCATGCTTACCTCCCTCTTCTCCTTCTCCATTGGGGACATTTTCCTCCCCAGGCTTCCCCTTTCTCCAGGAAAAATCCCTTAATCTGCAGTTTCCTTGTTTTTTTCCACTGGCTCCTCCTCTTCCTCTTTTTCCTTCTGCTTTGGGGCTCCCAAGGCTCCCTGCCCACCCAGTCCCCTGCCCCTGCCTTCATCTTCCTTCCCTCCCTGTTCTCTTTACCCTACCATCCTCCAAATCTCCTCTCAGCCCCTGCTCCCCGCCCCCATCACATTTGCTGGCTTTCTGCTTGCTTGCACATCACTCCCAATTAGTCTCTGACTCTCCTTAACCTCTCTTTAGGATTCTGTTCTCTCTATAATTTCTGGCTCACTCTCAATGCCCCCAGGACTTGCTGTCTTCTCCATTACTTCCTATCATTCCCTTGATAGTGGCACCCCCTCACGGACCCTGAGGAATTCCTTTCCCCTTAATTCCACATATATGGGCCCCCTGCCCACCCACATCCCTGCCTATTATTCTTGTTCTTTCTTTAATCTTTTCCCTCCAAGACTCCCTTGGACCTCTACCCCCATCCTTCCCTACCATTCCCTGAGTCTACATTAATCCTTCCTAGCATTCTATTACTCCCATAATTCCTTGCCCATCCTTAATCCTCTCAGGACTCCTCACACATTCCCCCACATACAAGAACAAAATGCCCTGAGCATTCCAGGGTACCTCATTGCTCTTTACATCTCCCAGGGCTCCTTGAACATCTCCACTTACCCCCATGGCTCCCTATTACTCTCTTAATCAGTCTGGCTTTCTGTCCAGCCCTACACCCATCACTCTCTCTCATCCTCTGAGGCCTTCTTATCCCTTCCTAGAATTCTGTGCTCATTCAGAATCTTGTCCACACTTAATCCTCTCCCACTCCCTGCCTTCCTTCTGATTTTCCCTCATGTTATCCCTTCAGGCTCTCTGTGTTTTCTAAAAATCCTTGTTCCTTCCCTCCCTTAAGCATCCCTGCAGAGCTTCCTGCCTTTCCCGTCACCCTTTCCCCACAGTCCTATGCCTTCCCCTCCCTATCCCCAGTCCATACCCTTTTTCACTATAGCAAACACCTTTATCACTACAGGCCATGCCATCACCATAGAAAATGGCAGTTTTACTTGGGCCCGGGACCTTCCCCCAAGTCTTCACAGGTAAAAGCTGCCCTTCCTTCAGCCATCTCAACACCTCCTCCACCCTCCTGACAAAGAGGGGCAGATTAACTTGGGGAATATTTTTATCCTTAATTCCTCTAGCTCCAGATACTTTGATGTTTAATTTTAGGATAGGTTGACCTGGTTATAGTTTGATTTCTGATGTGCATGGGGGTGTCTGGAGTAGGGGGAAGTATTGGATTTCCAGGGTGAGGAGGCTGGAAATGAGAAGTGGGTTTTTCTCTGCACACACATCCCAGCTCACTCTGGGCTCCTGGTTCCCCTTCCTTCCAACTAGCCTGAATATCCAAGTGCCAAAAGGGTCACTGGTGGCCATAGTGGGACCAGTGGGCTGTGGGAAGACCTCCCTTGTATCTGCCTTGCTGGGGGAGATGGAGAAGTTGGAGGGCAAAGTGGCTATAAAGGTCAGTGAAATGGGCCTGGGATGATTGGGGGCTGAGACAAGGGAGGGTTGGGTGGGGGTGAAGGCAGGGATCCTGTGGTTTGATAAGAAAAGAGGCTTGGAGGCAAGTTTGCCCCTTTAGGGTGGGGAGGATGGTGATAGGCCATGTCTGAGTCTTGTCCCAAGTCCCCTCTCCTGAGCCCCATCTTCCTGTGGTGACCCTGAGTGCTATGGCCAGGGCTCCGTGGCCTACGTACCCCAGCAGGCGTGGATTCAGAATGCCACACTCCAGGACAACATCCTCTTCGGTCAGCCGATGGATCAGAAGCGATACCGAGGCATCCTTGAGGCCTGTGCTCTGCTCACTGACCTGGATGTACTGCCTGGAGGAGATCAGACTGAGATTGGAGAGAAGGTGAGTCATGTTTCTTGACCCTTCCCTAGTGTCTGGGGATGACCCCACACATTCAGATATACTCTGTTACCTCCTTGACACATGGAGTCAACCCCCTTGTTCTACTTCCAGGAGTATGATATAGTAGAAAAATAATCAAGAAAGCCTGCTGTTCCAATCTTGCCTCAGTCCCTTCTAGCTACGTGGCCCTGGGCAAATCACTTACTTTCTCTGAGTCTCAGTTTCCAAATCTATAAAATGGGGATGATAATAGCTCCTGCCTCCCAGGATTGTTGTGAGGATCACACGAGATAAGGTACATAAAACCACGTATATATGTTTGCCATTATTATTAAGCACATCTCTCCCTGATCTCTGTTATAACTGTCGTGAAAAATTCCCTAACAGGCTGTTCAACCCCAGCCCCAACCTCTTATCGAGATAGGAATCTTGGTCCAAACCTCCCCTGACACGTGCACTGAGCCCTCAGTGACAATATTAGTGATTAACGGTGAGCTCACCCTTTTGGAGTGCCTTGGAGCTTGTAAAGTGCAGTCCTCACCACAGTCCTGTGAGGTAGTCCGTGCAAGCCCCCTTCTCCTCACTTTACAGAAGAATAAAACTAGGATCAGAGATACGCTTTTTTTTTTTGGAGGGCAATTGGGGGTTAAGTGACTTGCCCAAGGTCACATGGCTAATTAGTTGTGTGAAGTGTCTGAGGCCGGATTTGAACTCAGGTCCTCCTGACTCCAGGGCTGGTGCTCTATGGAGATATGAACTAACTTGCCCTGGGGTCAGTCACTCAGCTGTACTCCAAGCTTCAGTGGCATGATTCAAACCCAGAACCCCTGGCTCCGAGTTCATCACCATTTTTATTCTCCCACCCTGGCTTTTTTTAGCCTATACAATCATCAAAAAATATACAATGAGAAGTCATGTAATCAAGTGGAAAGAACTGTATATTTGTAATTAGGAGAAACCTGAATTCATGTCTCTTAGAACATTTAATTGCCAGGGGTGTGCTGCTAAATGTTTAACAACTGACTGGACGGGGGGAGAGGGGGAATGTATGCAGGCCATACTTTTAAGTGTAATTTGCATCATTAACATGTTCTCCATCACTTTCTTAAGTTTAGATAGTCAACAAGACAATAGATTAAGCCTTGATTTGTAGCATTTGCTGGTATCCAAGGTGTAAATACTCAAGGTGAAAATCTAACAATCTTCTCAGGTATGACCTGGCTCCAGCACTTCCCTGCTTACTTCTCTAAAAACCTTGGGCAGATCACTTGGCCTCTCTGTGACTCAGTCTCTCCGTCGAAGAATGGAGATAAAACAATTTATCCATCTACTTGAAGGGTTGGTGTGAGGATTAAGTGAGCCATTGCTTACTCTGGAAAACCAGAAGTGCTTTATAAATGTCAGTTATGAGTAGGTTAGAGACAGGGACTGGACTTGAGATTTTACTGACATGGGGAACTCCCAGAAAAAGAAACTCTCTCCACTAGCACAGTTTGGTACCTCTTCTGAAACTTCTAATCTTGCAGAATTGCCTGGAGGGATGAGAGGGCAAGTGACCTGCCCAAAGTCACACAGTGGCAGTGGCAGGATGTGCACAGTTATTATCATAACAACAATATTATCATACTAAGTAAGGCCAATTTGATATTATGATAGCATAATATCTTATTAAACAATAGCAATGTAATATAGTATCATAACTGTATAATTAGCATCCTAACAATAATAATGCATAACCAACAAGCATTTATTGAGTGTCTACTGTGTTCCAGGCTCGTGGTCTGGGTCTTCAAAGACAAAAAGGAAGTCGTTTCTGCCATCAAAGAGTGTAGCATTCTATAAGGGGAGAGAGAATATACACATACGTGTGTGTGTGTGTGTGTCTATGCACATACGTATGTATACACACACACATATATACATATACACACACACACACACGCACGTGAGTGTGTGTATGTGTGTGTATGTAGATTTGGAGTGTCCCCAAAGTCTTTCAACTAGAAGTGAAGGGAGGAGAGGAGGAAGGAGAGAAGGGAGGAAGGAGAAAAAAGGAAAGATGGGAAGAAGGAAGGAAGGGAAGAAAGAAGAAGGAAGGGGAGAAAGAAGGAGAAAGAAGAAAGGGAAGGAAGAAAAGAAACAGGAAATTATTTTAAAAACTACTATGTGCCAGACGCTGTGCTAAGCACAAATGTCTTGTCTGAGCTTCATAACAACATTGGAGGTAGATGGCTTTATTATCACCATTTTACAGAAGAGGAAACTGAGACAGACAAGGGAGTTAGTCCAGGATCTCATAGCTAGTGTCTGAGGCTGGATTAGAACTCAGGTCTTCCTGATTCCAGGCCCAGTGCTCTATCTACTGTGCTACTCTCCACCTCTAGGGGATGTCACATCCTCTAGGGCAGCGGTGAGGTTCTCTAGTGCTCCAAAGAGATTCCTCTAGTCAGGGTCTGTCTCCCCCTGGGATTGAGAGATGAATAAGAAATAGGGTGGTTGGGGGGTTTGACTTCATTTCCTGAAAACAGGAAGGATGCTGGAGGCACCATAAGAATAACTTCCTAATCTGTGACCTGGACCCAGCCCCCTTTTCCCAGGGAGCTTCCCCATGACCCTTAGCCAGGGTGTCAAAGGGTTAATGGATTGCAGGTCTTTGATGTTAATGAGAGTTTCATTAGAGGCTTCTGGTTCTCAGGACATTAAAAGGATTGTGCTCAGATCCTGGCACTGGGGGAGCCTGAGGGGTGGGAACTGTGGGACTGGAGAAAGAGCATGCAAGTTGTTATCTGCCCCGGCTGAGTATATGAGGAAAGAGAGTAGCTGGGTCAGCCTGATCTCATATACCTGGAGCTGGAAGGACTCTTACAGGTCACTCCAAATACAACCCACTTATTTAGCTAATGATGAAATTGAATCCTAGAGAGTAAGTGACTTGTCTACCAGGATCACACAGCCAGTAAGTATCTGAGATGAGGGGCAGCTAGGTGGTACAGCAAACAGATTACCAGCCCTGGAGTCAGGAGGACCTATGTTCAAATCCGGCCTCAGACACTTTACACAAAAACTAGCTGTGTGACCTTGGGCAAGTCACTTAACCCCAATTGCCCTCCCCTCCAAAAAAGTATCTGAGATGGAATTTGAATCCAAGCCTTTGTTCCTGATAGCAAGTCAAATTCTCTGTCCCCCACGTTGGATAATCAGGTCCTTTGAATCCACAACAGAATTTATGGGATCTGAGGGCAGAGATGCACTTTCTCTAAACCTGTTGCCTCTCTCTGTGACTGTGAGTAGGTCATTTCATGACCCCATTTCCCTTCCCCACTAGAAAAGGGGACAGTAATCTCTTTAACCTTTCACCCTGTCGCCTATCTGCACGTCTACAGTATACCTCTTAAATTCAGGCAGTAACTCCCTGTTTCTTATCCATCCTGGGGCAGCTGGTGGCCTGGTGCAGAGCTCTGGGTTTGAGGCCTGGGTTCACTTTGGACAAGTCACTTAACTACTGTTTGTCTCCGTTTCTTCAGTTGTAATGCAGAGATAATAATAACATTACCTACCTGCCAGAGTTTTTGTGAGGATCACATGAAATGATCATTGTAAAATTATTTTTAATTGTAATAATAACAATTGTAAATTTATGATATTTGCATTGGAAATTGTAAAAAGGGCTTGGCGTGTAGTAGGTATCATATAAATGCTTGTCCTTCCTCACCTTCCCCCAGGGTTCATGTGAGAATCAAATGAGATATTTGTGAAGCACTTTAAAAATCTCGAAGTGCTACCTAAGTGCTCGCTACTACTGTTATTGTTGTCATTATCTTCCGTCTAGGGTATTAACTTGTCTGGAGGTCAGCGGCAGCGAGTCAGCCTGGCCCGAGCTGTCTACAGTGATGCTGATGTCTTCCTCCTGGATGACCCACTCTCTGCTGTGGACTCCCATGTGGCCAAGCACATCTTTGATCATGTCATTGGGCCAGATGGGGTGCTAGGAGGCAAGGTAAGAGCTGGGGGGCGGGGTTGAAATGGAGAGAGTTGAAGAGGGCCATTTAAGGACTCTGCATATAAAGGCCCCCGACCACCCAAAAGTGTATAGATGAAATGTCTATTTCCATACTTCCTCTCCCACATTTGCCCTGATATTGCCCCTATAGAGATTCCTCAAGGCGCTCTGTGTGTGTGATCCTAGATCATAGACTCTCAACATTAGAAAGGACCTCAGGAGCCTCTGCTCCAACCTGACCACCACTTGAAGGCCTCTAGTGATAGAGAGCCCATTACCTCTCAGTGCAGACCATTCCACTTGTGCTGTTGCTGCTCCATTGCTTTCAGTTGGGTCTGACTCTTCATGACCCCATTTGGGGGTTTTCCTGGCAATTTGTCATTTGCTTCTCCAGCTCAGTTTGCAGATGAGGAAACTGAGGCAAACAGGGTTAAATGACTTACCCAGGGTCACACAGCTAGTCAGTGCTGAGATTGGATTGGAACTTAAGAAGATGAGTCTTTAACTTTCAACGTGAAGGTATTTGTAGAACCTATATTTGATTACATGCCGCTATGGGGGAGGGGGGGTAAGGGGAAGGAGGAGGGAAGGCGGGGGAGGGGGAGAAAATTTAAAATTTAAGAGACTGTGGAACTAAATGTTGTAAACTAAAAGCAAATAAATAAATTTTTAAAAAGAAGATGAATCATGCTGACTGGAGGCGCAGCATTTTATCCACTGAGCTACCTAGCTGCCCTATTCTACTTACAGGCAACCCTAGTTATTAGGGAGATTTTTCTAAAATTGAAATTATCTGCAACATCTACCTTTCTGTTTGTTTGTTTGCTTTTAATTTTTAATTTGTTTATTTACTTTTAGTTTACAATTCTGCAATCCCTTGAGATGCAAATTTTCTCCCCCTCTCTCTCCTCCCCCTTCCCATCATGGCAGCGTGCAATCAGATTTAGGTTCTACAAATACCTTCACATTAAACATTAGAATTATAACCAATAGAGTGAACAATGAAAAAGAAGGAACAAAAAAAACCAAAACACAAAGGAGAGAGAGCAAGTAGTTTGCTTCAATCTGCGTTCAGACCCTGTAGTTCTTTCTCTGGATGTGGATAGCCCTGTCTGTCATGAGTCCTTTGGAGTTGTCTTCTAACCTTGCATTGCTGAGAGGAGCCCAGTCTATCAGAGTTAGTCGTCACAGATACGATGTGTCTGTAATTGTGTACAAAGTTCTCCTGGTTCTGCTCTCCTCACTCAGCATCAGTGCAACATTTATCTTGTGATAATTATTATCTTGTATGTTTATTGCTACTGCTGCTACTACTACTACTACTATTACTACTACTACTACTACTGATGATGATGATGATGTGAATGTGGTAGAAAGCCTATAATGCCTCATCTTCCTTCCAGACGAGGGTCCTGGTGACACACGGTGTGAACTTCCTGTCCCAAGCAGACCTCATCATCGTTTTGGGTGATGGGCGAGTGTCCGAAGCTGGCTCCTTCTCTGCTTTGCTCCAGCGGGAGGGAGCTTTTGCTGAATTTCTTCGTAACTATGTTCCTGATGACGACAACTTTTGCGAAGAGGATAGTGCCACTGGTATCAGCCTATACCACTGTTCTTGGTCTTCAAATTCCCCTTTCCCTTGTGTCGCATGGAAACCTGTCTCATTTGCTCCTCATTGCTTTCTCTTTCTCCTCCCTCTCTCTGTGACTCTTCTTTCATGTAGCTCAACAACTCAACTCAATGAACATTTATTAAGTATCATTTTGGACATGCTGAGTTTGAGCTGCCCATGGGACATTGAGGTCAGAAATCTATGAGATGATTGGGAATTGGGGTCTGAATCTCCAAACAGAGGCTTGGGTTAGAGATACAGGTTTTAGAATCATCCACATAGAGGTGAGATTTGAAGCCTTGGGAATGGATGAGATTCTCAAGACAGAGGCTATAGAGAAAAAAGAGGAAAAAGATGATGACTTGAGGAATGTCTATATTTAGGAGGAGAAGAGAAAGAATCTGAGAAGAGGCAGAGAATTGGTGGAGAATCACTGAGTATATTATCAATCCCTTAACACACACAGAGCCTCCTTCTGGACCTCTCTCTCTCTCTCTCTCTCTCTTTTTCTCTTTCTCTTCCTCTCCTCTTTCTGTCTCTGTCTCTGTCTCTCACCCTCTCTTTCTGTCTCTCTCTCTGTCTGTCTTTCGCTCTTTCTTTCTCTTTCTCTTCTCTTTCTCTTTCTCTTTTTCTCTTTCTCTCTGTCTCTTTCTGTCTCTCACCCTCTCTCTCTTTCTGTTTGTCTCTCTGTCTCTGTCTCTGTCTCTCCCCCCCTTCTCTCCCCCCTCCCTTTCAATAAACATGCACTCAGTGTCTGATGAGTACAGTGTCATAGAGGTCAAAGAGGGAGGGGTAACCAGGAGAGAGAAGGTAGGCGACAGTGTTAGACTCTTCTGCGAACTGAAGGAGGATGAGGACTGAGGAAAATGTACTTCTCCCATCCATTTTTGTGTGACCTTATTCAAGTCACTTAACCTGTCTAAACCTCAGGTTCATCACCGGTCGATCAGTCAGTCAACAAGCATTAAGCATTATTTACTATGTGCCAGGCACTGTGCTAAACAATGGGGTTTTGGACCAGTTCTGGAGTTCCTTTGGAAAGGGTTCAGTGTGTGTGTTCAAGGGCTGACACAGCACTCATGGACCAATTTCTCCAGATCAGCCTCCCTGACTATTCTTTCTCCTATCCCACTAAATATATGCATCCCTCAAAGCTCTGTACTTGGCCTTATATTCTTCTTTAAGCTCTCGTTCTTATCTCTTCTAAAATCCCAGCTCTAAATCTCATCCTTCTATGTTTCTACTTATTGAGTAATATGTCTAGGGGACTTTGGTGACAGCAGTTTGAGAGTAAGTTGGTGGGGACAGAATTAATCTATCAACATGTAATTTATTAAGCACCTACTCTATGCCAGTCATTGTACTTAGCCCTGAGAATGTAACTACTATGAGTGAAATAATCCCTACATTCAAGGATTTTGCATTTTAATGGAGGAAAAAAGAAGTTCATATTTAAGTCTATAAAGAACAAATATAAAGATAATAAATACAAAGTAATTAAATACAAGCTAATTTGGGAGGGAAGGAGAGTATTAGGACCAGTGAGGAGGGGGAATCAGAAGCCAAATTACAAGGGGATGAAGGAATGTGGAGTGGAGAAGGTGTGGGGGCAGTAGATGCAATAAACCATCTTTTTAAAAAGAAAATTGACAGTGATGAAAAGGAGAAAGATGAGGGTGTTAGTTTAGCTTTAGGGAGAAAACTCAGGACCTTTTCTTTTCAGCTTTCTCTCTTGATCTCTCTATCTTGCTTCCATCACCCATATATTGGCGTTATCAGGCTCAGCTTCCTTATCTGAGAGGTGATAGCTCTAGGAGGGGGCTACTTTTTTAGTTTTCAAATAGAAAAGGGTGATCTTCCTTGCTTGCCAGAAAGCTCATTTAGCTCACCCACACTCCTTCTTCCTCCCCCCATCAAAGTCACTCACTCAGAGGAAACCTTTCTATTTACAAAGAAACATACTTGTCTATTCCAGTGTGTCAACCTTCTTTATCTCAGCCTTATCCTAAAGATAACCTGCTGTGTGGATAAGAGTAATGGCTTGGAATCCAAAGGGCTCAAATTCTCCCTGTGTGGCCTTAAGTAATCAAGCATGTATTAAATGTTCACTATGTGTAAGACTCAGTGCTAAGTATTGGGGATGCAGAAAAAAAAGAAAAGGCAAAAACAGCCCCAGCCCTCAAGGAACTTAAGTTCTAGGGGGGTAGGAAATCAGCCTATACACAGATCAGCAAATACAATATAAACACAGAGGAGGTGGAAGGTAGACTTGGAGGGTGAGGCACCAGAAGCTCAGGACACGTCACTTAACCTCTCTGGGTCTTTTTCTTATCAGGAGAATGATGGCACTGAACCAGCTAACCTCTCAGCTTCCTTCTGCTTCTAAAGCTATGATCTGAACATCCTTCCTATTGTCTAACCTACATTTCTCTTGCTGTAGCTTTAGCCCACTGATTCTAGTTTTCTCTTTATGGACCTAGTCCTTCCCACCTCCCCCAGCCTCCTCTCACCAGCTTTTATTCTCCTCTTTGCTGGGAAAGGTAGTGTTTTGATGTCAGGTTAGTCATGGTGTTTGAGCATTCTCCTCTCTCGTTGTCCCTCCCTCCCTGCTGCAGTCTTGGCGGATGAGGAGATTCTGCTGATGGAGGACACGCTCAGTAATCACACAGATCTTACGGATAATGAGCCGATTACTAATGAGGTCCGAAAACAGTTCATGAGGTGAGTGAAAGGGAGGTCCTTCCTGATTCCCCAAAGCAAACAGACTCTGACCTCCGATGCTCCTCTCCCTGGGCACAGCAGAACCAAGTGGCCAAGTTTCTGCATAAAGAGGGACTCCCTGTGATCCAGCTGGGGGTGTAGGAAGAATGTGGATGTTGGGAAGTTCTTTAACATCTGTTCCCCCAGGATCCATGTTGCACAGTGGCCTCCTTTCTAGTTCTCTATCCCTCTGAGCTCTCCAGGGAGTCCCAGCTTGCTAGGTTAGGGATAAGGTGGGGGAACGCAAAATATCTCCTCTGGGGACTGACAAGGGCTGTTCCCCTGCCCCTTTTCCTACCCCAACTCAGAGATTGTTATTCCTAGGGAGCTGAGTGTGATCTCCTCAGAAGGGGAGGGCCCTGGTCGACCTTCCACTAAGAAACGCCTGCGGCCTGCGGAGAAGGCAGCCATGGAGTCCAAACGTGGAGAGCTGATCCAGGCAGAGACAGCAGAGATAGGCAGTGTGAGTGGGAACTGGGGGAGGGAGGCAAGGATAAAAGAAAGGTGCTTGGGTTAGGGGGAGGACCACTACGGTAGACTTTTAGGAGTGGGGAGAAGCTGGGGGTAGGAAGGGTTGGGCCAACAATACAGAGCCTTGGGTGAGGTTGTCCTGGGATATTGGAGAATGGTAGAAAAGAGACCCTGGTCTCAGTGTCATGTGGGGGTGGGAGTAGGGGTAGAAAGGGGCAATTTAAACTCCCGGCAGGTCCTTAAATCCATTGCCCATTTCTCATCTCTGCGTCAGATGGCTCTGGATGTTGATAGATATCAGCCTTCCTCCCTCTACAGGTGAAGCTGAGTGTGTTCTGGGACTATGCCAAAGCCGTGGGGCTCTGCACCTCTTTGATCGTCTGCTTTCTATACACATGCCAAAGTGCTGCCGCCATTGGGGCCAATATATGGCTCAGTGACTGGACTAATGAGCCTGTAATTAATGGCACACAGAGCAACACAAGCCTACGCCTGGGCGTGTATGGAGCATTGGGACTGTTGCAGGGTAAAGAGACAGATCTTCAGTACCCTCTCAGGAGGGGAGGGAATCACTCACTAGGGCTGTTGCCCCTAGAGTGGAGGGATCAAAGGGAAGGACAGAGGAGCCATCCTGTCCCTCCCTCTGTCTCAAAGCCACTTTAATTCAACAAATGCTTACTTGGTACAGGGCTTCTTAACCTGGGGTCTGGAGATTTTTTAAGTCTGTGTTTTGATAACTTATTTCCATGTAATTGACCTCCTTTGTAATCCACTATATTTTATTTTGTGCTCTTAAAAATCACTGTTCTGAGAAGCAGGGCATAGGTTTCACCAGACTGCTAACAGAATCCACAGAAAAAGATTAACCTCTGAGTCTTAGCAGCTCACATAACACTGTCCTGGGTGCTAAATAGGAAAGGATATATTTCTGCTTGGGAGGGAGGGGATGAGCCATCAAAGCCTTCTTCGTGGTACCCCAGTTCTGATGGATGCCCCCCTCTCTGTCTCCTTGCCAGGCCTCCTTGTGATGATATCATCCTTCACACTGGCCATAGGAAGCATCCAGGCAGCCCGGATACTCCATAACAATCTACTAGCCAACAAGATGCATTCACCCCAGTCCTTCTATGACACGACCCCCTCGGGGCGCATCCTCAATCGGTTCTCCAAGGATATTTATGTTATTGATGAGGTCATCCCCTCCGCCATTGTCATGCTGCTTGGCACCTTTTTCAATTCAGCGTCCACACTTGTGGTCATCATGTCTAGCACTCCGCTTTTTGCTGTGGTTATCTTACCCCTTGCTGGGCTGTACATATTTGTACAGGTACCTAGGGCTGATGAGGGGAAGGAGAAGAGGTACTGGGGTGAGAATTGCCTTACCAGGAGACTGGGAAAGAAGGAGGGCTATGGGGGGCACATAGGAATTCTATATTGAGATTTTATTAGAGGCCTGACGAGGCTTCTGGACTGGTATGTGTGTCCAGAGAGTGGGGAAGGAGTGACCTTCTATTGCTATTGACATTGACAACATTGACATTCAGCCTTTCAAAAGTGACCACCACCAGTATGACTGTGAATCTGGGGTCCCCAGGGGGGTGGGGTACAGCCAGAGGCCAGCATGGGACATTGGGAGGGATGGAGGGGGATGATTCAGAGGGGTTTTCAGAGTATTCTATTGCCCCTGCTTCTAACATCTTTCTCCACTCTGGTCAGAGGTTCTATGCAGCCACCTCAAGGCAACTGAGGCGCCTGGAATCAGTCAGCCGATCACCCATCTATTCTCACTTCTCGGAGACTGTGACAGGCACCTCTGTCATCCGTGCCTACAGACGTAGTCATGACTTCATGGCCATCAGTGATGCTAAGGTGGATGCCAATCAGAAGAGCTGCTATCCCAACATCATTTCTAACCGGTCAGAAGTGCTTTCAGCCCACCCTACTCCTACTCTTGATCTGGCCTTTTACCTCTATACCCCGTCCCCTCTGAGCCCCTCACCACTAAACCTCATCACTTCTGAATCCCTGGACCATCTCTGACAATCTCTAGCCTCTAGCTCCATCCTGATCTTTGACCTCCCTATTTACAAATTCCCTCCCTAGGTGGCTGGGGATCCGTGTGGAGTTTGTGGGTAACTGTGTCGTGCTTTTTGCTGCACTTTTTGCTGTGATTGGCAGAAAGAGCCTGAATCCAGGATTAGTTGGCCTCTCCGTGTCCTATGCATTACAGGTGGGAGCCCTCTCCAATCCTATGGAGCTGTGGCAGGGGGGGCACTAACAGTCAGAGAACTAGGAGCACTATACATCTTCCATGCATACATATTGCCACATGTCCCAGCCTGCCTACATGAAGAGAATAACATATGCACTAGAACTCAAAGTTCACACATGTGGATGGACATGCCTGCCTGTAAATGTGCAAGTATGGATTGCTTTATATAACAGATGTGCCATTGAAAAGTTGAAGGCAAAGGAAATTTTTATAAAGTGGATATTTTAAATGAGTGATATGTGCTTTCTCTTTTGAGGAGTCTTATTGTGAATTCTTTGGTAAAAATAAAAATTTTAGGTTAATTGATCTATGCCCAGTCCAGGGACTTTTTGTTTGCTTAAATGAGAACATGTCAGTATTTAAAGGTGTGTATTGGTTCCTAGATTTACACAGAAAGACATATACATTTACTTCTAGGTGCCTTTGTTATTTCTGGGAATTTGAACCCTGGGAAGGGGATTGGGATGTTTTTAAAGTCTGTTCTTCCCTCCCACTTCCTCCTTCCCTTAGGTTACGATGGCTCTTAACTGGATGGTCCGGATGGCATCAGAACTGGAAAACAACATCGTGGCTGTGGAGAGAGTTAAAGAGTATTCAGAGACTAAGACTGAGGTGGGGGCATGCTGCAGATCTGGGGTCAGGAAAGGGGATGGGGGTTGGTTTGATCAGGTTGCAGGGAGGGGCTCTGAGGCAGGTGGGTCAATGTTTGAGTTTAGGACCATCTCCTACTTCTCTATCCCAGCTTCACTATGTCTCAGACTCTGCTGTATGTCATGGGGTTAAACGACAGTGTATAAAACATGGTGCCTGCCCTTCAGGGAAATTATGGTGTCCTTTGAGTGATGATATGACAAGTGTAATTTTGCTATACTACAAAATAAGAGCTAAGAGCCGACTAAATGATGCAGTCCTAGAGGAGTTAAGAGCAGAGAGGGTTCACTTCTGATTAGGGTGATCACTGAAGACATTCTTGAGTAGGTAAAGTTTTAGCTGGGCTTTGAAGGATGAAATTTCAGTAGACAAAGGTAGAAGGAAGAAGGCATTACTAGGACAGGAAACAGAAAGGCAGATGGGAAAGTCACCTGAAAGCAGTAGGAATGAAAAGGAAAGGATAAAGAGGGTAGACATGGTGAAGGAAGGCAGGCTTGGGTGTGGAAGAGAGATAGGGAGAAAAATCGGAGGTTATTTGGAGGTTTTGCACATCTGGGAGAGTAAGGCGGTGGCAGTAATAGTCATAGAGGTAGGAAATCAGAGCTAATTGAAGTTGGTAAGACAAAATGTAGTAGAGTTTCATGTCAAAACTTTCCTTTAAATTAAAAAAAATTAATTTCACAAGTAGAGGGTGGAGGAGAGATAGCTTGGCCTCTCATTTACAAGATAAAGATCTGGTAGTTTTTGTTAAGGACAAGCTTAGTTTGTTAAAGACCGAATTGGGGCTGAGACATTGTCTTATCTAAACTTTATGTCTTCTGTGCTTAGTAAAGGACTCTCTCTACACAGCAAACAGGATATAAATATTTGTTGAATCGTAGTGTCCTAATGAGCCGACAATGTGAGACAGCCACAATGTTGTGCCGAGGATAGCAGCTTAGTTTTATTGATCTTTTTATCGAATGAATGAATGCTAAATAAGTAATTGAATGAATGTATGGGCAAATAAATGAATGTAACTGCTAAAAAAAAATCCACACCTTTAAGGGACACTTTCAAGGGACGCCTTCATAGAAGTATGGTGTTCTAATACCAGGAAGTAAGTAATGTTATACTCCACTCCAGTTTGACCACTTCTGGAAAAACAAAAGCTGTATTCAAATATTTGAAGGACTTCTGTGGAAGAATGAGAGAGTACATTTTGTTCTTTGTGGCTAGGAGGGCACAAAGATGGAGATTATAGGGAAGTAAAGTTCAGTTCAACCTAAGAACTCTCTAATAATTGGAACCATTCAGTGATAGAAGAAGTTTCCAGAAATGAGCTCCCTGTAACTGGAAGAAGTGAATTAGGAAGGGGCTGGGTGACCACCTGTCAGGGATGAAGCAGAAGAAAACCTTTAAAAGGTGAGAGGTTGGACATAATGACCTCTGACATCCTTTCTAATTATCATATTCTATGGAAGAGAGTCCTGAAGAGAGAAGGCAGAAAGAGAAGAGATGACCAAGATTAAGAGGCAGAAAGAGAAGTCATTGAAGGAGAAAAAGATCAGAGAGGGAGGATGAGAACAAGGAAAGGGTAATGCCCTGGGAGCCAAAGCTAGAAAGTTTCAGAAAGGAAAGGATAGTTATTCAGTGGTGCCAAACACTGTCGAGAATTCAGTGAAGATGAAGCCTGAGAAGAGGGCATTGGATTTTGGTGACCCTTAAGAAAGCAATCCATCCTTTATGCAGCTACTAAATTAGTATTCCTAAGACATTTGTGATCATGTCATTCCTTTACTCAAAAATCAGTGGCCCCATTTTGCATCCTGAATAAAATACAATCTCATCAGTTGGGACCTGAAGTCCTATACTACCATATGACTCCCACCTACCTTTACAGACTTATTTGATTTTTCTGACTTTCGAATTATTTATTTTCCAGTCAATCTATGGTTCCCTGAACCAGGTATTCCATAACTCTGTCTTTACTAGGCTGCCTTCTTTGAATCTCAGAATCCCTAATTTCCCTCAAAGCTCAGCTCAGGCAACACCTGCTACATGAAGTCTTTCCTGATTCCCACACATTCTGCCCTCATTTAGTACTTTCTCATTCTTGAAATTGTCATAAATGTGCTTACTGGTGTTATTATTGGTCTTCAAGTACCTACCTCTAAGGTAGGAACTTGCCTTTGTAGCCTCCTTCTCTAGGGCATTGTACCCAGAAGATATTCCATAAATGTTGAAATGAAACTTTGAAAGACTTGAGAACTCTAAATAATTCAGTGTCCAGTTGTGATTCTAGAGGCCTGATAATGTCACATGCTACTCAGTTCTTGACTAAGAGAGGTGATGGGACTCAAGATGTAGAATGATACATACCCTTTCTGAACATAGCCAGTGTGGGAATTTGTCTTCCTTGACTATGTATATTTGTTACAAAGGCTATGGGGTTTCTTTTTTCTTTTTCCAATGACACGCTGGAGGGTCAAGGTGGGGTGAAGAGGGGATAGGAATAGGGTAACAAAAAAAATAAGTAAAGAAAAAAAGTACCATCAAGATGTTTTTAAAAACAATGCAGGGAAGAGGATAGAAGGAAGGCCGAAAAGAAGTGTAGACAAGTAGGATAGCTTTGAAAGCTACAAATTGAACTTATATACATAAAAAGAAAAGAAAGTATTCAAAACAGAAACCTGTAATTTCTTGTAGAATCTTTTTCTCTCTTACTATGTATATGGAAGTAACCAATTTATTTGGTATTTAAGTTCAGAATTTTTTTTAATAGAAAAGAAAAGAAAGAAGGGTCTCGTTTTTTAATCATTTTCAGTCGTATCCAACTCTCTATGACCCCATTTGGGGTTTTCTTGGCAAAGATACTAGAGTGATTCGCCATTTCCTTCTCTGGCTCATTTTCCAAAAGAGGAAACCAAGACAAACAGGGTTAAGTGACTTGCCCAGGGTCACACAGCTAGTAAGTATCTGAGGCTGGATTTGAACTCAGGAGGGTGAAGGCCTGCACTCTATGCCACCCAGCTGCCCAAAGAAAGAGGGGGTAGTGGGTAGATTAAATTCCCAGGGAAGTGAAGAAGTTATAAGAGCCCAGTTAAGGTCTTAGCCTTGGCACGGAGGGGTGAGGGAGAATCACTTTGTTCTCTGAGACGAGGATAAAGAGAATTGGTGAGGTAGTGAGAAGGGTGTGGTGACAACTGGAAGGATGAGGGAGGCAAGGAATAGCGCTTATATAGGGCCTATCATAGACCAGACATTGTGCTAAGCACTTTCCAGGTATCATCTCATTTGATCTACACAACAACTCCAAGAAGTAGATGCTATTATTAGCCTCATTTTCTAGTTGAGGAAATGAGGCAAACAGAGGCTAAGTGACTGACCCAGGGTCACACAACTAGTAAGTGGCCAAGGCTAGATTTGAACTCAGGTTTTCCTGACTCCAGACCAGGCACTCTATCCACTGTGCCACCTAGCTGTCTGCAGTATCAAACAGCCTGCACTGGATGTTCTCTGTGTCTTCCAGAAAGTAGAGTCTTCTGGGAGGGAGATGTGGGAGGTTTTGGAGCAGCTGTTGGGGGGAACAGGGATAGCAACTTACTTAATAAAAGATGTAGAAATGAATTCCCAAGAAGCACCAAGGGCCCAGTTCAGATTGGAGAGCATGAATTTATATCAGGCTCAGTCAGCATGTTTTTGTAATTTCCTCTAGCAGTGCTCCAGTCTGTGTCATTCAGGAGGGGTGTGATATGTTTAGGTATGTTAAGTGCAGCGGTAGGGCGAGGGAATAAGAAATTCTAGCATATTTGAGTTGTATTAAAATGGCTGACTATAAGGCATCCAGGCTGGACAGGGAGAGGAGAAAGAGGAAAGTCAGACAAACTAGAAAGCAGCTGATGCATTGGGAAAATAAAGAGGAGTTGAGGGAGCCCCAGACCAGAAGAAGATGCCTGCCACATTCATTGCTGTCTCTCCTCCCCATCTCTCCTCCCAGGCCCCCTGGGTGATCGAGGGCAGCCGCCCACCCCCTGACTGGCCCCAAAAAGGAGAAGTGGAGTTTGTGAACTATTCTGTGCGTTATCGGGAAGGCTTGGAGCTGGTGCTGAAGGATTTGAGTCTACGAGTGAAGGGTGGAGAAAAGGTACATGAAATTCCTGGGCCTGGAACAATGCTATTCAGAGTTGCATGCAGGGGATATGCAACAAGGCTTACATAACAGATCTCCTGTGGATGCAACTCTGAATGAGGGGATACTGGCAGACTCACTGCCCCCGTTTCTGATTCTTTCTCTCCACTTCTCCTGGTGCTCTAAGGTTTGAGCAGTTCAGGACTCCAAGGTGTCTGCAGCACTCTCCCTACCCTTTCCTCAGCAATGCATTGCTCTCTCACCATTCCATGTCTCCTTCCCACTGTCACCCAGGTTGGAATTGTGGGCCGAACTGGGGCTGGCAAATCATCCATGACCCTTTGCCTGTTTCGTGTCCTGGAGGCAGCTCAGGGAGAGATCCACATTGATGGAGTCAACATTGCATCCATTGGCCTCCATGACCTACGCTCCATGCTGACCATCATTCCCCAGGTACAAGGCATTCTTCACAGCTGGGATCATGGTCTTTTACCTGCCACAGGACTGGATAAACTATCCTCTCAGCAGCCATGGGGAACTGATGCCAATCCATGATCACAGATTTAGAGATAAGAGGAATCTTAGAGGCCATCTGTTTCAACCCCCTTCTTTTACAGATGAGGAAACAGAAGTTATATGACTTACCCAAGGTGTCACAGCTAGTAAGTAGCAGAATTGGGATTCAAACTCAGGTCCTTTCCAAAATCCAGCATATATTCCACTGTACCATGCTGAACCTAGCCTCTGTAAGTGTAGGGAACTGACCACAGTCTAGGGGCCTGACCATATGGCCTCTAGCCTGGGAGTTCTGACTCCCAGACTCTACTGTGTGTTGAACAGGCTGTGTGCTCCTTAGGAAGGGAATGAAGCAGTAAGAAATTGCAGAAGGAAAAGCCTGGGGAACAACAGGGGCTGTGGATTTGAATAGTAGATAGAGCCCTGGGTCCTGCTTGGAGAACTGGGGAGCATGTTCCCCAGGAGAAGGCCTATGGGTCTCTCTGCTTCCCCTTTGTCTCTCTGCCAGTCACTCTGCATCTCTCAGTCTCGCAGATTGGACATCTGTGTGACTTTTTTTTCTCCCCTCTGGCTTTCCTGGGATTTGTTTTCTGCCGACTGAACATTTTGGAGTCAGATTAGGCTGTTTGTGGTTCCTGGTTAACAAGAAGACTTTGTGATTGGCAAAGGATGTTCGAGTTGGGGTTTATCGCAG
This sequence comes from Pseudochirops cupreus, assembly GCA_028627135.1. NCBI lineage: Eukaryota > Metazoa > Chordata > Mammalia > Diprotodontia > Pseudocheiridae > Pseudochirops > Pseudochirops cupreus. The sequence goes on along the minus strand of CM053584.1, from coordinate 144,789,953 downwards.
CTGTGCAGGGCGTGGGGGGCCAGGATTCACTGGGAGATTTTCTATCAGGCTTGCTGCTTTTTCAGTTCTCAGAGGATGAAATTGCTCTGACCTCATTTACTCTCTCTTCAGTCTGTTTCAGGCTCAGTGGGTCCCCAGACCTACACGTGAATCATAGAAGAGGCATAGTGTACTGATTAAAGTATTAAACCTGGAGTCAGAAAGACCTGTGTTCAAGTCTTGCCTTGGTCACTTATTAACTGTGTGTCCCTGGGCAAGTCACTGTCTGTCTCAGTTTCCTCATCAGTAAAACAGAGATAATAATACCTTTTGGGTTGTTGTGAGGATCAAATGAGATAATATTTGTGAAGTGCTCAGCAAAGTGAGTAGGCAGGTAATAATAATAAATAGTAGGGCAGCTAGGTGGCACAGTGGATAGAAGACCAGGCCTAGAGTCAGGAAACCTCATCTTCCCAAGTTCAAATCCAGCTTCAGGTACTTCCTAGCTGTGTGGCCCTAGGCAAGTCACTTAATCTTGTTTGGCTCAGTTTCCTCATCTGTAAAATGATCTGGAAAAATGGCAAATCATTACATTTGCCAAGAAAACCCTGAATGGGGTCATGAAGAGTCAGATGCGACTGAGTGACAAAAAAAATAACAATAAGCTTAATTAATTATAATTAGTTTAATAAATCAAATAAGCTAAAGAATCAAATAATTCATTTAACTTCTCTGAGGCTTTGTTTCCTTGTCAGTAAAATTGGAACGATGATAATAATAGCATCTACCTAACGATTTATTATGATGATCAATTGACAATAATGTATTTTAAATTTTTTGCAAGCCTTAAAGTGACCTATTCTTGTTCCTCGCTGATGTTCCTTTGTCTCCCTAGGACCCAGTCCTGTTCTCAGGGACACTTAGAATGAACCTGGATCCTTTTGGCAAGTATTCTGATGAGGAAATGTGGCAAGCCTTGGAACTCTCCAACCTGCACAAGTTTGTGAGGTCACAACCAGAGGGCCTTGCTTTTGAATGTTCTGAGGGAGGAGAGAACCTTAGGTAAGAAAGCAGGGGACCCTAGAACAAGTGGTCCAGAACCCCAAGCCCTTGAACAGCTCTGAAAGAGAACCTCCCTGTTCCCCCTCCCTAGTGCTTGCTGAGGCTCAGGCTGGGATAGCTGTTCACTCCAGTACGATCAGGTGATTGCTGAAGTCCTTCCTGTGCCCATCTATTCCACGGAGGCAGGGAAAGGACCATGTCTGACCAAGGCTGTTTGGGAGTTTTGACCTAATTTGATGGTCCTGGGTTTTGAGCAATGCCTGGAGGTATGCTTGACTTTCACTAGGGTCTCAGTTGAAATTCCTTGGTCTGGTAAGAAGATAAGGTCAGTAAAGAGAAAACACTTCCTCAAGACCAGGGCATGACCCCAAGGGATTGGTCTCGCCTGAAGGCTTTTAGGAATGTCTAGATATTGAGCATACTAATGGAATAATGTATGGACTGGTCATTAGGAAGACCTACTTCTGTACTTACAGTCTTTGTTAACGTGGGCATGTCAGATTGGTTATTTTTTGGTTGTTCATTTGTTTTGGTTGTGTCCGACTCTCCCTGACCCCATTTGGGGTTTTCTTGGCAAAGTACTGGCATGATTTGCCATTTCCTTCTCCAGATCGTTTTATAGATGAGGAAACTGAGGCAGACAGGGTTAAGCAACTTGCCCAGGGTCACACAGCCTGTCTAAGGACAGGCCTGACTCCAGGCTTGGTGCTCTATCAACTGTGCTACCTAACTGCCCGCTCCCATAATATTAATTACTCCTATTAATTATTATTTTACTCAGAAGTCAAAGTCTGGGCCAGAAGCTTGTGGCTGGATTAGAAAATCGCTTGGGACTTCTCAAAGTCATAGTACAAAAAGCTCCAGACCTGGGGCCAGCGGAGGTCTAGTTTCAAATCCTGCTTCCCTTACTTATCGGCTGGCTGACACATGCACAACTCACAATCTCCCACAGCCTCTTTTTTTATCTGAAAAATGGCATTTTTTTATATTGAATTAGACCTGTGATACCATTGTAATAAGGAACTCCCAGGGAAGGAACTCCATTTGCTAGGACAGATCAGCAGCTCTTCTGTAATTTATTCTTAGAGTTGCCTGGAACACTGAGAAGTTAAATGCTTAACGTAGGGTTGCATGGCCAGTATATGTCAAAGGCAGGACTTGAACTCAGGTCTTCCTGACTCTAAAATCAGCCCTCTTTTCCCATTATGCCAGTACTACCTCTTACAAAATAGAGATAATGATACCTATATTACCTAACCACTCACAGAGGCTCAAGGAACATAAGGCACATACGTACATACATACATACATGCATATATACATACATGTATAAAGTTTTGTAAATCAAAAATCACAATAGAAACATTAGCTCTATTATTAATATAGTGCTTACCATGTTCCAGGCAGGGCAGCTGTGTGGCACAATGGATAAGAGTGCCAGAAGAGATTAATAAAATTGAAATTAAGAAAATTACTGAACTAATAAATAAAACTAAGAGCTGGTTTTATGAAAAAACAATAAAATAGACAAATCTAACCACAAAATAAACAAGAAAGAAGTTAAGGAGATGAATAAAATTTTAGAAAAGTTAGATACTGTAGACCTCTGGAGAAAACTGAATGGGGATAGAAAGGAATATACCTTTTTTCTCAGTGGTCCACGGCACCTACACAAAAACTGACCATGTTCTAGGGCATAAAAACCTCACAGTCCAATGCAGAAAGGCAGAAATATTAAAAGCATCCTTTTCAGATCATGATGCAATAAAAATTACATGTAATAAAGGGCCATGAAAAGATAGACTAAAAATTAATTGGAAACTAAATAATCTAATCCTACAGAATGAGGGGGTCAAACAACAACTCATAGAAACAAGCAATAACTTCATCCAAGAGAATGAAAATAATGAGACAACATACCAAAACTTATGGGATGCAGTGAAAGCGGGTTCTTAGAGGAAGTTTTATATCTCTAAAGGCTTATATGAATAAAAGAGAAATAAGAGATCAATGAATTGGGTATGTAAGTAAAAAAACCTAGAAAAAGAACAAATTAAAAATCCCCAACTAAATGCCAAATTAAAAATTCTGAAAACCAAAAGAGAGATTAATAAAACTGAAATTAAGACAGTGCCAGCCCTGGAATCTGGAAGACCTAAAGACTTCACAGACTTACTAGCTGTGTGACCCTGGCCAAGTCATTTAACCTCTGTCAAAGTTTCCATGTCTATAAAACAGAGATAATAATAGCATTTACTTCCTTGTGAGGATCAAATAAGATAATATTTGTGAACAGCTTAGTCCAGTGTCTGGCTTGTATTAGTAGGCAGGTAATAATAAGCCTAATTAATAATAATGAGCTTAATCAATACTTGAACGCTTCTCCATAATAGCTAGTTGGGGTGATGGCCCCAGGCCTCAGCTTTGTCTCACATCTGCTTGTTGGCAGATGGGCAGTGACTCTGTAGACAGCCAGTGAGTACTAAAAAAGATCCCAGGATTATGTACATATGATCATTCCCCCCCAAATCCCTTCCCTGCTATGTATTGTCCCCCTCAAACAAGGGATGAGATACCCCCCTCATCCCCTCCACACTGCCTTCCTTCAGGGTTCCGTTTTAGACTTAGTCTTAACCAGACTTCTCCTGTACAAACACATTGTGGGGGTGTGTGAACAAGCATGTATGTGACCCACCCCATTAATGTGATCACATTAATAACGTGATAACTCCAGTTCCACTCTCTTATTGTGAGGATTCCCCCCACTCTTTTTGCTGCTTTATCATCCATCCCTCTTCACCTCTCTAAAACAGGAGGTCTCTTTAATAGACACTGGGCACTTCCCTTTGCCCAGTTTAGTGGAGTCATTTAACTTTTCCAAGCCCAAGCCGCAGCTTCCTCATCTGTGCAATGAAGGGGATGGACTCAGTCTCTTCTGCCTCTTCATCTATAAGCCTATGAGTCTGGGCTCAAATGCTTTTGTTAGAAAAGAGGCAAGGGTCAGATGAGAGAAAAAAACTTCCTGACGGCCTGGGCATAGACCCACAGGGAACATTCTTCTCTGGAGACTTAAAGGGAAGAGAAGATTTTTTTCGGATGGATGTTTGGATAGCTAGATGGTGCAATGGGTAGAGCACGGGGCCTGGAGTCAGAAGTCTCAGGAAGACTTGAGTTCAGATCCAGCCTTGGATATTTTGTGTAACCTTGGACGAGTCACCACCTCTACTTCCTCAACTGTAATATGCTAACCTACCTCTTGGGGTTGTTTTCAGGATCAAATGAGATATTTGAAAAGTGATTAGCACGGTGTCTGGCACACCATAGGCACTCTCTGAAAAATTATCATTATTATACGCAGGTTGGAATAGTTCCCTGGGATAATCTTCCTACTGAGTTTCCTGGGGAGATTAGAGGAGATTGCTGCTATCTTTGCAAGATTTCCTACTCCTTTGCCTGAGTTTCTAGATGCTGCAAATTCAGCTTGAGCCCTATGCCAGCACTTCTCCACCTTTCCACCCTGTAAATCAGCCCCATTCTGTATACAATTTGTCACTCTCTAGCCAAAATCTTCATTAGTTGGGGGTGAGGTCAGCCAGCAGAGAGAGGAGACCTGGCTCTCTTACAAGTACTAGTGACTCATCCAAGCTGAGAGACAGAAGAGAGATGCACTCTTAGGCCAGTGGGGAAAGAGCTGCTTTTGAGACTGAAGAGATTCTTCTTTCATGGTCAGGCTTCAGCGGCCAAGGTCAGAGGTTGGTGTGGCCTAGTTTTCAGATGTAGGCCCAGACCTATCTTTATGTCTTGATGGCAGATCTAGAGTCCCATGGTCTTATCCCTACTTTTGTCATATATGGCGTGCATGTGTATACACACACACATATATATACACACGCACACAGAGGGCCACAGCTCTGAAAAACTTCACTCGTCTTTCCCTATATATTATGATTTCAGGGCTCTTCAAATACCTTCCTCTATAGGTCTGGTGACATATGCAATTTCTTTAAGAAGGGACCCAGTCTTCATTCCATAGTGAGAGAGGAGACTTAAAGAAAAATACCTCAGGCAGTTGACTTCCTCTTATTTAGACTAAGGTGTAAATAGCTAGCATTCAGTCTTTACCAGAAAGTAGGTTTTGATCAGAGAAAGGAAAGAAGGCCAGAGTATTGATCAATTAATCAGTAAACATTTATTAAGCAATTATTATTTGCTAGGCATTGTACTGGGGGGGGTTCAAAACCAAAGCAAAATATTCTCCACCTTCAAGGAGTTTTCAGTCTAATGGGGAAAGGATTGACTTGTCCCGAGAACAAACTTTCTGATTTCGCCCTTTTGCTGAGGGTCAGTATTGGCCGCTGGGACTCCGCTTTCACGTTGCTCTTTCCATGACGTTTCCCTCTTTTGAATATGTGCTCCTTGAAAACAGGGACTGTGGGTCCCCCCCCCCCGCCCCTTTCTTTGTGTCTGTAGTACTTAGCATATGGCCTGGCACAAGTGCATGATAAATGTTTGTTGACTGACTAATTGATTGTTCCCAGGCCCCAGCCAGGTGAGTTGCAGGCTAACAGTGAAGCAAGCAAGTATGGATGAGAGAGACACATTGTCACTTGGAAAGTGACAGGTCAAGTAGAGTGTGTGCAAGTGGGAGCAAGTCAAAGTAGAGGTCAAAGAGTCGGGACTGTGGATTATTGCATTGATGTTGGAAGTAAAGAAGGGGCTTGACCAGAGGGGGCTGGGCCATATCTTGAGACTCCCCATCTTTCCCCAGTGTGGGGCAGAGGCAGCTCGTGTGCCTAGCCCGGGCCCTGCTCCGGAAGAGTCGCATCCTGGTGTTAGATGAGGCCACGGCAGCCATTGATCTGGAGACAGATGACCTCATCCAGGCCACCATCCGGACCCAGTTTGAGGAATGTACAGTGTTGACCATCGCTCACAGGCTCAACACCATCATGGACTACACCAGGTGAGAGGCACACGGCAATAGTTTAGATTCTTTAATTCATTTCATGGTAATATTGAGAATTATGTGGGCGAATGAGGAAAACAAGACACTATTACGTTGGGTAAAGGGAGGGGGTGCAGATTCTTAAAGGGAGTCTTATTCGTTATCATCATATCCCTATCCGTTTATTGAGGGCGTGTAAAAGACCTGCAAAGAATATAAAGAATATATGCAATTTATACAAGTTGTACATAGTATCATGCTATGTTATGAAAATGCTTGTTTTATTCCGTAAGTTTAAAAAAAAAGACTCTATACAAAATGCAGATTCTGGCCTTAGACAGTTTTCATGCTCTTTGTAAAGACAGGACATATATATGAAAAGATAAATTACAGTGTTATGTACTTATTATGCTAAGTGCCCAGTGAGTAATACAGACAAGTGATACAGGAATTCAGAGGGAACAGCAGTCATTGTGGGTTGTTTGGGAAGGTTGGGTGGGACTTGAATTGAGCCTTAAGAAGATGGTTAATGGGGGTGCGGGTAGGGGTAAGGGAAGGCTACACATGCTCCCACTTGCACACATACACATGTCTATATATATATGTGTTCACATATGTGAATGTGTCTGTGTGCTGAGCATAGATAAGGAAACTGTAACAGAAGTGACTTGTCCAGAGTCTCATAGCTAGGACACACACACATATGTATATATATATATATATACATGTAATAGGTTTATTATGTGTGTATGTATGTGTGAACATTATATATGTATATGTATATACTTTTTTTTTTTGCTGGATGCCGCTTCTCTCCCTCATTCCCACCTCTGCAAGAGATAGCTCAGAGCCCCTCTCTTACTCCAACCCTTGGATCCACTGCCCATTTCCCAATAATGAATGAAAGAATGAATAAGCATTTAAGTGATTGATTACTATGTGCCAAGTTCTGAGTTAAGTACTGGAAATGTAGATATAAAAATGAAGACAATCCATGCTCTCCAAGAGCTTACAAAACACAGAAAGGAATGGTGGACAGTGAGTGGTATTTTGGTCCAGAAAGTTACAAAATTGGTGAGGGCATAGGGGAAGATATCGATACACCCCATCCAGCAACAATAGCAGGGTATGTGATCGTGGTTCTTGGCTCCTGACTTAGGGGAGGGTGGAGGAAGGTTACTGCTGGGGAAGGGGAGGAGGAGGAAGGGAGAGAGAGACAAGGTGCTGGGGGGAAATGGCCCGAGGGTCAGGAGTGAAGGAAAACATGGTGGGGGGACCCACTGCCTGGCCATTGCTCTCTGAGGACCTTGAAGTCGTCATCTATGGCCCCTACTTTGCCTAGAACACCCTGAGTACCTCCTGGTTTTTTCCATCTGCCATGAAACTCACCTCTCCCCTATATAGTCTGACCCAACTAGAGTGTGAGCCCCCTGAGGAACAGAGTCTGTCTCTCTTTTCTATATGTAGCCTCAGAATTTACTGCAGTGCTAAGCATATAATAAACATTAATTAATGCTTTTCCATTACATTGTGGCAGGGAGAGAAGAGTGTGACAAAGATTTGAAGGCAAGAATGTTCAATCACCAGTTTCCAGCTATGTGTTCTTGTAGGAAGACGATTAAATGTTCTGGGCTTTCATTAGGAGAGGAAACAAGGATCCTTTGCTCTCCATAGGCAGTGACTTTCTCTGGGCCAGCAGAGGACCCCCAAAGAACGTGGAGTCCCTTGACCAGCCCAGGATGTACATAAGGAGTAGCCATTAGAGAAAGTAGAGCCTTGAGGGCGAGGCAACTTCTAGAGCAGCTGAGGCTCATAGGATCATAGATTTTTGAGCTGGAAGGGACCTCTAATCTGACCTCACTTTACAAATGAGAGAAGTGAGGCCCAGAGAGATTTTAGTGACTAATCCAAAGTCACACAGGAAAGCAGGGGCTTAGTCAAGTCCTCATAATCAAGATCTAGCCTTTTCCCCACTTTACCTTACTGCCTCAGATATCATTTGAAAGTATTTTAATTTCCTTTACTTGGGCCAGGGGAACCTATGTCCTTGTGGGTCAAGATGAGGCTTGGTGGTGGTGGAGAAAGTGGAATCACCTTTACAGAGAAGCACATCCTTCCAGGGAATTAAGATAACAGGGATGTGCATCTGACCAAATGGGAACCATATTCAGAGTTTCTTCCTCACCCTTCCCTAAGAAAGGAGCAAAAGCCACAGCTCAGGATTCTTCTCCCCCAAAGAGATGGAGAGCAGCAGAGCAGGGCCCCCTTGGGGAAAGAAAGGAGGACCAGAAATTGCAGATCCTCTTTCTTCTTTCCCTCCCTGCTCCCCCACTGCAGGGCCCACCCCCATCCCAGCTGGCTTTTCCTCTGGCCTGGGCTCAGGGCACAGGTGGACAGTGGCAATCATCCTGAATCCTGCCTGGTTCTTTGTCCTCAGGCAGCTTTATTGTGAGCAAGGATGTCATTCATCTGGCTGAGGCAGAACAAAGCTGGCTGGTAGCTGGGAGAATAAGAGAACGCAGCAGCCAGGCTGGGAAGAATAGCAGGAGACAGGGGGCGGAGGGATCACCCTGGTGGGTGTTTTGGTGAACTTTGCTGCTGCCTCTGGGATCACAGCCACAACTCCCCGTCTAGTTATAGAGACGACCCCTGCGGCCTCCCCTGCACACGTCAGCTTGGCCTCATGCTGCAGCCAGGCTCCCTCCCCATGGTGAAGAAGAAGAAACTGTTTGGGCTTCGTTAGCAATCCCTCCGCCTTTGTGTGTGCACTTTTAGAAAGAAAGAGGACTAAAAGCAATGAAGGGCTGGGGTTTGCAGCTACTGACCTGGGCAGCCTCTCCCCATCTCCTGTGGTACCATGTGACTGTTCAGAGAGGAGCCGGGCAGGGAGAGCACTCATTAGGGAAGATTGCAGCTGCTAAGCGGGCAGAGATGAATCAGGCCTTGTGTTTTATCCCTGAAATCACCCCATTTACAGGGAGAGAAAAAGGATCTATAAAGCGCACATGCGCAAAGGATGTATATTCTCCACTTTGCTTTCTATGTGGGGAAATGAGATGTATTTATCTTTTCTCCAGCCCAGTGTGGCCTGGTGTCAGCTCCCCAAAAGCAGGTGGGGCAAGGGGGAAGGTTTCTTTATTTTCAACCCAGTGGGATCTGAAGGATTTGGCTATTGATAAATATCTGACTTTTCCTTTCTCTGGCACAGGGTCCTGGTTTTGGATGAAGGGAGAATAGCAGAATTTGATTCTCCAACAAATCTCATCACGGCCAGAGGCATCTTCTATGGGATGGCCAAAGATGCTGGACTTGCCTAAACGGATTCTCCACATTTTATTCTGCTCATCCCTGGCTCCCATTTGCAGAGGAAAATAATACAGAGTGGCCTTTTTTTTTTTAAAGAATATTATGCAAAGAATTGCAGAACTCACAAGCAAAAAGAGAACTTGATAGTTCATTTAATTGAGTCCCCTTGTTTTAAAGGGAGGCAGTTCGGTACTGTAGAAAATGAGAGACTGGGAGCCGGAAGATCAGATCCTAACACCAGAACCTGTGGCCAGTTATTTCATGTGGAAATGGGGCCTAGACAGGACCTGCCCACAATGACAGAGCTTCTTACTGGCAATGCCAGAATTAGAATACAGGTCTCTTCGTTCCCAGTTCTGTGATCTTTTCATAGTACTACTCCTTCAACATAAACATGTATTGGAATGACACCCTTGCATGCCTCAAAACTCAGCCCCAAATCTGTATTCTCAAATTTCCTATACAAAAGCATATAAAAATAAAATCTAGAATGATACTCTTACAGGTCCCAAAACCCACCCCTAAAAAAACCCCTTTTTTTCTCCTATTTTTTAAATAAAAGTGTTTAAAAATAAATCTTTTTCACTGGGAAAAATATTGAGCCCAAAACCATAGGACCTCAGGCCCTACACTTTGGGATAATGATGTGAAGCCATTAAAGCTGGAGTACTAATGAAATAAAAGATATATGGTAGCCACTGTACACAGGTGCTGTTTCTCTGACGTGTGTATGTGTAAGGGTTCAAGAAGGGAGCAAACACATCTATCTGATTGTTTCCAATGTCTGGAAAATTCAAATACTGAAGCTTTTGGCTTACATGACTACCCAGATGAAAAGCATTTGCTTTTGCTAACTGTGTAGATTCTGATAAAAGGTAATGGGTCCTTTTATCTAGCTAGAACCTAGACTATAAAGACTAGAGAAAACCTCCGACTCTGGGGTCAGAAGGCTCTAAGGATTCCTACATTCATCCTCTTAGGACCAGCTGGCGCCTTTCTTCAGTGAGGCTGGGAGCTGTGGGGGTTTTGTCGAAATGCTCCCCCCACAAAGCCAGAGAACAGAGTAGGTTGGGTTGATTCTGTCTGGCTCTGTGCGGGGCCTACATAACCTTCCTTCTTGCTTCTAGAAGCCAAATGTGGCTATAGATGTGCTGATACCTCTGTCTATACAATTTAACAATCCTAAGCTAGTAAAACAAGGTGTCAGAACTGCAAATTAAATCCCAAATCTTTAAGCAGGGGAATGAAAACAGGTTTAGCTTCTTTGGGGCAAAGTTCATTTCTAGTGACAAGCTCGTGAAAGGAAACAAATCTCTCTTGTTATTTAAGGCTTAGTTGCTTTTTCTTCTGGGGGGGTGGGTGTGTTAGGTGGGTGGAGGGAGTCATCTCCCTATATCGTGTGTCTTTTCTTCTCGGTATGTTATGACTTCTTTGCTTCTGGGTTTGCTTTAATTTGCCTTGAGTGGGTTTGTAGCTGGTATATAGATACCTTCTTTGATCTAGTTTTCCCACATACTCTGGGTCAGTCTCTGCTGCAGGACCATTTGTTAAAAGGTTAATCACATTTTTTTGGCAGGCTGCTTCTTTTCAGATCTTTATGGGCATGGGGTAGTCTTCCATCCTTATGATAAAACAACTACATGAGCACACATGTCCAAATTATTCTGCCTCTAGTTGGTGCTAAGAAAAGGTCTCAGTGATGCACTCTGATTTATTAGGCCAATTTGGAATGAGGCCTGCTTTTTGAGGCTCTGACTTCCTTAAAACAACATACATTCTGTATCTTTCCTAGTCAAAGACCTGAAAGTGTAAGTTTGCTCCTCATTTCCTGTCCTCAGAGGCCTCTGCTTTTACTGGTGCTAAGACAGAAGCTGACAGCCCAAGTCAGTCTCTGTTCTATAATTTAAATGGTATTATCACAAAATTTGGCTAATCAGCAATGACCTCTATTATCTCAAATGCTTGACTGCTCTTGTGAAATAAAGGATTCTGCTATGGACTGTGAAAAGGACACTAAACAAAATGTCCATCTCTGGATGACAATGACAATGTGGCTGCAGCAGAAGGTCTAGGAGTAGAAAAGATATATTATTCCAAAGATTCTTTCCCCTGAGACTTTCCCCTAGTTTACAGATGTTGTGGTATTGTAGTAAAAACTAGGAATGAAATAATCTAGACTTCAGGCAGTTAATATTTAATTTTAATAATACTTGTTACGTTTAAATAGTCAGCAATGCATGAAAAAAACCCTTCAGATGTTTATACATGGTGTGAACACATGCTTTAATTATGCAGTTGGGGGAGATTCACAGTTAACAAAGCTAAAAAAAATCCTTGTTATAAATTACACAAAGCATATAAAAATATTTCTCTGAATGCATAGATTAAGACATTAAACTCACCTACCAGCAACTGTGCATTATAACTCAGATGCTAAATGTGAGTTTCAACCAACTGACCAGACATAGCTTTAGGAAGGAGATCAGTTTTGGGCAAGTCTACACCAGGTCAATAATTCACCTCTGAGTCCCCAAGTCCCTTTGTTTTGACTTCATTTTCAGAGCTGACTGAAGACAGAAATAGTCTGAGAACTACCCTGGGTTGTGTCTAACTTGCTACTTTGGAGACATATCCAGCCACCAACTACTATCACATGTGACTAGAAGAGTTTTATTCTAAGTAGGTTCAAGGTGAGGTCATAGTAGGCTTTTTTCCTCTGATAGAGGCTGGGCCTTCATCATATCAGTACAATTAATAAATCTTTTCCCAAAGCAAACAAAAAATGGTTGGTATTTTTGAGCAAATTCGCTTTCCAGTTGGCTGAAGCACAAGGGAGGCCTCTACCTTAAACCACTTAGGAGAAAATAGATAAGTAATAAATAACCTTCATTCTACTATACAAACACCTAGTAGGAGGGTAAGTCACAATCAGTAATTTGGTAGAACAAGAATTAAGTTGCAAAACAGATTGACACAGGATTAAGCTGGCCTTGAAAAACACCTCAACTCAGCTTCAGCATTCAGGTAGCAGCAGGAGGCCATTACCTCAGGACAACATTCTATTCCACTGACATCTTTTGTACATTCTCACTAAATTGTAGTGTTCCAATAAAATTAAGTTAACACAGTTAGGAAGTTAAGTTTCTTTGGAAACTATAGGCACTATGGGGAAAAAAGCTTCCTAAGACAGCAGGGATGCCACTCAACAGCTGGCTTCCTGTCCCCCACCATCTTGTTTGTTTAAGTGTGCTAATTCTTATTTCTGAAGTTAAGCTGTTAGTTTAAACAAGACAGTAACTTTTCTTTAGCACTAAAGACACTGGAAGAAAAAAAGAACCTTGAATTAATTCATTAAAAAAATTCTTATGCCATGCACAAGAGTTTAATCAGTTTTTCTCAATTAACTTATTCCAGAAAGTCATGTGAGGCTTACAATTGGCTTTAAGTAGAAAAACACAGAACTCAAAGACCCAACATAATTTGCTTACAAAAGCAACAGTTTCAAGTTGCATAGAAATCCTAATAATTTTAAAATAACCTTTATCTTTGATATAAAAATAAAGATGCTAACCCCTTTTCTGCTATGTTTTTCACACCTTCAAAATAGCAACAGAACAACCTTAAAATTGCTTTTGAATTCTAATGGAAAGTAAAGGTGGAGACCCTGGGACTGCAGCATTTGGGCTCTTTTTACATGTTAAAATCACGCATGTTGATGACAGTAATTGCTTCAAGGAGTAAAAAAATCTGGTTACGCTTTTAGGAAGCATTAGAGAGACCTCTAGTGACCACTAAGAAGTTAATGCAGATATACCTATTTTCTAGGCAATGAGTTTCATACTGTGAACAGATAAGCAGTCATGAATGGGTTTTTACAAAGGAAAACAGGAGGAAAGCTATTTTGGTTGACAGCATATTTACAACTAGGGTATGTTACTGTAGCCTTAAATACCTTTAACCTGAGTAACATTTACGAATACATTACCTTATAGCTGCAAGTCACATAAATTCATCTATCTGGTACCTGTATTTGCCCCCAACATACTGAAGCTTTGAAACTGTCCTTAGCCAGATATAGTTTTCAGGCTATTCCCCATTCCATTTAGCTTATACTAAATGGGAGCTGTGTGCATTCACCACCAGGAAAAGAGCATTTCCTCTCATCAAGGTAGCATTTAAGAATTTGGTTTAAGAACAGGCTCTACCTTCTCCCCTTTCACCAGAGGGCTCTTTCATTTTGCAGATAAAACATACTCTATAAAGAAATCTTTAGCTTTTGTCTCTCTGGGCAACTTTTCAGGGATCTGAAGCTTTAAGCATGGAGTTTGTGCACCAACAGACAAAGAAGAGCAGCACCACTGCTTATGGGTTGGGGGTTTCTACTTGGTCAGAACAGGTTAAGTAATCTGCTCTGCAATTGTCATTGACAGCTATAGGGCAGAACTGCGTTAGTATGCACTATGCTGTGGTACCCATGGTCCTCTAGGGTAACTGCAGAATTTTAGGGCATTAGCCTTGATTTTTAGATCAATGGTTTATCCTTGGACAGGAACTGACACATGCCATCCCAATACTCAGTGGTAAGGATCCCTGATGCTGTTAGTAAGTCAGTTTTGAAGCTCTCCTATTATAACAAGGCCTTTCAGTCAGAGTTGATGCAGCATTTCTGAATAGAAAGTTATTTTCGTTTATCATTAGAACCAGTTCCAGCTCTTGGAAATCTTGAAGGCGGGCAACATCTTTGTCCTAAAACAAAAATTAGTAGCAATGAATAATGGAGTATCCTTTTGCTTCCATGTGGATGTACAATGTCCTACATAATACCCACACTTTGGCACCTGCTAAATCCCAGAAACACTGGTAGTGGTCAAAGTGAAAAGAAACACACAAGCCAGTTGAGGGAGCAGTCTGGGGTTACATATATGTATATATTAATAGCAGTATCTACCGAATGCTCAAAGCTTTGCAAAGTGCTTTGCATGTTTTATCATTTGATCCTCATAGCAGTGCTGTCTTTGCCCTCATTTCACAAATGAGAGAACTGACTTAGACGTGAAGGAATTTCATTTGTCCAGGGTCACACAGTTAGTGTCTGACACAGGATTCAAACTCAGGTCTTTTTGATTCCAAGCCTCACTCCATCCACTGCACCACTGTGAGTAGATCAGCTCTGAGTTCCCTGTTAAGTAGGAAATCCAGAGAACTAAAAGTCCTAGTGGTTATGTGCAGATCTTAATATAACATACTTTATATATTTTAACTTTGATACTTTAGAGGGGGGCACTGAAGGCATGCATTATTAGGGTAGCTAAAAACAAAGGACTATTAGGACAGGTTCAGGTGAATAGCTAATTCAGAACATTCTCTTTCATGTCTTCAGGAATGACAGACTCTATCTCCAGGCTTGATAAACAGAAAAGAATTTAGAGAAATTTAGCTATGCTCATTTTCTACCCTGTATTCCTTTATCCAGGTTTCAAACAGCCCAACAAGAACTGGGGTATGTTATTCCAAATAAATGAGGCAAAAAAAAAGTATTCCCACCTGACCCCATGTTCTTACCTTTCTTAACAGAGTATTTGGTAACTTTCTGATCTTCTCCACTTGTTCTGGATTAACCCCCAGTTCACAGCAACTCACTCTGAGCAGTTCCTGGTAGGTGAGTTCTTGTCGATCAAGTTCAATCTCAATGAAGTCATTTTCTCGAAGAGATGGATTTTGAATTCTCACCTTGAGTACCAGCTCTAAAAAAAGGTAATTTTTAAAAAGCAAAATAAATTGCTTTCTTTAAGAAATCTAACTCACTGAAGTATTGTTTTTGGTCTATCCCATTTAATTTCAGATCTTTCCCAAATCAAAGTTCTGCTCCTAAGGCTCTGCAGTTTCCACCATGGAAAACAAATTTCTGATTTCCAATCCTAGCTTGAACTTGTCACGACTTATGCCCTAAAATATGGATCCTAATAGAACTAATTTTGATCAGCTCATCATTAAAGTAGTGGAAAACAATTATCCTATGTTTTTACAACACATATGTGAATTGCTTTTCTGAAAATTTCTTTTTATAAAGCCCTAGTGCTCAGGAATTCCAGAATAGTGGGGAAAAGAATTTCATTAGAATGCAATCTCCTAGAGGGAAGAGACCATTTTCATTTTTTTTCCCCTCTCTGCTGGAGACATGATAGGTACTTAAATGTTTGTTGTACTTCACTGAACTGAACAGCTCATCTGCGGGACCTTGGGTGAGTTTCTATGCTTTCCTATGGCCAAATCTGTATCATATGAAATGGTATGCCCTAAAAGTATCAGCTATCACTGTATAAATCTGAGCTTTGTTTTAGATATTAGAAAGGACAAAGCTGATTTCACTGCTGGAGAGTCTCACTGGTCAATGAAAGCTTAGAAACGGGTTTAAGAACTGTTACAGGGGCCACTAGGTGGCGCAGTGAATAGAGCACCAGTCCTAAAGTCAGGAGGACCTGAGTTCAAATCCAGCCTCAAACACCTAACAGTTAACTAGCCGTGCGACCTTGGGCAAGTCATGTAACCCCAATTGCCCTGTCCTCCTCCCTCCAAAAAAAAAGGCAAAAAAAAAAAAAAGAACTTTGTTACAAAAGGGTAGGAGGAAGGAGAGAAGGTAGGTAAAAGGCTAGTGGGCTAGCTAGTTAGTAAGATAACCTTAAGCAATTCATACAGAAGCTATCAGCATGAATGTGTCAAACTTCAAAATGATGAGTCACTAAAAAAAAATGGTAATTTTGCTATGTAAAATCTCATGTCAGACTAACAGCACAGAACTATAAATATGGATGCTTGGTTTTTAAGTGCTCTTCTTAGAGACTCTGGTCTTCTCCCCTCTGCGTCCCATCAAACTGGAGTATAATTTTATGAAAACTCAAGACAGCTATTTGTATGTTTTCTTGTTTTATTTTCTCATACCCATCTAGTACCCTCACAGTACACTGTACCAGCATTAGCAGCAAACTTGGTACTTCACGAAGAAGATGAAACACAGGGCCTGTATTATCTGGTCGCAAGGGCAGATCTGCTAACATGTTACCTTGCATATTAAATGGAAAAGCTCCAGTGAAGAAAAATGGCTGGAATGCTGGTGTTGGTCCTGTAAATGTCCCATTCTGTTGATCCAGAGACACTGGTGGCTTGGGTGTGACAGGAGAGAACAAGGAGCGATTGTGACTCACAGGTGGTTGACAAACAGGACCAGGTTTTGTGCTTTCTGGTTTTCTAAAAATGGCAGAGGGGACAGACATATCCCCATTCTGGACTAGTGCCAAGGAAGTATGATCATGTGAAAAGGACCCTAGTCGGGGTGTTTCGCCAGGTGGCACCACAGGAAGCGAGTGATCAGATGGAGGTGATGCAGGAGGTGTGGAGGATCTCCCATTTTGCAGTTGAGCTGAACCATCTGGTGTGGTGTTATATGTAAAAGGGAAGGGTGGGTTAGCCAAATAATTGGGAACAAAGGGCAGCTCTGAATCTTTCTTCAGCTCTGGAAGGTCATCGTCATCATCTTCCACTGAAAAGGAGAAAAACTGTTAGGAAGCTAGCAGGGATAGGTACATGACAAATACTTTGACCAGTGATTAATTACTAACATTAAAAGAATTTTCCCCCATATTGAGTTTGCTGAGTGTGAATCATGAAATCAAACTATGAATTTGGAACTTTAGTGGGGCTCAATAATCCTACTCCTACCCTTATCAGCTCTCTACCTCATTCCCCATAGTGTCTGTTCTAAATCTTTTCTTTCCTGAGATCTTACCCCAAACCATTCCTCCACAGTTGCAAAAGATGACCTGGCCTCCTACTTCACTGAGAAGACTGAATCCATCTGGCACAAGATCCTTAGTTTCACATTCCTCAAAACTTCTTAGCATCATCTTTCACACTTTTGTCCTTCCCACTAGTCACAGAAAAATTATCTCTACTCAGCAGAACTAAGCCCTCTGAGCCCTTTGTACCCCAATGAATTCTGATCCAACAAGACCCCTTGGAGGCCTGGCAAGAAGAATGCCCATGGGGGAGGGGAGAGTGCCCTCCCCCATTGCTTTCCCTTTCCCTTCTCCCCAACCACAGCTGTCCAGAGCCCATGTGGCAGCTAAGAGGGGAAGAGGGATACTACTGTTTCTTGGATGAGGGGGAAGTCACCAAGGAGTCCTCCAGTGAGATGAAGGACCACCGGGCCTTACCATCTATCCTGCCATTATTCTCTCTAGATCCTGGCTACATTATCTGACGTGATGTGTGATGAAGTGACGACACTTCTTTTCTATCCATCCTAAATCTGACCTCTTTACAGAGTCTGTCTTGCTTTTTCCTATTTGTATACCCAGCTCTTAGCAAAATCCTTGGCACACAGTAATCACTTAATAATTTTTTTTTGTTCATTTAATCATCCATTCCTTCAGGACCTTGTTCTAGCAGTCATATCCTCTCTTATGTATCTTCAATTTCTCTCTTTTCACTCACTCCTCATTTGATTACGCTTACTGAGGTCTTCCCAATTCTAAAAAATCCTTCCTTCGACTTCATTCAATTACCATCTTATCTCTGAGCTCCCCTTTACTGCCAAGCCTCTTTAAAAGTCATCTGCAGCGAACATCTCTTTATCTTCTTACCCACTCTCTCCTTAATTGCTTTCCATGGCTTTCTCCCTCCACACTGTATAGAAAACGCTTTCTCCAAGATTTCCTACCTCTAACCATCAAATCCAGTGACTCTTCTTCGGGCCTCAACCTCCATTACTTCCATAGCTTTTGACACAGCTGACCATTACCACTGACTGTACTGTACACACTTCCCCTTCCCTCTTGGTTTCAGAGAAACTACACTTGGTTTTCTTTTAGCCTCTCCCTATCAAACAGCTCCTCCTCTGGACTCTTCACCACCTGCGCACCTCTAACACAGGTACATCTCAAGGGTCTTTAATTTTCCTTTATACTTTATCTCATTCTCTTCCATGACTTTAGCTACTACGTCTAGGCAGAAGACTATGCTCTGTCTTCACAGTCACATCCAAATTCCTCTACTGACCTGCTTGCCTTAGCCTCACTCTTCTGTCTTTAAAATCTTGACCCTTTAGTTAGCAAGTTTAAATGTATGCTGTCCTCCAACTCTGAGTTCTAGTCCCATCATCTGACTGCTGCTCTTCCCATTCTGTACTTCCACCATGATTACTCCCACCCCTCCCCTGTCTCTGCTCCTTCTCCAACACTATGGAATTCAGCCAAAAGAAGTTATGCAAAGATAGTGACTGGAGTCCCTAGAACTTTGTTTTCCAGTCTCAACTGGCCCCTCACCTCTGCATGACAATCCCTTCACTCCTCCTAAGCTGACGGTTCAAATACTTCCTTCTCCAGTCCTCCCAACTGCCTCTCAGTAAAGGGCTTCACCTCACAGCCCTAAAAGACCACCCACCAGGAACCTCCTTTCCACTCAAATTTCATACTTCAAATTTCCTCAATGTTATTCCTCATTCTCTCCTCTGTTCTGGCCGCAGAAGGTGGTCCTCCTCTTTGCCAATACCTACCCCTCCACTTGCGCCCCGGATCCTAGTCTCCTCTTATTCTCTCTTTCTATCTCTTCTCTCTCCTTAATTTTAACCTCTCCACATATGTCACTGGCTCCTTCCCTGCTTCTTATACACACGTCCATTTCTCCCCCATCCTTAAAGAACCTTAAGTTTATACAATCATCCCCTCAGGTAACATCCTATTTTTGTCCCTCCTTTCAACACCAAACTCCTAAAAAAAAAAAAAAGCTCTGTTGCCTCTACTTTCTCACCTCCTCTTTCAATCTGGCTTCCAGCTCTACCACTTGACTGAAATTGTGCTCTCTCAAGTCACCAATGATCTCTTTATTGCTTAATCCAATGTCCCTATTCTAGTATTTGTCCATCTTGACCTCTTTCTGATGTTTTGGTTTTCTTTCAAACACTATTTTTTTTTTCAATTAGCAATCTGTTTTTTCTCCCTCTCATCTCCCTCCTCCACTGAAAAAAACAAAAACAAAAACAAACCCCTTGTAAACAAATGTGAATATACAAGCAAAACAAATATCCACGTCAGCCATGTCAAAAAATACGTCTCCTTCTCATTCGGAATCCATCACTTCTCTGTCAAGTGATAAGCGGTATGTTCTATCACTGGTCCTATGTCATTCCATGGCTCAAAGGTCTTAAGTCTTTCAAACTGCCTTTATAATGTTGCGGTTACTGTATAAATTTTTCTTCTGATTCTGCTCACTTCACTCTGTATTAGTTCATGTAAACTTCAGGTTTCTCGGAATCCATCCTTTTCATTATTTCTTATAATAGCACTTGTACTATTAACTTGGTGTGTAGCTTGGTCAAACACTGAGGATGCCAAGGTCATCCTCTGCATCCTGGGCCATCTGCAGTCATCTTGACTTTTGTCTTGTCTCTGCACTTCAATGACTCAGGAAGAAAAAGTGAGACTTTGCACAACTCTGACTCACTTAAATCCAATTCACAAGCAAGTCAAGATAATATTCCCAGGATGTTACTGGTCTTCTTTAAAAACAAAAGATGAACAACATAGCATAAGAGTATTCTATCACATTTACACACCATAATTTGTTCAGTCATTCCCAAATGTATGAGCATCCCGTCATTCTCATTCTTTGCCACCTCAAAAGGAGCTATATATTTTTACACCCTTAGAGCCTGCTTTGCTTAGGATTAACCCCTCCTTTAATCCTCTAAGTTGCCCTCCCCACCTTTTCTCTATTTCTTTCTTAAGTGAAATGTACTTCTGTACCCAACACTGTGTGTGTGTGTGTGTACTGCTCCCTCTTTTGACAAGTTCAGATGGAAAGTGAGGTTGTTAAGCATCAGCTCCTCTCCTACACCATCTCCTTGTATACATAGATGTCTACTTAAGCACTCTGATTATGTGAGATAATTTTTCCTTACTCTCTTGTAGACTCCTCTCTTTCCATTTTTTTCTTACAACCATCAAGATATGACAGAACCACTTCTAGGCCTTGCCTAATAAGACCCTCTATGACCTCTGATGATAGGGATAAGAGGGGACACATATATTATCTCTCCATATTTGAATGTAAGTAGTTTTATCTTTGTTTAATCCTTTATCATTATTCATTAATGTTTACTTTTTAATGTTTTTCTTCATTCTTGTGTTTATAATTCTAAGTTATTCTGTAGCTCTGCCTTCTTGCTCTCCCACTCACTCTGCACCCCCTCCCCTAAGAGCACAAGAAAAACAAGACCCATTACACACATGTATAGTCAATCAAAAGCAAGTTCCACTTTTGGTCATGTGCACAAAAAAGTTGTCTTATACTGCATTCACCTCTCTTTCTGAAGGTAGATAACATGTTTCATCATTAGCCCTTCTGAATCCTAGATGGGCATTACACTGATAAGAGTTCAGCACAATAATATTCCTTCACATTCATGTATCATACCTTGTTTTACCCACTCCCTAATTTACACCATACCCTTAGATTCCCATTCTTTGCCACCTCAAAAAGAGCTATATTTTAAAAATTAAACTTTGTTTATTTTCAGTTTACATCATTCATTTCAACAAGATTTTGAGTTACAAATTTTCTCCCCATCTACCACCCCACAACCCACCACCCCAAAAATATTCTCTACATTAAGGGATTGAAGGACTACCCACCACCCCAAAACAGTGATCCCACTGAATACTCCTTCCCCCAATCTGCTCTCTCCTATATCCCTCACCATCCCCCCTCCAACTTTCAGGTAGGGCAAGATAGATCTCTGTACCCCAGTGCCTGTATATCTTATTTCCCAGTTGCATGTAAAAATAATAATAATAATAATAATAATAATAATAATAATAAATTTTTTTAAATTTGATTTTAAAACTTTGAATTCCATATTTTTTCCCTTCTTTCCTCGTCATCCACGCTTACTGGGAAGACAAGCAATTCAATACAGGTTGTACATTTGTAGTTACACAAAACATTTTCATAGTGGATATACTGTGAAAGACTGACTGTATTTCCCTCCATCCTATCCTGCCCCCCACTTGTTCTATTTTCTACTTTGACCTTATCCCTTTTCAAAAGTATGTGCTTCTAACTACCCTCCCCCCATCTGCCCTCCTTTCTATCATGCCCCCTCTTATCCCCTTCCCCCCTACTTTCCTGTAGAGTAAGATACCCAATTTAGTGGGTCTGTTATTTCCTCCTTAAGCCAAATTCAATGAGAGTAAGGTTGACCCATTCCTTTTTGCCTTCCTGTTCTTCCCCTCCATTATAACAGTTTTCCCTTACCTCTTTTATATTAGATAATTTACCCTATTTTGTGTCTCCCTATCTTTTCTCATTGTATTCTTCTCTCACCTCTTAATTTTATTTTAAAAATATCATCCTTTCCGATTCAATTGATCCTGTGCCCTCTATGCATACCTATACATATATATACATACACTCACGTATGTATTCATATGCACATATACTCTCTTATACAGACATATATATGTATGTATATATACATATGTATATAAATATATATGTATACATATATATGCACACACATTTATATTCCCTTCAACTATCCTCATACTGAGAAAAGTTTCATAAGTTACAATTATTGTTTTTCCATATAGGCATATAAATAGTTCAACTTTGATAAGTTCCTTATGGTTTCTTTTCCCTGTTTACCTTCTCATGCTTCTCTTGTTTCTTGTATTTGAATGTCAAATTTTCTATTCAACTCTGGTCTTTTCATCAAGAATGCTTAAAAGTCCTCTATTTCACTGAATGACCATATTTTCCCCTGAAACATTATACTCAGTTTTGCTGGGATGGTGATTCTTGGTTTTAATCCTAGCTTCTTTGACCTCTGGAATATCATATTCCAAGCCCTTCAATCCCTTAATGTAGAAGCTGTTAGATCTTGTGTTATCCTGATTGTGTTTCCACAATATTCATATTGATTTTTCTTGGCTGCTTATAATATTTTCTCCTTGATCTGGAACCTCTAGGACCTGGCTATAATATTCCTAGGAGTTTTCTTTTTAGGATCTTTTTCAAGAGGTGATCAGTGAATTCTTTCAACTTCTATTTTGCCCTCTGGTTCTAAAATATCAGGGCAATTTTCCTTGATTACTTCTTGAAGGATGATTTCTAGGTTCTTTTTTCGATCATGGCTTTCAGGTAGTCCAATAATCTCTAAATTATCTCTCCTGGATCTATTTTCCAGGTCAGTGGTTTTTCCAATGAGATATTTCACACTACCTTCTATTTTTTTATTTGTTTGGATCTGTTTAATAGTATCTTGATTCCTCATAAAGTCATTAGCTTCCATTTGCTCCAATTTAATTCTGAAGGAATCATTCTGTTCAGTGAGCTTTTGAAATTCTTTTTCCATCTGGAAAATTTGGCTTTTCAAGGCATTCTTCTCCTCACTGGCTTTTTGGGCCTCTTTTGCCATTTGAGTTAATCTATTTTTAAGGTGTTTATTTTCTTCAGCCAGGTTTTTTGACTCTCTTTTCACGATTTTCTTGCATCATTCTCATTTCTCTTCCTAACTTTTCCTCCACTTCTCTTACTTGACTTTCAAAGTCCTTCTTGAGTTCCTCCATGGCTTGTAACCAGTTCATATTTTTCTTGGAAGCTTTTGGTGCAGGAGTTCTGACTTCATTATCTTCCTCCCATTCCATGCTTTGATCCTTTTTTGTCCCCCAAAAAGGAATCTAATGTTTGATTGCTGTGCTTGCTTTGCTTCCTTTGCTTGCTCATGTTGCCACTCAATTGCTTGACTTTTGAGCTCTTCGCCACAGTAGAACTCTGCTTCCAGAGAGAAGAGCTTTGTCCCAAATCGCTGGGGTTTTCACGGCTGCCGGAGCTATTACTTGGGTGCCCTCTTGCTGCCCCCACAAGCTCTGGCTCACTGGTCACACACCTCAGGACCACCACCTAAAACTGTGATCCAGATCCAGGCAGGTTAAAGCAAGAGCGTTTAACCTTTGAATGGTCGCTTGGTCCCCCTACGATCTGTAGGTCAGGAGCCCTGAAGCAGCCATGTGGAGGAGGCTGCACGGCCGCAGGCTGTGGAGCCTCTGCAGCTTCTTGCTCCAGGGGCAGGGACCAGACCGTGCTCCTAGTCCCCCTTAGTTCTAACAGAATTCCACTGACCTTTTACTTTGTCTTTGGTATTTATGGATTGATATTTCTGGAAACCACCACAGCTGCTGGTGATCCACTCTCCAGAAGTCTGCTCTAGTAGCTGCTGGTCAAAGCTGCCCTGGGGCTAAAACCGCGGGCTCATGCTGAGATGGACCCTCCCTGCCGGCCTTCCTTCAATGGGAGATTTGTTTCTTTCTGTCACTCTGTGGGTTTTGTAGCTCTAAAATTTAAGTCATATTTTACAGGTATTTGAGGTGGTTATGGGGGGAGCTCACAGAGTTTTCCTGCTTCTACACCACCATCTTGGCTCCGCCCCCAAGAACTATATTTTTATACATTTTTAGAATTTGTTTTACTTAGAATTAATCCTTCTCTTGATATACCTTCCTTCTAGTGCCCCGTTTCCTTTCCCTCCTATTTCTCTGTTGAGTTAAATATATTTCTGTACCCAAAGGGGTGTGTGTGTGTGTGTGTGTGTGTGTGTTTTATTTCTTCTTTTGACCAGTTCAGATGAAAAGTGAGGTTCTGGTGGTAGCTGCTCCTACTCCCTCCCTGGAGTCTGTATAGATAGATAACTACTTGTGCACTCTAATTATGTGAGAGAAATTACCTTAACCTTTCCTTTTCTTCCCCTCACCCTCAATGTATTACTTTTCCCCTCTCATTACATTCTTTTCTTAAGATCATCAAGATATAACAGCACTACTTCCAGGCCTTGTTTAACTGGCCTCCCTCTATGACCCCTGATGATGACAGGGTTCAGAGGGAACACATCTATCACCTTTCCATTTTTTAATGCAAGTTATTTATCCTTGTTTGGTTTTTTATTACTGTTCATTCATGCTGACCTTTTTATGTTTCTCTTTATTAGTGTGCTTGAGCTTCAGAGTTTCTACACTAACCTGGTCTTTTCATCAGGAATGCTGTGAAGTCCTCTATTTCATTAAAAATCTATTCCCCACTTCCCCAGCCCCTGTAGCATTAAACTCAAGTTTGCTAGGTAAGTTGTCTTTGAGTGTATTCAAATATTATTTGCCTGCTGGAATATCATATTCCAAGTTCTCCACTCTTTTATAGTAGTAGCTGCTAAATCATGTTTGAACCAGAATACAGCTCCTTTGTATTTGAATTCTTTTCTTCCGGCTGCTTGTAGTATTCTTCCTTTGATCTGGAAGTTCTGGATTTTGGCTTTGATGTTCCCAAAAGTTTTTTTTCCTTTCTATTTTTTCTTTCAGAGAGTGACAAGTGGATTCTTTCTATTTTCACTCAGCCCTCTGGTTCTAAGACGCGTGGGCATTATTAAAAAAGATTTCTTGAAAGAGGATGTCTAGGCTCTTGTTTTGGTGAAGATATTCAGATAGTCTGATGATTCTTAAATTTTTTTTTCCTCAATCTGATTTCCAGAGTTGTTTTTGCTGCTATGAGATACCTTATATTTTCTTCCATTTTTTCTAGTCTTTTGACTTTGTTTTAATATTTCTTCTTGTCTCATCAAGTCATTGGCTTCTATTTGGTCCATTCTGATTTTCAGGAATTTTTGTTGTTTGGGCAAGGTTCTGTATGGCTTATTTCAAGCTGCTAATTCCTTTTCCAATTCTTTCTTTCAGAGTTCTTGATTCTTTCTTACTTTTTTCTTCAAGTCCTTTATTTCATTTAGAAAAACTTTTTTAAAATTATGTTTAAAATTCTTCCTTCATCTCCTCTAGCTGAGTTTGTGCCCAAGCTGTGTTTTCCTCTGAAGCTCTGCTTGTAGATATTTTGAAATCAATCTCTTCTGTGTTTCTGTCTTGAGTTTCCCTGCCGCCGTAACAGCTCTTTGTGGTAAGATTTTTTGTTTGTTTGCTCATTCTTCCAACCAACATCCTGATGTCAGGCTTGATATTAGGGTTGGGTTTTACCATGCTTCTGGAGAAAAGGTCTGGGCTGGTCCTGTTGCCTGCTTTTTTGGGATAGTGAGTGTTGTGTTATTCTAGGATCTCAAGGATAGGCTGGGTACTTGAAGGCCTTCATTACTCTCAAAGTGGTTTGATCCAGGTCATAGTCTGACTGCTGTCTATCTGGTCTGAGCTCTGCAAGGTCCTAACCTATGTTTGGGTCTGAGCAAAAAGAGAATGCTCTGGGACCTGCCCCTATCAGCCAGCTGTCCTTCAGTCTGGGAATCAATCCTGTTCTGGT
Organism: Pseudochirops cupreus; assembly: GCA_028627135.1. NCBI lineage: Eukaryota > Metazoa > Chordata > Mammalia > Diprotodontia > Pseudocheiridae > Pseudochirops > Pseudochirops cupreus. The sequence goes on along the minus strand of CM053584.1, from coordinate 144,764,320 downwards.
TATTCCTCTTCAGGCTGGGCAAGATGTTGGAACTGAGACCCCATTCAGCATCTAGGGTCTGAGCCACACTACTCCTTCTTGATTCTGCTTTCTTCCTTTCTTGGTATACTGCCCAGGGCCTCACAGGCCTCCCTACCAGGGGCCCCCTAGGGTACAGGTCCCTTCTCAGTCTGCTTTTATCTATGATCTGGAACTAGGCTGGCACCTGTCCTGCTCGTAGTGCCCTCTATGGATCTGGCAGTGCCATGCTATGAGTCTGGGACCTACTCTTAACTTTACCCAGGATCACACTGGGCAACGATGCTTTCGGTTCAGTGTGTTCCTAGCTTGACCCTCTGCTCAGTGTCCACAGACCTTTCTATCTCTTAATGTCAACCTGGGTCAGACAAATGATTGTGATTTTTTCTGCACTGCACCATCATGGTTCAGTCCAGGGCATTTTATAGATCTGTCTTTTTTGTTTTTTTTTTGTTGCGGGGAGCTCAGAGTATTGCTTCATGCTATTCTGCCATTTTGGCTCTGCCCTCCTTCTAGGTCACTTCTACCTGAATGTCCCACCAGATTCTCAAATTCACTATGTCCAAAACCAAGCTTATTGTCTTTCCCCTCGAACTTTTGACTTCATTATTTCTACCTACAAACATCACCATTCAGACTCTCTCGTGCTCAGAACCTTGAGTTATTTTTTAATTTTCTTTTTTCCTTCTCTTCATATCTAATCAAATACTGTCAATTTAACCTCTGCAACAGTGCTCACATTCATCTCTTTTTCCAAGTGCAATCATTCTAGGACAGGCCCTCATTACCACCTGTATGGACTACTGCAACAACCTTCTAACAGTTCTTCCTACCTCCTTTCAGAAGTGAGATAATTCATACCACTGCCAGAATGATTTTTCTTGTAGATAAATCTAGTCACATCACCTCCACCATACACTGCTTTACAAAAAAATTCTGTAGCTCTCCTTTACCTGGCATTCCTTTGCTCTCCTCAATCTGGAACCACCTATCTCTCTGCCCTCATTTTTCTCTCTATGCAGCCAAACTGGACTACTCTCTGCTTCCTGAACATGTTGTGCACAATCCACCCTCCACGTCATTGCTCATACTTTCTCTCTTATTGACAATGACCTCTCTTTTCCTGTTTCCTGCTAAATTCCTACCCATCCCTTAAATCCTAGTTCAAATGCTACCTCTTCTATGAAAAATGATTTGCCCTCATCTCCCATTAGTAGCAATTTGCCATCTTGGATCTTATATAACACTAATGTCACAAAATGTTGCACATAATATCTGTATTTGTATCTTATCCCTCTACTAGGGTATAAATGGACAGAAAATGTGTCTCCTCCACACTTTATACCTTCCCCAATATGTAGTATAATACTCTACATGCAGTAAATCATTAATAAGTATTTATGAATGACTATTTAATAACCAACAACACAGAAAACACGATCCATGATCATGAGACATAAATGTTAGTTCGACATAATCAGAAGTTGCTCATTGGTCCAGATTTACCTCCCATAATCTTCCTGATATCTTTTCTTGATGTCAATTGTACTGGCATTTCACCTTTTGTGGTAAGAATCTCTTTGTCAGCTCCTGAGTTTAACAAGTAAGACACCACCTGGCCATGATTTCGTTTGCATGCCCAGTGCAAACAGGTCCTAAACAGTGGAAATAACAGTGATTTAAAGGAGACTGGAAGGAAGAATTTGAGATTTTAAAACTGTTTTTCATAAACTGCTTACATAATAAATTTAACTATGGGAAAACCATTAACACCAAGAGCCTAAAAATCTAAATCTAAATCCTTTAAAAAAAATTAACCAAACCATTTAATATATTTTAAAACTGAATTTTGTTTACTAGGTTAAACTTCTACGACCCTTAAAAAGTATATCGGATGCATCAGTGCCACTCAATGATTTCTACCAGATCAACATCCAGTAGTCTCAGTTTTACTCTGCCACTCAAATTACTTTTATCAAAGCAATTTGTTTTAAAGTTTACCTGGGATAAAAGAGCTCTTTCTCTTTTTTATTTCTTTCTTTTCCCTTTAAGTGAAAACTTTCCTAATTGTTCTCTTCATTTATGGTAATCATGCTCTCTTCCCAATAAATCATATCTGCTTTCTAAGGATCCATCTAGCTAAGAGCAGAGAGGTTAACTCCAGTATTCCACGAAACAAAGAAAAATATCAGTTCTGTGTGGTCCCCTCCCTTTCTATAGTAACTGTAGCAGACTGGTGAGAAAGGGGGCAGAGGATGTTTAAAATCATATATTTTTAAGTCCATCTATAAAATTTAACTTATTTGTTGGTATTATAAATGTGAAATCCTTGTGCATTGACCAATGATGGATATATCAGAGGAACTGAATCATATAAATTTTACATTATTGCTAAAAATGAAAACATAAGACAAAGGAAGTTGCAGGCAAACAAAGAGGGCTTACATGTTCTACTTAGAAAGGCAAATAAAAGAGATGACTTTATTTTGTCTACAGGCAACAAGAAACATCATTTCATGGATATCTCCTATTGCAAGGCTCATTTATAAGAAGACCACCATAAAAATAAATGCAACTTGTGTTCCAACATCCATTGCAAAGGTTTAAGAAGGAAAGAAATTCTATTAAAAACTCAAGAAGATCCTGCAGTTTAAATCAATATGGATTTAAAACTCAATGTCTTTGTTGCAAAAGTGAGTATAGGAGAGGATAGTGAAAATATGTTGGATAACAGTTCTTGTGCAAAAAAAAGGAGAATCAATGGCTTTTAGACAATATAGAAGTCTCATGCCTACATTCAATGATTTCTTTTTTAGATAAGAAGATTAAAAAGTGTTGAATAAGGTGAATAAGTAATACTGTAAAAAATGAATCTGGTTATATTGTGATAGGAAGTGACTTGTCACCAATGTGTTTTATCAGCTACTTGTATACTGTCAGACTATAATTTGTTAAAGCTAAGATCAAAATCAATACCAAACTAGAAAAACAAAAATAAGACATACATATGAGGCAACTCCAACCCCACCTATGTAGACAAGCTATTAAAGCTGATGGGCAGTGGCTGAGACCAGATATTGCTGACACAGATCATTACCACCTTCTGAAGAATTGTAACCATCTTAAACCAACTGTCACAATAAAGAGATGAAAAGACCCTATAAACTGACTTATCAGTCAACACTTGCTCTCTTTGCCAAGCAAAGAGACATGTTAGCCAATGACAATACCAATTTAGGATATAATCATTTGTTAAATCTTATGGAAAAGGGTGGGAGATTGGGAGATACACAGCCTCATAAAACAGGGAGAAGAGGCAGGAAGGAATGGGGAACAATTTTATAAAATGATTGGTTCAAAATCATGACCAGGGAATTTAAGAATGAAACCAGAAGGGCTACAAACATAAGAAAAGTTGAAAAGATTTGTAAAGATTTTTATTACTCTTTTCTCAATCAATGACAAGCGCCACATTTGGGCTTTTGAACAATAGTCTCTGATAAGAAATGTAGAGGAATGCATGAGCACACAGTAATGGCACTAAAGAAAAGAAAGTATAGAACAGCAACTGTACTAGGCCAAGAATATACAAGAGGCAAGATAATTCTGATGGCACTGAAGGTGCAATTCTTAATATACATGAAAGGGCAGAGGATGCCAAAGCCTTAAAAAAAAAAATCTAAACTTGTTACCAAAGGGGAAAAAAAGGGTAACAGAATATTAAAAACTATGAACCATACACCTACTTTCCCATTTCTACAAAAAATTTTATAAGAATATAACCTACATTATAAATGAGAAGTAAACAGGTAGGTTTTTACAAAAGGTTTTTTTATAGATGACCCACATTTTTAGTCACAAAATTGGCTGAAAGGTGTAGAGAGATAAGATGCTACAGTGGTTATCATGTTGATTATACCCAAGTATTTGATTTGGTAGAGCAAACTGCCACCCTAAAAGCTTTCCTCCAACAAGGTGTTTTCCATGAATGTGTCGAGCTCCCAAAAGATTCTTTAAATAAAGTAGTGACAATTAACTTTAACTTTTAAAGAGTTCATTTTAACCAGAGGCTCACTGATCACTGATAACAAAGCACAAAAGAGGGAGAAGTATGCTTACCAAAAGTGTTTGCCACTGTCAGAGGATATGCAGTAGAGATAGTAAAGTCTTCTTGTTTATAGGTGAGATTGTAGTCAACACCGCAGGGCCTCCTAAACTAGATCTCTAAACACTTAAAAGTGTTCAACCTAACTATCAGTAGATAGGGAGTGTTTATTGCTCAATCTATGATAGCAACTGGAAGGATAACCTTTGAGAAAATTCAGTACCTGAACATACTCTGAGTCTGGACAATGAGGTAGGCCCAGAGTTTAAAAAAAAAAGGAGACTGGACTGATTTTTAGGAAGGTGTGCACTGCTTTTAGTGGCCTCAAGTTTCTCCCTGAAACAAAAGGCCACCTTTTTTTTTTAAACATCAATTTTCTTACAATAATTCTGTATAATTTTAAGTCATGGAATACCTGTCTTAGGAGAATTAAAATTGAGGGCTTCTCAAGAGGCAATGGAGGGCACAGTGGATAAACAAGTGGCAGCACATTGCCAAGCAAATATTACATGAGAAAATGTTGCAAAGGATGTCACAAGAGAAATATATGACTGGAAAAGGTGACCCAGTTATATAGTGAGAGTTAAGGGAAACTGATGTACAGGCAACACACGTGCTCCACTGGTACTCACAAAAATGTTAAGAGGAAGGCTCCAGGCTGAGTGGGTGGAAGATTTACAAAAAGCCATTGGCAAGAATGGGAAAGGCATAGAAGGTGCTCTCGAGAAAGTAGAGAAGAACTGTGGTTTGCATGGCTGGAGGCAGTCCCCAAGTCAGTCAGATCACAGCTCCGCCAAAGCAGTGACTCCCAGGGAAAAAGATTCAACTTCTTTGGTATTTGCCTATTATTTTTCCTTAAAGGCACACAATGCATCATTTGCTTAATAACAAGTCAGCGTCTAGATTATAATTTCTAGGAAAATTTTGTAGTTAAATGAAAATAAATAAAATATTTCCCTAACCTTCACATATTCTTCCAATGTGTACCCTGCCCATTCCTACAAAGACAATTTCTGAATAACTTATTTAGATCAAGGACTTATGCTCTAATAGCTATTGTTCTGGTACTGGATAGAAATGTAATTAGCATGCCTAAAAGAAATTAAATAACTAATACCTACTGAATAATCTGCTAGCAGAATTGGCTCAGTAGATAAAGCGCTGGATTTGGAGTCAGAAAGACTTCAGTTCAAGTCCAGCCTCAGAAACTTCTGGCTACATGACCTCAGGCAAATCATTTAATCTCTATTTGCCACTGGAGAAGGAAATGGCAAACCACTACAATATATCTGCCAAGAAAACTGTGGACAGAGGTCCGCAGGGTCATGAAGACTCGGACATAATTCAAACAACTCAACAATAACTAAAGTAATCCCCAGTGACTAGTGCAAAATGCATTCTATAGGTATAAAAAGCAAAAGTATGAAAAGCTTGGAGCATCCCACTCTCCTTAACTATATTAATGAATTGAAATAAGTGACTGCAAAGCCAAGAGAGAATATAGCTGTGCTAAAAATAATAGTGGTCCCAGTCCTTAGACAGTGTTAGGGTACTACTTTAAAGAGGAAAGTCTTATAGAAAAAAATCCATTTGGAGCCTTGGGAGAGTTTAATTTAACCCAAAAGTCTGAACAATTCCCAAGAAGGAAAGCTGACTAGCACCTATGTATTGGTTTACTTATTCTATTGCAGAAGGATATTGCAGAGTTATACTTTATCAATATCACTTACTATCTTATCCAAATGCCTTTGGATTATAAACCACTGGGTCTCAACAGCAGAATGAATGCTATTTTTGGAAAATAAAGGAAGAAATCTTCATCTATTGACCTTGGTGTCCAGCAAGATAGAAAGTACTTCTAGGCACACCCAAGGGAGACCTGTGAGTAGGATGGTTCAATGTGTCCTTGATTCTAGTCAGTTAAATTGACTGCAAATTGCATGTGTGTAGATAGTATCAGTTTGGAAAGTAGGCAATTATAACGATAAGTGAGCACTTCTAATGGAGTATGATGAGAAAAATATGGTCCATTTGGAAGTAAAGTATTCACACACTGGAGGCAAATCATCTGTATGCACAAGCTTGAAGGTGAAGCTGACAATTTACTGCTAATACAACTGATCTGTATGGGGTGTTCAGGGAGGACTGGCACCTCTGGTGTGAGGGTTTGCTGAGCCCTTTTCAGGGCTGCCCATCTACCTTTGGTGTCCACCTGTCACATAACTCTCACCTGTGGCTCCAAGAACCGGTAGCATGGGCAGCAGCCACACCCTGGTAAAACCATCTTGGCAGAGAGATGAAACTAGTTTGAAGGTAAGTGACAGGCCTCACACCCATTGCAGAGTTAGGACAATGTCTATCCCAAGCATGTAAAGACTTTACCCAGTGGAATGGGTGGATGAGAACAATTTGTTGCAACTCAATGAAGGCAGATGAAGCAGGCACTGTGGTGCGCTTACAGCTTGGTCAGACATCAAAGACGGCAAGTTCATCCACTGCATTCCAGGTCATAGCCAGTCATACTGACTTTTGTCCTGCCACTGGACGCAAGAAGAGAAAGTGAGGCTGATGATTTTGTGCAACTCTGCCTCACTTAAATCCAATTCACACACAAGTCAAACCATCGCTGGTCTTCTTTGAAAACAAAAGATAATGTCCAAAGAAAGAACTTTGGAGTCTGAATGTAGATAGAATTACACTATTTTCACTTTTTTGGTTTTTGTTTTTTATTTCTTGTGGTTTGTTCTGATTCTTCTTTCACAACATGACTGAAGTGGAAATATGTTTAACATGACTGTACATGTATAACTTATATCAGATTGCTTGCCGTGTTGGGGAGAGGGAGAGGAGGGAGAAAAATTTGGAACTCAAAATTTTATAAAAATCAATGTTGAAAACTTTACATGTAATTGGAAGATAAAATACTATGAAGGAAGAAACAAAAGGAAAAAAAAGAAAACAAAGGATGAACAACGACAAAAACTACTGGGCAAACCAACGTACTAAAACAAGGAGACGAGATCATACGAGTGCAAAGTGAGGTTACGCTGACAACACCTAGCAGTGCACATCATACAGAGCAATGCTGTGGCAAGGCCTATGGGTCATCATTTACAGCTCAGTCACAGGGCCCAGAGCCGCTCTAATTCAAAACTCCTTGTACCTTGGCAACATTTTAAACTTTCACATGGGCCATTACACTTAGTCTTTAATAGCCGAGGGACAGATATTGTGCTTAAGTTACAACTGACGTAGGAATCAATTATGAAACCTTAACTCTCCAAATCTTTAGATGGAATATCACATTTATATAGTGAGAATTTTTCCCTCTAGAGAGTCACTAAACTATGCTCATTATTGCTAATATTGCTGTTTACTGGGGAACAAATCTCTATCATTTTCTCCTAACCTCTCAGTTCTATATCAGGACTTTTAAATGTCTGCTATAGAAATATAACTGGAAGTTCTAGTGCTATGTCAAACTTACTCCTCTTCCTGATTTCACTATTTCTGTTCACTGTTAATCACTATTCCAGTTACCTGAGATGTAAATCTTGTGTCAAGTTTCAGTCCTCTCTCTCCCTACATGCAATCTGTTAACAACTGCCTCTACTATACTACCACCTAGTGCAGGCTTTCATGACCTCTTGCTTGGAGACTGTTCCAATAGCTTCTAATTAACTTTAAAAACTTCCAACTCACCCTACACAATGCTGACAGTTTAGTGATTAAATAATGCCTCTATCTGAAAACTTTTAACAGCTTCACACTGCTTACCTAGTCAAGCGGAAAATTCCTATCATGGTGCAAAAGGCCTTCCTTCCCCAATTTGGCTTCAATGCACCTGTTCAGTCATTTCAAACTGCCCTTTTCCTTCATAGGCCTTCAATGTTAAGGAATCCAATCTTCTTACCACTGTGTCTTTGATCAGTATTCCCTATCTCCCCTTCCCCTACCTCTTACAATTAAACTTTTACTGTCCTTCAAGGCTTTGCTCAAATGCATGTAGACTTCTTTAATTCCACAATTCTAATTTTCTTTTTAAGTTTCATAATACTGTGTACCTCTCTCAAGCTTTCATACTGCATTGTTACTTTTATTTGTTTTCACATCTTGACCTCTATTCTTTTTTTTCTTCAATTTTTTAGAGGGGGAAGGCAGGGCAATTGGAGTAAGTGACTTGCCCACAGTCACACAGTTAGTAAATGTTAAGTGTCTGAGGATGGGTTTGAACTCTGGTGCTCCTAACTCCAGGGCCGGTACTCTATTCACTGCGCCACCTAGCCGCCCCATTCTCTATTTTTACTAGGCTGTAAACTCCTTGGAGGGGAACAAGGAATAAATCTTTTAATTTCTGCATCTTTCATAATGACTTGTATTCATATGTTCAATAAATGTTCAGTGAATTTGTAAAAATGAGGAATTTAGGACAGTCACCATTGTTTCATCTTTAACAGACTTTCTTAGCCATACTGAGCAAAGGTCAGTGTGTTTTAAATGCAAAAACTGAAGAAAGAAAAAGCCTTATAAGGGGAAAAAGAAAAGGATATTATGTCCTCTGTTCTACTTTCTTTTGCCAAATTAAATCAAAAGAATTTTCAAAAGCTTATAAAAAGTACTAGAGGGAGCTAAGATGGCAGATTAGGAGCAGCCACCCAGCTAAACTCTCCCATTATTTCCCTCTAAACAATTCTAAAATAACGCCTCAAATCAAATTTTGGAGTAGCAGAGACAAACAAAACGTTAAAGTGAGACATTTTTCCAGCATAAGAAAACTTAAAAAGTCATTTGGAGAAATCTGTAACACTGGCATAGAAGCCTGTCCAAAGCCTACACCCAGAAGCAGCAATAGCAGCTCTGAGATTTCTCAGCCCTGAGATGGTAAGGCAGTTGGACAAATTTTGGTCAGAGATTACAGGGAACCCTTTACTGGCACTGGGTACACTGATACTTATTGACAATTCTATTGTCCATATGCAGTTTTGGGTCAGAGTTTTAGGGTAGAGAGGAGTGCTGGGGGTTGTCACAAGGGGGCAGGGGTCCTGGTCACAGTTCCAAAGCAAAGAGGAATGTTAGTTCTTACAGTTATAGGCGACCTGGTAAAGACCAGAGTTCAAAAAGAGGCAAGAGAAAACTGTTACAATGGAGGGGAAGAGCAGGAAGGTGAAAGGGAATGGGATAACCTTATTCTCATTGAGTAAAGGAGCAATAACATACACACTCAATTGGGTATCTTACCCTACAGGAAAATAGGAGGGTAGGGGATAAGAGTGGGGATGATAGAAGGGAGGGCAGAGTGGGGGAGAGGGTAGTTAGAAGCAAACATTTTTGAAAAGGGTTAGAGTCAAAGGAAAAAACAGAGTAAGTAGGGGGTGGGATAAGGTGGAGGAAAATATAGTTAGTCTTGCACAATATAACTACTATGGAAATGATTTGGGTAACTACACTTATATAACCTATATTGAATTGCTTATCTTCCCGGTGGTGGGTGAGGAGGGAAGAAGGGGGAAAAATCTGGAACTCAAAAGTTTTAAAAACAAATGTTTAAAAAAAATTTTGGTTTTTTTTTTATGTGCAACTGGGAAATAAGATATATAGGCACTAAGGTATAGAAATCCATCTTGCCCTACTAGAAAGTTAGGAGGGTGATGGGGGAGGATATAAGAGAGAGCAGATTGGGAGAAGGGGTATTCAGTAGGTTTGCTATTTTGGGGTGGGGGGTAGGGGAAAGATAGGGAGGAAAAAACTGTAACTTAAAATCTTGTGGAAATCTATGTTGAAAACTAAAAATAAATAAATTAATTAAAAAAAAAAGACCAGTGTCCAGATCAGGAGAATAGTGACTATACCTCTCTCAGGATCACATCACCTTGGCAGAACCAAAAATTTGCAGACCCCCAGGACTAGCTCTGAAAACATAGACAGAAAAAAAGCCTAAAGCTGAGGTGAGCAGGTGAGCAAAGTCTAACTTTAACACAAACTTCAAAGTCAAGAAATAGGCTAAGGGATGGCTGGGTGGCGCAGTCAATAGAGCACCATCCCTGGACTCAGGAGGACCTGAGTTCAAATCAAGCCTTAGACACAACACTGACTAGCTGTGTGACTTGGGCAAGTCACTTAACCCCCAATGCCCTCCAAAAAAAGAAATAGGCTAAAAAATGAACAACAACAAAAAAGGATTTGATGATAAAAAGGAACTAAGTGGCAGGGAAGACCAAGACATAATCTCAGAAGAGAACAATGTGAAAACAGCTATTTTAAAAAGCTTAAAGGAAAAATGCTAATTGGACCCAAGTCCAACAAGAATTCCTGGAAGATTTAAAGAAAGAAATAAAAGTGGAAGAGGAAAATGGGAAAAGAATTAAGAGTGATACAAGAAAACTTATGAAAAGAGAACAGCTTGGTAAAAAAAGGCATAAAAAATACTGAAGAAAATAACACCCTAAGAAACAGAAATGGGCAAATGGTAAAAGAGGCACAAAAATCCACTGAAGAAAAGAATTCCTTAAAAATTAGAATTGGGCAAGTGGAAGCTAATGACTCCATGAGACATCAAGAAACAATAAAACAAAATCAAAAGAATGAAAAAAAACAGAAGAAAATGTAAAATACCTCACGAGTAAAAACAACTGACCTGAAAAAAAGATTAAGGAAAGATGATTTAAGAATTATTGAACTTTCTGAAAGCTATGATCAAATAAAGAGCTTAAACATATTTCAAGAAACTGTCAAGGACACCTGCTAAGACAAACCCAGGAACTATATGAACACAATTACAAAACAGTTTTCACACAGATAAAGCCAGATCTGAATAACTAGAAAAACATCAGTTGCTCATAGGCAGGTCAAGCTGATATAATAAAAATGATAATTTTACCTAAATTAATTTATTTATTTAGTGCCATACCAATTAAACTACCAAAAAATTATTTTATAGAACTAGAAAAAATAACAAAATTCATCTGGAAGAACAAAAGGCCCAAAATCTCAAGGGAATTAATGAAAAGAAATGCAAGGGAAGGTGGCTTAGCCGTTCCAGATCTAAAACCATATCATAAAACAGCAGTCATCAAAACTACTCAGTACCAGCTAAGAAAAAGTGTGGTAGATCAGTGAAATAAGTTATGTACACAAGACATAGTACACAATGACTACAGTAATCTACTCTTTGATAAACCCAAAGACTCTAGCTTCTGGGTTAAGAATTCACTATGTGGAAAAAAAAAACCGCTGGGAAAACCGGAAAATAGTATGGCAGAAACTAGGTATAGACCAACATCTTACACCATAAACCAAGATAAAGTCAAAACGAGTACATGATTTAGACATAAAGGGTGATACTATAAACAAATTAGGAGAACAAGGAATAGTTTACCTGTCAGATCGATGGAGAAGGGAAGAATTTATGACCAAACAAGAGATAGAGAACATTACAAAATGCAAAATGGGTAATTTTGATTACATTAAATTAAAAAGGTTTTACACAAAGCCAGTGCAACCAAGATTAGAAGAAAAACAGAAAGTCAGAAAACAATTTTATAGCCAGTGTCTTTATTAAAGGCCTCATTTCCAAAATATATAGAGAACTGAGTTAAATTTATAAGAATGAGTCATTCCCCAATTGATAAATGGTCAAAGGATACGAAGAGGTAGTTTTCAGATGAAAAAATTAAAGTTATCTATAGTCATATGAAAAAATGATCTAAATTACTACTGATTAGAGAAATGCAAATTAAAACAACTTTGGGATACCATAACATACCTATCAGATTGTCTAACATGACAAAACAGGAAAATGATAAATGCTGGAAAAGATATGGGAAAATTGGAATATTGATGCATTGCTGGTGGAGTTCTGAATTGATCCAACTGAAACTATGACCCCAGCAATATCATTTCTAGGTCTGTATCCCAAAGAGATCATAAAAACGAGAAAAGGACCCACATGTACAAAAATATTTATAGCAGCTCTTTTTGTGGTAGCCAAGAATTGGAAGTCGAGGGCAGTGGTTGAACAAGTTGTGGTATATGAACGTAATGGAATACTATTATTCTATAAAAAATGATAAGCAAGTGGACTTCAGAAAAACCTGGAAAGACTTGCATGAACCGATGCTAAGTGAAGTGAACAGAACTAGGAAAACATTCCACACAGTAACAGCAACATTGTGCAATGACCAACATTAATTGATGCAGCAACGCAATGAACTAAGATAATTCCAAAAGACTCATGATGGAAAATGCTACCCAGAGAAAGAACTATGGAGTCTGAATGCAGATGGAAGCATACTATTTTCTCTTTTTTTTCTTTGTTTTTTTTTTCTCATGGTTTTCCCCTTTCATTATAATTCTTCTTTACAACTTGACTAATGCAGAAACATGTTTAATATGATTGCATGTGTATAGCCTATATAAAATTGCACTCTGTCTTGGGGAAGAGGAAGGAAGGAGAGCAAGAAAATTTAAAATTCAAAATCTTATAAAAGTGAATGTTGAAAAGAAAAACTGAATAAATATTTTTTTTAAAAAAGAAATTGTCAAGGAGAACTGCCCTGATATCTTAGATCCAGAAGGTAAAATAGAAATGGAAAGAATCCAATGATCACCTCCTGAAAGAGATCCCAAAAATGAAAATTCCTAGGAATATTATAGTGAAATTCCAGAGCTCCCCAGGTCAAAGAGAAAATACTTTAAGCAGCCAGAATGAAACAATTCAAATATCATGGCACCAGATAAGTAATTAATTAATTTTAAAGAACAAATATCATGGAGCCACAGTCAGGATCACACAAGACTTAGCAGCTTCCATATTAAAGGAGCTAAGTGTTGTGTATTTCCCTCCATCTCATTTTCTTCTGCTTCTTCCTCTATTTTAACTATGTGTGAGTCCTTCTGTTTCATGTGTGTCTCTTGTAAACAACATATTGTTGGATACTGGTTTCTAATCCATTCCTTTATCTGCTTCCATTTTGTGGGTGAGTTAATCCCATCCACATTCACAGTTTAAAAAACTTTAAAATGTACTAGAAAAAGGCATATGAAAAAAAGAGATGCTTGGATATGCATATAGGGTATTCTTTTGCAGTGCTACATAACTGATTTATTTCTAATATAGAGAGCATAAAATACTTTCTTCTTTAAACTTTTTTGAATGACTTAGTAGTTCTTTGTATATATAATGTCCTAGTTTATTTGTCCCCCTATGAAATGGTAAGTTCCTTGAGGGCAGGAACTGTTTCACTTTTGTCTCCATATTTCCATCACCTAATGGAAGCACTGCTTTAGGAACCTCAGAGATCATTTCAAACTCTTTTCTGGTCTACTTGTTGTATATCATGAATGATATTCCTTTTCCCATCTCCCTGCCTTTGCACAGGCTGTCTTTCATTCCTGAAATGCCCTCCCTCCTCACACTTTCCTCTTAAAATTCCTAGCTTCCTTTGATCAAAGTTCAGCTCAAGCAATACCTCTTATGTTAGGCCTTTCTCAATCCCATCCCCAACCCATAATCTTGTATAAAATTCTGTCTTTATTGATATTCATTCATAGTTTCTCCTAACAGAATTTGTGCCTCTTGAAGGCAGGGATTGTTTCATTTTTGTCTTTGTATTCCCAGGGTCTGCAATGTGATAAGTGCTTAATAAATGTTTGACAGATTGATCTTGTCCAAGATCCTCATTTTATATCAAAGAGTTTAAGTGACCTTCCCAAGGTCAGACACCTAGTTAGTGGCTACCTCTAAATCCAGCATTTTTTCTACTGTGCCATACTGGATCTGTATTACCTTGAAGATCAACTAGGTCTCACTTTATAGATGAAGAAACTGAGGCTCAAAAAACATAAGGTAATTTATTTAATAAATCAATACCAGAACCAAGTGTTCTAACCCCATGGTCCAATGCTTTTAACACTGAACCAAATGGTGGAGAGATTGATAAGAAAGGCTCTCTACTTCTAAATATCTGCAAGCTTGGTTTAGTTAGAAGACAGCAAAAGAAATTCTACATCTCATAGGAACTAAATAAATTCTATCAAAATTTATAACTTCATTATATCTTCCTTGAAGGCACAGATACTCACCAAATATTCACTGAATCCCAAAGAATTCAGGATCATCACCACTCAATTTCACTATGAACAGATTTTCAAGAAGTAGCATGGTACAGTGGGAAAGAATACTAAATCTGGAGGTAGAGGACCTGGATATTGGCTCTGCCGCCTCAATCCCTCACCTCAAGCAAATCATTTAACATCTCTGGACCTGTTTCTTCCTTTGTAAAATAAGGCTGAAATAAACCTTCTAAGCTTTAAATGTAGGTTTATGACTAGATCCCTTTCAACTCAATCTATGATCTAATATGAAGAAAATGCCATATATCTGGGTCAAATGGAGACAAGAAGTAGAGCGAGGGGAGTGTAGTACAGTAGAAAGATTTTGGAGTCAGAAGACATGGGTTCAATCTGGCTCTGCCAATAGACCTGTGTGACCGTGGGTGAATCATTTAATCTTTCTAGGTCTCATCACAAAAGGAGAAAATTGGAGTGAGATATTTGGTAAGGTCCCTTCCAGCTTTAAATCTCTTATCTTAATTAACTTCTTCCTGGATTATGATTTGTAATTTCAATTTTACTATTAAAAGCTCTATTTTTGATAGGAAAGGGAAGAGTCCACTACTCAGCTAGCAACAGGAAATTACTGCTGCAGTGGGATAGTTAGTAAAAAGAACTTCATTATAAAACCCACTACTCTTGTCTTTGGGGGTGGGGAGATCATACTCCTTTAAAATTCATTTTAGCTCCACTACTTGTTCTTTATGGAGTCTAGTAGCTGTTTGGGTACCTTCTGAAAAAGAATCCAAGCCCCAAATGGGGATGAGATCCACCATATAAGTAAGATCACTTCCCAGACCCTTTAAGTCTGGATTGAGAGAAGAGAAGAGAAGAGAAGAGAAGAGAAGAGAAGAGAAGAGAAGAGAAGAGAAGAGAAGAGAAGAGAAGAGTTGAGTTGACTTTAGTTAACTCAGAAAGAAAACCTCTGACTACTCTTCAGGTCCAGGGCCGCTGCTCACCTCCTCCCTTCCACGGGCCTGTAGGATGGGTTGCTACAAAATTCAACAAATACTTATTAAGCACTTACTAAATTCAAGACGATATCCTGGGGCTTGGGGATACAAAAGAAAAACTGAAGTAGTCTCCCTCCACGAGGAGCTCTGTGAAGAGGGGATATAGACTACATACCAGGGAAGGAAAGGAAAGGGAGAAGCATTTATTTAAGCGCCTACTATGTGCCACGAAGGGGGCTAAGTGCTGTAGAGTTAGTGGGAAGGTCTGGCCAAAAGGTCTCCGTATTGGAGGAGGGGTGGGCCCTGACCACATCCCCCCTCGAGGGGCTATAGGATTTAGATGTGGGGAGGGGAGCTGGACCCCGAACCCAAACTCCTATCAGCCTCGGGTACAGCGGAGGCGGTTCTGGTTCTGGGGCTGTGACTCCCACATGCAAGGCCCCGGGCTGGCCCCCGGGCTGCCGTCGGGGCAGCGCCAGGGAGGCCAAACGGCCATCCCTGCCACTTACCAGCCGTTGACCTCATTCTGGGAGTTCACATCCACCCCGCTCTCCACCAGTTTCTGCACCTCGTGGATGTCCCCCAGGGCCGCGGCCTCTCTCAGCCTCTCCTGCTGCTCCTTCTCCTCCAGCTGGGCGCTCATCTTTCCCCCAGGGGCCTCCACTTCCTCCCCGTAGCCCTTCAGTCTGATCCCGCAGCAACAACCGCGGTCTCTATCCGCCCGCCTCAGGGCCTGGCTGCCTGTCAGCGCCGCGCCCGCCCGCGCCCCTGCCCGCGCCCCCGCCGCGGCCTCCCCACGGCCATGGGCCCGAAGTGAGCGAGAGCGAGTGCGAGAGCGAGGGGGGAGGGTGTGTGCCTCCTGCCCGCCGCCCCCCGGGGCTCCCCTCGCAGCAGCAGCCGCCCCCGCCCCGCCGCCGCTGCCACTGGGGCCGAGCTAAGCCCGCCCGCCGGCCCGCACTGGGGGGACGCTGTTAGGTGTGACAACCCTGACCTAGATACTTTCAGTTCCTACGGCCGGAGAGGCCGAGCGGCCCGGCGGGGCCCGGCCCCGGCTTTATGCAACTGCGCTGCTGGGTGATGGGCCATCGATGAATCACCTACTATTTTTAGTGCTCCTTCTCCTCCCCTACCCTCTATCCACCCCCCTTCAGGTCCCTTTTCTCCTACCTCCTCTTCTCTCCTTCCTCTCCCCCTCTTCCTCTTCTTTTCATTCCCTTCCCTCCCCTTCTCTTCCCTCCTTTCCACTCTCCTTTCCTCCTACCCATTCTTTTCTTCCTGCCCTTCATTTTCACCACTCTTCTCCATTCCCATTCTTTCTCTCCTTCCTCCACTTCCCTTTCTCTTTGCCTCCGTTCCATTCCCTTTCTCTCCCTCCTCCTCTCCTTTACTCTCTCTTTCTCCCTCCTTTCCACCCACTTCCTCCTTTCCTCCTTCTACTCATTACTTTTTCCCCACTTCTTTCTCCCCTTTATTTCCACTCTCTTTTTCTTCCTTCTCATTCTTTCTCTCCTTCCTTTTCTCCTCTTCCCCCACTTCTCTCTTGCCCTTTTTTATAACTTTTCTTTCCTTCTTCACTCCATTACTCTTTCTCCCCTTCCCTCCTTTCCATTCACTTCCTCCTTTCCTCCTTTTACCCATTCCCTTCTTCCCCCCTTCTTCCCACTCCTGTCTTCTCCCTATCCTTTCCTCTCCTTCCTCTTCCCATTTCCCCACTTCCCTTCTCTCCCTTCTTCCTACTACTTTCTTCCCTCTCACCCTTCTCACTTCCCTCTTCATCTCCTCCTCTTTCTTCCTTTCTCCCTCTTCCCCTTCCCATTCTCCCCCTCCCCTTTTCTCCCTTCCTCCTCTCCCTTCCCCCCATTCATCTTTCATATTTTGTTACAGTCTCCAAGATGAAAAGAAATGCACAGATAATGGGGGGGGGGGGGGAGGGAAGGATCTCTGTAAACCTGTAAAGACTAAACCCGTGGTGAAATTCAGCCTTTGGACCAAACTCAGAAATAAGGAGTGCCTCTGACTTATTTGAGCCATTTGTTACCCATCATGGGGAAAATAGACTAGGAAATGATTACATGGATATGGGTTTTTTTACAATAGGCATATGATTACATATATACCAGAGGCAGCTCATCTGGGATGTGGTCCTCACCAGAGGAAGTATGGAAGGTTGGAACTGTCTATGCCCCTGGGCAAAACCTCGCATTACTGATAGCTATATTATACTGATTCTTTTCATTGTGCTTGAGAGCATGCTATTTATGTCTAGTCTGTCTTGTGTAACAGCTAGAGAAAAGAATTGCAGGTATTTGGTGTTTTGACTTTTTTCTTTAAACAAAATTTTATGAGTACCTGGTTGTTTTTTTAAGTCTATTTTAATATAAATCTATTTCTTAAAAAATTTGCCACAGCCTGTACACTGAGTAACTGGTAATTAATTACTACCCAAGAAAGCTGTTGTAGGAGTAAAAAAAGAAAGAAAGAAAATATTAGGGCTAAATTAGAATGATACTGTTTCTGTTCCCAGAAACTCCTAAAAGAACTATGGTGTACGTATATATACAAGATTTATTTATATGCATATAAACATGATTTTAATATACTCATTAACATAATTTTAATAAGTACATTAGATTTTAATATACTTGTTAATATTGTGTTAATTATAAATTGCATTACTTAATTGTATTATTTAATATACTTATTAACATGTTAATAAGTATATTAAAATCATGTATATATGCATATAAATAAATCTTGTATATATAGGTATATGTATTAAATATAAAAACCTTCCTAGATCCTTGCCTAATCAATCTACTGAGAGGTTGAACCAGAGTCAGCACTATTTCTCCCATCCAAAGGGAGTAGAAAACACAGCTGGGCTAGTGCCCAGGTGCTTCAGAGAGATCTTGAGGTCAGGAGGCTTCAGAGACAACATTGAGGGGAGGAAGGAAGGAAGAGAGGGGATGAATAAGGAAGGGACAAAATTAGGTGTTAGAGTTTTCATTTCATTTTCTCCTGGGGCTCCCTAGTGCACTCAAAGTAAGCTTTCTCTCCATGGTGGTGAGGAAAAGCCCTCCTGTGTTTATCTATTGAATTTTCTCAGAAGTAGGACATACCTCATGCTTTTTGAATGTCACAGCTTCTAATGTAAGTTGACTACAGCTATAAAATGGTATGTAAATTTTCAAATACATAACAATATGTATGAAAGGAGGGATTTAGTTTCTCCTCTCTTCCCTTATATGTTTTATAATGGTAATAGCATTTATGTAGGGCTTTGAAATTTGCACATTGCTTTACAGCTGTTATCCTATTTTATCTTCACAGCAAACGCTGCTATCATTAACCTCCTTTTAGTATCAGGTGACTGATAAGATCAGAAGACATAGAGAGATCAAATGACTCGTCTAGGGTCATACAGCTCAATGTGTCTGAGGCAGGATTCAAACCTCTGCTCTTCAATCTCGTTCAATCACAGAGAAGAAAATTGATGCCCAGAGAGATGATGTACCTGATAACATGGGTAGTAACAGAGGAAGAATTCAAATGAGGGTCCTCAGATTAAGCTCCCACAGAAGTGAAACTTAATGAAACTGGTTCCATGTCCTTTCCATGATATCAAATTTACCTGATTTCTTTTTCAGCAAAACCTCTACAATCCTACCCAACTCTCATTGGACTCTTTTTTTTTGTCTCCCTTATACCAAGTATAGAAACTCAGTAAATATTTATTGAGTTGAATTCAAATTGAAATGGCCACAGCTAGGAGTCAGCATATGTAAGTTTAAGTCAGTTTTCATTCATATTGTAAACATCACAATACTCTCCTTGTAATCTTGGAAAAGTCACGTTAAAAACCTCCTCTGCCACAGTTTCCTTCTATAAAACAGAGTAGAAACTCTTGTTCTTTCTACCTTACAAGATTGTCAAAAAGCCAAAACTAAATATTTCTGTGGTATTCAATCTTTGTGGGCTGGGAGGATAAGGGAGTAGAGATGAGGAATAGTGAATTCATTTAGGGAGCTCACTACCAAAACCCAAGTGCTTCAGCTCTGCAGCTGTAATTATAATCTTAGATTTGCATAGGGCAGAGAATGAAAGTGATTTACTCAGTCACATGTTGTTTGTCCTTCATTTTAGAAGAGGACCAATGACATTACAGGTGATGGCTTGACTTCTTTGTGAACTGGATTTAAGTTGAGGCAGAGTTACACAAAGTCATCAGCCTCACTCTCTCTTCCAGTGTCTTTGAAGTCCAGTGGCAAGAGAAAAGTCAGGAAGACCATCAACAGCCCAGGTTGCAGTGGGTGACTTGGGGATCTTTGACGTCTGACCAATCTCTAAGCACCCCTAACTGCCTGCTTCAACTGCCTTCATTGCCATTGAAACAAATTGTTCTCACCTGCCTGTTCCACTGGACAAAGTCTTCATGTGCTTGGGGATAGGCATCCCCCTAACTCACTGATGAGTTTGAGACTTGTTGGTTACGTTCAGCCTGGTTTAGCCTATCTGTCAAAACATTGTATTGTGGTTGCTGTGCATGCTACAGCTTTTTGGAGGTGAGAACTACTCATCCACGTTTGGTGAATATGAGGATGGAGTGAATTCCAAGGATGAGGAATCGCCCATATGATGCACTGTGGGTAGAGTTGTATTTGGGAGTATCTAGTAGTTTAGTTTAGCTAGATCATGGAGTACACATAGTGAAATATTGAGAGTTAAGTTGAAGCCAGAATATGGAGACTTAAATGCCAGGATAAGTAGTTTGAAGCAATAGGAAACCATAGAAAGTGTTAGAACTTGGGAGTGATGTAGTCAGAGCTGTACCTCAGGAAGATTATTTTGGCAGCTATGGGAAAGAATAGATTGAAGAAAAGAGAGACTGGAACCTCAGCCTATTTAGTCAGTCACATAAACAGTATGTAAGAGGGAGGACTTGAACCCAGGCCATCCTGACTCCATGGCTAGCTCATTATGTACTTTGTCATACTGTTGCTCTCTTTAGTTTACTGCCCCCCCCCTTTTTCAGTTATACTTTTAACAAGCCTTTATTAAAGCCCTACCATGTTTCCTTATGTCTAAAATTAGGCAGTTGGATTAGAGAATGCTGCTAATGGTTCCATGTGCCAGGTAGGAATAGTGCCAAATACCAAGTACAGAGACAAAACTCAAACAGTCCCTTAAGGACCTTACCTTTTATTAGAGGAAACATGCATACAGAAAAATACACATCAAAGATATACAAAATAATCACTAAGTAATGAGAGGAAGGCCCTGACATAACAAGTAGAGAGAGCCCTGGATTTGGAGTAAGGAAGATTTAGCTTCGAATTCTGCCTAAGACACTAACTGTGTGAACCTGGGCAAGTCACTAGGGTCAGTCAGTAAACATTTAATTAAGGCCTACTAGGTGCTAATTAATTGCTGGGGAGACTAGAGTTAACAGACAACTACAAGGTCGATCAGAGCTCTAAATCTATAATCTTATGAACTGGCCTCCTGTAGGAAGTGGCCCCCACTTTGCCAAGGAAAGTACTTCACAAATAATAAACGCTTAATAAATAATTTATTCATTGCATGGCAACGGGCATCTAGTCCAACCCCTTATATTACAGATAAGGAAAGTGGAGGCCCAGAGAGGTAGTGACTTGACTAAGATCACGCAGTGTGCTTATCAGTATTTCCACTCCGCCGGCAGCGTTAGTTACACTAGAACACAGCTGCCTCTAGTGAAGGCTGTGAAATTAATTCGGAGGGCTACGCCTAGAGGAAAATAAATTCTGAAAGCTGGAGCATTAAACATGTTCCACGTTTGTTTTGTCTGCCCAAAGGCTGGGTGAAGCCGAAGCTGCCAATGGGAAGTGGCCCGGGAAAGGCAGTTTGGGCGGGGGGGGGGGGGGGGGGGGG
>CM053584.1:144721969-144743124 GCA_028627135.1 Pseudochirops cupreus | reverse complement strand
TTCAGCGGCGGCCGCGGCCCCTGTTGCCAGAGAGCTGCGGGGAGCGAGGGACGGCGTCGGCATCGGCGTCGCCGGGGTTTTTTTTTTTCCTCTGGATTCCCAGGCTGTGAAAGCAGCCGCTCGTTGAAAAGCATCATGATTTCGGCCTCGCAGTTGTTGGATGAGTTAATGGGCCGGGACAGGAACTTGGCCCCCGATGAGAAGCGCAGCAACGTGCGGTGGGATCATGAGAGCGTGAGTTCCGGGGCCTGGGGCTGGCTTGGGCCTGGACCTGGCTTGGGCCTGGACCTGGGGCGGGGCAGGGCGGGCGGAGTTGGAGGGGCTATGGGGGAGCTGAGGGGCCGGAGGTGGGGTGGTACGAACCTGAGGGCTCTACCTCTGCCTGAGGGAGGGGCTTGCCTCGGGGCCGGTTCCTTTGTAAATAATAACAATAATGATACTACCTAGGCCCGCGCGGGAAAGGAGAATGTTTCTATTTCCTAGGCTCAGGAGGCGCGGCCTCCTCCGGGGAGACTAAGCGGCACGGTGGGGGTGGGGAAAAGACCTAACATATCCGCCCCTTTACTCCTCCACCCCCGTTAAGTTTCCGTGGAGCGTAGGATGTGTGTGTGCGCGCCTGTGTGTGTGTCCTTAGAGCCCCACTGCCCGGCCGCCGCGCGCTTCCTACTATGTTTTGATATTCCACCTCGGGCTATGAATTTCCCTGGCTTTCGGAGAGACCTGTCAGAGTGGATGGGAGCGCATGTGTGCGCCAAGAAACTTCTCCATCCGCGTGAAGAGGGCTGCTTCGTCCTGGGCCTGAGGGAGACGCTGCTTAAGAGCCAGAACACTCTCCACAGCTGTTTGCCCACTCTATAATCGCGGCTAATAAGTGCAGTAGGGAATCTTTTTCGTTTATTTTTTTAAATTTTATTTTTTGCAGGGAAATAATGTTTATAGTTTTTCCAACGGTGGCATTTTAAAAAAAATTGGCACTAGCCAATGAAAGATCTGACTGCACAGGGTGGTCTTTTTTTTTTTTTACCTACTCTGTGACGTGATAAATAGGTGCTTTAAGAGATGGCTCAACAAAGTGCTCTCTTCTGTGAGGTCAGAAGTCAAGTAATCAAACTTTTATTAAGTACATAATTACTCGCTGGGCACTATACTAAGACCGGAAACAAAAGTGTTGTAATATATTGTGTTGTGATTCGTTAGAATAAGAGATGGTTAATTAGTTTAATGAACCCTAAACTTCCGGAGGGGAGGGAGATGTTTTAACAAACTGACCCCTTCTCCCACTGTTGTTTTTTTCTTTGCTTTAAAATAATCATGAATTGTTAGTGTGATGTTTTGAAGGTCATGCATACACATGAAGTGTTTTTGTTAGCTAATCCATTTTGTGGGAAGTAATTCACTTATACCTACTTAAAAATGTGGAAAGTTTTACTTCCAAAGGTGGTTTTCTTTTGTAGGAACTTTTTTGTGAGGAAGGGCGAAAGTTGAAGTACCTTAGACTTGAAGTTCCCCGACCTGTAGACACGCAGCAGTAGTTTTCATTGTGACTTTGGCACCAGTCTTCCTTTTTTGGTTTCATCTCCACCCAGCTTGGTACCCGCTCAGCCTAAACTATAGTAGAGATAGAAAAAGGATAAGCTAACTGTATTACAAGTTAATTGCAAACTTTCTGTTAGTCACTTGCTCTGTTTTAGGAATTTACAGTCTGGTAGGTGAAAATACCATGTGCTTTAAAAGATGTAAAGTAGATTAAGGATGATAAAATGCTCCTAGTCCGGTAATCACAAGCCCTTGGTTTTTGCTGCCTTATTACTATTGTTTTCCCTGAAAACAGGGCTCCCCTCATGTATGGTGAGATGTTTTATGTTACTATCTCAATGATGCTGTTAGAAAAGGCCTAACTTGTTAACCAGTAAAATTCGTAAAGTTGTTTACCTCAACTTTTGTGCTACCTGCATTGATATGTAGCACGCAATAATTATTAGTAACTGATATTTACTAGTACTAGTACTGATATTACTAATTCTTAATTGATTATCCAGCCTTCCCTTCTCTTCAAGCCAAACCCTTGTTGAGGCTTGATTTTGTATGTATGTATGTATATGAAATATAGATATAATTCCTGTTTTTACTTCCATCTTTTCTTTCCCTTACCCCAATTTCTCTCAAGTAAGAACATGTTTTGAGTTAGGGGTACCTTTATTTTTTCTATTTAATTTAATTTAAATTTTGAATTAACAAGCATTTATTTTTTTTCTCAACTTGAAAAGAAAAAGAAACAAACATACATTCATAGTTGAGCAAAAACATCCCAGCATTGTCCGTGTCCAAAAATAGGTCTGATTCTTCGTGTTAAATCTGTCCCTCCTCTGTCTTGAGGTAGGTGATATAATTACCAGTATTCAGGAAAGGTCATTAGTGCCTTTGTTTTTACTATAATTTCACTTCATAGGTTCATAGATTTAAAGCTTGAATGAACCTGAGAGGTCTTCTAGTTTGATTTTTCTCTTGAGGAAACTGAGACCCAAAAAGATGAATTGACTTACCCAGGGTCATAGAAGGGTAGTTAAATGGCAAAACTTGGATCTAACCCAGGTCATTTGACATGTCCAGTGCATTATTCACTAGCTATTCATTCAGGACAGGAATGGGAACTTTATCCCATTTCCCTAGTCCTGGGTTGAAACCAGCAGTTCTCAACCTGTGAGTTATGTTCAATTTGTAACAATGAAAATACATCCTACATATCAGATAGATTCATAACAGTAGCACAATCAGTTATGAAGTAGCAACGATTGGGGGTCACCACAATATGAGGAACTGTATTAAAGGGTCGTGGCATTAGGAAGGTTGAGACCCACTGGTCTAAACTATACAGGTATGGATTACTCTGTGCTTCATTTCTAATTGATATGTTAGTGACTCCACCTATTCCTCCACCACTACCTTCCTCTCTCCAAGCTGCTGATCATCTTCTAAGCAAACAGCTCTTTGGAGGTCACTTCTTAAAAACCGAACTCTTTAAATCCTTTGGTAAATGGTAAATGAAGAAACCTGCAAATTATCGAGCTCCTAAATTATTTGTGGTGATGTAGTAGCAGTATTATGTATTGTAGCTCGATTTCTGAAGGGCTTAGTGCTTTTGTTTTACTGTGTCTTTGTACTATCACAGCTGCTGCATAGTGGGATTCCTGCTATTTTCTGCTTGTCTCTAAACCACTCAAGTGAAGCTGTACTGTAGATTGTTGGGAGAACTGTTACAATCTAGAGGAACTGTGAGGTGGGAAATACTTTGTTCAACCTCCAGTGAAATCAGAATTTTGCAGCAGTTTTGAGAGATCATTGATTCTAATTCCCACCTTTGTTATTTTTATTTACTCAAAAACATTGATCTTTCTGCATTAAGTATCTCCTGTCTTCCTAGTAACTGCTGTAAGCCATGGAAGTGAGTAATTGTAACAGCTAATGTAAATAATTTTCTACAGGAACCATGTGGGAGAATTTCAGCTGTTGGACATTTTGCTGGAGGTCCTTTTAGGAAGTACTTTATGAGGATAAATAAGATCATAACGAATTAATGGTAATTTTATTTGAAGGGCATTTTGTGGCATAACAACTGAAAATAACATTTTGAAGTTCTAAATTGAGGTTCGATTAAACATTTTTATCCAAAAATGAAATTACTGAATTCTGCTTGAACTTAACTTTTACTTTATCTCTCAACATATATTGGAAATTTAGGAATAAAATTTTGGTTAGCATTACCAGATATTGAACCTATTAACAAAAGAGCTCTTTATCTGTAATAACCAGGTTTGGTTGGATTTTTTGTTATTGTTTCTTTGTTTTTGTTTAATGCAGCCTTTCAAATAAAATACCTGCCTAGCCCCAAAGAATCAGAATTTAACCAACAATTAATTTAACCAACAATTTAACCATCAATAGAAAATGTACCTGCCATTTAAAAGAAAAGTAGATTTCTTTTTGATTCACTACTTTCTTTGTCAAATGTTCAA
Source organism: Pseudochirops cupreus (assembly GCA_028627135.1). Lineage (NCBI taxonomy): Eukaryota > Metazoa > Chordata > Mammalia > Diprotodontia > Pseudocheiridae > Pseudochirops > Pseudochirops cupreus. Next base: position 144,739,111 of record CM053584.1, on the reverse strand, counting down.
GAATTTTGATAAGTTTGATCTTTCCTATTCCCTCTCTCCAAGTATTCTTGCTTAATAAATTTTGTGATAATATCTATTTCTTGGCATTCTGCGAAATATTTCACTAAAATCACTCATCTCTATTCAAAAATAAACAATAAATAGTGTTGGTTTTAAAAATTTGTCACTTCGGCCAGTTAACTCCCTCTGCCAACAGTGCCCTCCCTCCCTGCCACACAGAGAGAGCCTAGGCAGGAAAAAATGAACTGCTGGTTAAGAAGTAAGCTATACCAAATTCCATGTAACATTTCTTCAATACTTATGAGTGAAGTTTGGTAACCTATAGGTACATTTAATATTAAATCTAAGGAAGCTGAAATACAGATTGTCATCTGGTTATCCTTCAGTGTAGACCTTCACAGATAGCCTCATAGCCAGGTATGTAGTGCATGTAGAGATCTAGAATGAAAATTTCCCAGGAAAAATGTGAAATTTACATGATGTGCAGTATTTGAGTATTAGCTGATATAAGTAAGAAAAGCTGGATAATAGAAGATGATTTGAGAAGCAAATGTTATAAAATTATGGGGGCCCACGTTATCAAACTATACAAACTTTTGTTCAGATGATTAAGTACAAGTTATGTTTCTGTGTTGACATTCTGTACTTTATTTACACACTAGAAGTTTTTGTGCAGTTTCCTCCTTTTTAAGAACTGTATGCTTCACTTGATACATTTGAAATTTGCAATTTTCTAAGAATTTAATTCACAGGATGGCATTCCATAAAACGAACAGACTGATGATGATGAATTTCTTTTACTATTTTGATTATTAGTGTTGCTTTGATATTTGTGAAAAGAAAAAATTCTGAATTACTTGATCAGAAATTCCCTTAGTTTTAAAGATGTCTTTAACTGCTCCAGAGTATTTCTACCATCACTTAACAGTGGCATTCTATGTGCATGGTTGTCGACACTTAACAATGAATTGATGAGAGGTAGAGTAGCCTGTAAACTGTTCTGCTATTTCATTAGCATCTGTATACAAAACTTCCACATGGCTTCAGTAAAATTTTGAGATTTCACTTAATGGTGATATGCTGTAACTTGACATTTTGTACCTTACTCATTTTTACACTCTGTTTATTTTATTCCCTTTCCTTCCAAAAATCCCCACCCAAAACTATGGGCTTCTTGAGGGTCAGAAATTAATCTTTTTCCATTTGTATCCCCAGTGCCCTACTCTTCATAAGTCTTTACTGAAAATGTCAGAATTGTTTTATTCTCCTTTGTGTTGCTGTTCAGCAACTAACATTGCCTTATAAGATGTAAGAACTTTTTAAAAAAAATTATTTTAATTTTTTTGGGAGGGGGGAGGTGAGGTAAGATGTAAGAACTTAATATTTGTAGGATTTGGGTCTGTAAGGGACCCTAGAAATTAGCTAAGTCTAACCTCATTTTGTAGATATTAGGAAACTGAGGTTTGGGGAATTTAGTTGACTTAAATGCTTATGTATAGAGTGTCCCAAAAGGCTTAGTGCAGCTTTTAAAGTGTAAAACTGCACTAAGCCTTTTGAGACACTCTATATTAAAAAGCCAAGGTAAGAAATCTGTTCAGTCTGCCTTTTGTGGCAGATTTGAGGGCTGTGTTTCTGACTCTTAAGGACTTTGCCACTAGTCCCCACTTGGGTATCCCTTATCTGCCCCCAGCTCTTTTCTAGTTGTCTTGTCTCTTCAGAATATAAGCTCCTTGAAGACAGAGGCAGTTTGTCTTTTTGTTTTTTCCATAACCAGAACCTAAGCAGTGTTTGGCACATTGTGAGATCTTTATATCTTGTTACCTTCTAAGCTAAGGAAGAACTTACTTAAGAGAAGGAATAGCTTGGGAAACCTACAAGAAACTTTTATTTTTATATATATATTATGTGTGTATATATATAATGTTGAGGAGAAAATTAGGTTATTAATCAGGAAATCAAATGAATAGAAGTATTAAAATTTTTTACTTTCTTGATTCATAACGCTTGTTTGCAAAAAATTCATTAGGGCAAAAACACAGAGGTAATATTTTCAAACCTAGCAAAGAAAAATAAAGAAATAATTGAATTGAATAATTGAGAATTTTTATAAATCAAATGATTATAATTTTACGAGTGCCTTTCATTACCACAGTGGCAGTATTTGCATGATTGTATCCCTGTGAGGTTTTGACTTAATTTCTTTTGTAATTTCTCCTTTTAACTTTTCACATTTTAAATGTTTCTTTTTCTCATGTCCCAAAAATTCCTCTGGGAAGCTGACATAACCTAATGAATGAGGTTTGAGTGTGCAGAGTAAGAATTTGAAGTAGCAACGAAAGAGCAAATATATATAGTGAAAAGAAAAAGATCCTGTACCCTATAGGAATTAGGAAGTTTCAGTTCCAGTCTTAATTCAGCCACTGACTGGCTGTTTGATGTTGGGACATCCCGAACCTTATGTTGGTCTGCTGGTTCTGGCATAAAATTGGAACTCAGTAAGACACTCAGAGACCATCTAACAATTAGCAAAATATGATTTATTTAATCACATGAAAAGGATATTCAGGGGCAGCTAGGTGGCTCAGTGAATAGAGCACTGGCCCTGGAATCAGAAGGACCTGAGTTCAAATCCAGCCTCAGACACTTAACATTTACTAACTCTGTGACCTTAGGCAAGCCACTTAACCCCAATTACCTTACCTTCTCCGCTCCAAAAAGACAGACAGACAGACAGACACACACACACACACACACACACACACACACACACAAGGATATTGCTATGATTCACCTGGGCACAGCTCACTCACCTCAATTTGCCACCATTTTCACTCCTGTCAATCAGTCAGTAAACATTAAGTGCCTGCTATGTTTCAAGGAACTCTGCTAGGTGTTGGGGATACAAATTTCAAAAACAAGCCCTACTCACAAGATCCTTTTTTTTTTAAATTAAAAATTATTTTCCCTTCAATTGGGAGACACTTATAAACATGCATCCTCAAACAAAACAAATTCATTAATTGCAGAGAGAAATTTCCATTTATCTGTATGTGGTTCTTGTTCCTCACTCAGCACACAAATTCTGTATCTTGAGCTGTACCCTATTCCTGTCACTTTTTTGTCAGGCTATGTGATAGGGTAGCATGTTTCATCATGTGTCTTCGGTAGTTGTGGTTGGCCATTACTGACTCCTAGTCCTAAAATTCTGAAACTACTTAATGAAAAACAGCCTTACCCATCTTGAAAGGGTAAATGATAGATTAAACCTAGACTACATATTTAAACAGGGACCCAGATACAGTAGAGTTAGAATTAGGATCTGGCTCTGAATCCTGTTCTCTTATTCTGTGACTATTAGCAAGTCACTTAACCTCTCTACACCTCAGTTTACTATCTCCAAAGTGAGGGGAGTTAGTTAGATGGTCTCTAAGATTCCCTCTAGTTCTAAATCTGTAATTCTGGGATCTGAATTAGATTTGATGAATGACTACAATGAATAATAATACAAAAACTGTCAAAACAACTGAATTGCCTTTTTCTTAAAAATGGTATTTTAAAAGATGAGGGTTGTATGTTAACATACAGATGAACTTGAATTATAGAGCAAGATGCAATTACCTCCATTCTTTGTCACATGTTCAACCTCATCCCCAAACTAGACTTGCAGAGAATAAGTCTTCTAAGGAGCTAAGCCCTCTTGCACTCCCTTTCTATCTTTTGCTCTAAGAACTATAATCAAATTATAACTACCATTGCCTTTGGAAAGGTTGTATAGGTTGACTTCCTCTTGTTTCACTGCTACTTTCTGACTTTACAAACCATAACTCCCTTTCCTGGCCACCAGGGATGTGTTCTCTTTTCCATTACACTATTAGCTCTCTGAAAGAAGAGACTGTCTCAGTATTCTCTTTGTATCCCAGTACTTAGCACAGTGCTAAGTTACATTTATTAAGTAATTAAATGTTTTTTATTTATTGATACTTCCTACCTGTCTCTAGGGGAAATGGCTTTCCTTGCCAACAGGTCAGCCCTTCAGCTGTGTTCTTGATTGATTTCCCTCACTTCCCACTTAATTTCAGGGCCTTTCTGGATACCTCTTGGTACGTCCTGTCTATGCAGTTACTAGTGTCTTTCCCTTTGCTATCACGCTTGCTTTTTCTTTCCTTTAAAAAAAACTTAAACTTTACCCTTCTACGTCCTTGATTTTTTCTTGTCCCTTCCTTTTCACCCCCAAATTGAAAGAAGTGTCTGTCTTTAGTCCATCACTCCTTTAGTTCTTGTAAACTGACTTCTACCCCTCAGCCAGTCATTAAATAGACATTTATTAAGCACCTACCATCTGCTAGGCACAGTGCTAGATTATAGGGATAAAATGAAGAGTGAAGCTTCCATTGAAACTGCATATTCAGAGGTTTCATCTAAAAAATATAGTTCTAAAATATATAAGGGACTAAGTTAAATTTGCAAGAATAAAAGCCATTCCCCAATTCATAAATGGTCAGAGGATTTGGCAATTTTCAGAAGAAATCAAAGCTATCAATAGCTTTCGAAAAATGGTATGGAAAAATGCTCTAAATCACTAATAATTGGAGCAATACCACCTATCATATTGACTAAGATGACAAAAAGGGAAAGTGATAAATGCTGGAGGGGGTGTGGGAAAAAGAACACTGTAATGCACAATTGGTAGAGTTGTGTACTAGTCTAACTAATCAAAAGCAATTCGGAACTATGCACAAAAAGCTATTAAATGTTACATAACCCTTTGACCAAGTGATCCTGTTACTAAGAAGTCAAAAAGGAAGAGGGTTCATGTACAAAAATATTTATAACATCTCTTTTTGTGGTAGCAAAGAATTGGAAACTGAGGAGATTCCTGACAATGGGGGAATGGCTGAACAAGTTATGGTATATGAATGTAATAGAATACTATTATGTGTTAAGAATTGATGAAGTGGATAGTTTCCAAAAAAGATCTAGAAACACTTGTATGAATCGATGCAAAGCAAATTGAGCAGAACCAGAACAACTTACACAATAAGAGCAATATTATAATCAACTTTGAAAAACTTAGTAACTGAACAACACAGTGACCTGCCACAATTCCAAAGGATTCATGATGGAAACATACTATGTGTTTGCAGTCTTTGCCCTTTTCCATGTCTGTATATATTTGTAATGGGATTTGTATTTCTTCCCTTTTCTATGAGTGGGCAAAGGGGGTAGGATGGGAAGAATTTAGGGATTGTTTCCTTACTGTCTTTGTATGCTAGGACCAAGCACGGTAGCTTAGCACATAGTAAATAATAAAAATTTGCTGATTTTAATTTGTTGAAAATCTCCCATGTTTTTGTTAAGATTTGCTTCTACTAAGTTATTTTTTTAAAACAATAATAAATAGTTAACTGAAGGCTCTGTTGGCTGAAAAGGTAATATTGAATTAAAATGTTGAATTTAAAAAAACTGTTTATTCAAAGATGACCAGCAAGTTCAGTGGTCTTTCTGCAAATCTTGGCCTTCTGTGATGGAATTAACCCAACAAGAATAAATAGAGAGCTTAATCAGTTGTTGACTTAACTAGATTTGACTGACCAGTGACTATGGGAATATTAAAGAATACACATTTCTCAGCATTTCATGGTTCCTTTACAAAGGTCTTATGCTAGGGCATAGAGGAAACATAAATGTTAATAACTCAGACTGAGAATCTTCCAAGACAGTTCTCTTTTCTTCTCCTTTTATACTGTTTCCCATGGAGATCTCATTGTCTGTCACAGATTTAATTGTCTTGTCTTTGTAGATGATGGAGGATATAATAATTCATTTTGGATCATACCACAGTAAATTTAGATTTGATGCTATGCCAGTCAGATTATTGAGAGGCTTCTTTTCAGGTCTAGACAAAATATTCATTTGGCTAGAATCTCAAGGAAAAGGATGGAAAAATATATTCAAGGGAGGCATAGCATTATTGAACAGCAAACTATCATAAAGCAGAAGTCACCAAAACTCCTTGATATTGCTTAAAAACCAGAAAAATAGATCTGAGGAATAGACTAGATAAAACAAGAAACACTCAAGAGGATAAACTACTGACATTTTTGACTAGAACTACTGGGAAATCTGAATAGCTCAGCAGACATTGGGATTAGGTCAGCATCTTATCCCCCCCCATAACAGATAACATTAAATACAAAATGGATAGATGATTAACTTCTCATCTGATATTAGCTGCATTGATTTTATTTCTGCAAAAGCATTTCAATTTTCTGTTATCAGAATTGACTTTTTATTTTGGCTAATCTTTGTGGCTTGTTTGGTTTAGAAGCCCTCTCTTCCAAACACAGTTGTTTAAAGCACCTCCTATTTTCCACTAATTTATTTTAGGAATATTTAGCTTATTTTTCCATTTGGAGCCTATTGTGGTATATAATATAAGGTATTATCAAAATCTAATTTCTGCTTCTGAGTTTTTGTAGTACAGAGTCTGAACAACGTAGTCGTGCAGTGGATAGAGTGTCAGACTTGGAGTCTGGAAGTCAGGAAGAAGTGGAGTCAGGAAGACAGGAATTCAAAATTCCACCTCAGACGTTCCAGGCACAAGTCATTCAACCTTTTTTGCCTCAGTTTCCTTATGTGTAAAATGGAGATAATAGCACCCTACCCCTATGGTTGTTATGAGAATCAAACGAGATAATAATTATAAAGCACTTAGCAAAGTGCCTGGCACATAATAAATACTATATAAATGGTAACTATTATCGATATTATCATTATTATCCTTGTCATTGTAGTTGATGTTCTTGGGTTTAGTAAACCTAGACAGCTATGTTTAATTGCATCTTGGTTTTTTTTTTTTTTTGGAGGGGGAAGGCAGGGCAGTTGGGGTTAAGTGACTTGCCCAAGGTTACAGGGCTAGTAAGTGTTAAGTGCCGGTGGTCACATTTGAACTCAGGTCCTCCTGACTCCAGGGTTGGTGCTCTATTCACTGCACCACCTAGCCCCCCTCCCCTTTTTTTTTTTTTAGCCAGCTCTAACCTTTCCTGATTGCCAGTCTTGTCCCTCCAACTCCCTGTTGGGCATCTTAGACATCTAAAAATCAACAGATCCAAAATTGAACTTAATACTTTTCTCCCCCAAACCCTATCCCCTTCTGAATTCCTCCACTGTTACTATCAGAGGCACTACCATTCTCCCAGGCACTTGGGCTCTTAATCCAGATGTCATCCTTGACTCCTCACTTTTTCTCATCCCCCATATCCAGTCTGTTGCTAAGTCTTTTCAATTCTGCTTTCATAACATCTTTCATGCCCTCATAACCTCTCACCTTCTGGTTGGTTTTCCCCTTCAGTCCATCCCTCACTGTCCTATTAGATAGATGTCCCCCTTCCCTTCCCCCTCGCCCCCATTCAATAAACTTCAGTGGTTCTTTGTTTCCTCTGGGATCATGTGTGAAATCCTCTATTTGGCATTTAAAACCCTTCATAACCTGGCCTCTTCCTAAATCTTAATCCTTGTACTATCCTCATGTACTCCTTGTTCCAGTGATCCAGGTCTTCTTTCTATACCTTATTACAAAATATTCCATCTCCGTACTCCAGGCATTTTCACTGACTGTTCCCTATACCTGGAAAGCTCTGCCTCCTTTCCTCTACTTCCTGGCTCCCTTCAAACCCCAGCTAAAGTCCTAGTTTCTCTAGGAACCCTTTCATGATCCCTGCTATTTCTAGTTATATTTGTATATATCTTGTTCTGTAAATAGTTATTTGCAACAGTCTCCCTGTTAGATAGTGAGGTCCTCTAGAGCAGAGACTGTCTTTTTACCTTTCATTATATCCCCAGTGCTTAACATAATGCTTGCCACATAGATTAATAAATATTGTCTAACTGATAAGATCCTCCATTTTTAGACTCTGGGCATTGGCATCTCTGAGAGATGGGTGTCTAGCTAGCTGGGATGATTTCTCCCATCAAGTCTACTAAAATCACACCCTTATATAAGAAGGGGGCAAGGCACCAAGCTTTTTCCAGTTCTCCTTAATCCTGACTCCTTTCTTCTGAATTAGCTTCAGTTTATCCTTTAAATATCTTGATTGATTGACGTAATTGTTTGCATGTTGTCTTCCCTGTTAGACTTGTGTTCCATGATACCAGAGACTATCTTTTTCTTTTCTTTGTATCCCCAGTACTTAGTACACAGCCTGGTAAATAGGAGGTCCTTATTCTTGTTTACTTAGAGAAGGCAGCTTAGGGATTCAGTGTTAGGAAAGGAGCTGCTGCCTCAGTGGCCCCTGAATGAATCACTGGGATTCTATTTGGGTCATAGTTTTAGAGCTGGAAGGGGCCATCAAAGTTCCACCTTATTTTACTTATGAGAGAAAACTGAGGCAGAGAGTGGTCAAGTCACTTGAGCTTGGGGTCACATAGCTAGTGTCTGAGATGCAAAGAATTTGAACCAAGGTGTCCTTGCCCTATCCACTATACCCCATCCATAAGATTATCATGACTTTCGCATTAGCAAAGGTAAAGTTGACCTGATTATGATGGGACTCTATCTTATATACAAGTGATGCTAGAAATGTTACAGACAAGTAAATTTGCTTCATAATTGGTGGACATAAAATAATGGGAAATAGTTTGAAAAAGAATTTGGATATACAAAGGGAAATGATAGTTCCTTTTCTATATTGACTTATGATAATTATGCCTAAAGAAATTCAAGATAGAAAGTTAAAACAATTTAAAGAATAACAACAATTTAATTGGTTTTTGTAGGATGTTGGAAATAGGCAATAGTGACATTTGTTTCTGGTTTAACCTTAAAAAATAGAAAAACATGTACTTGGAAATTATACACATTCTATACTTTTGTGAGCATATTGAATTCTGTGAAAAATGAAAGCTCAGAGAACATATATATATATATATGTATATGTATATGTATATATGTATATATGTACATATATAAATCCAACATCCAAAAGCATATACCTACTTTTTGAAGACTTCTGAAATCTCATAATGATTGACTTAATAAAGTACTGCACAGGTAAATCATAACTCACTCCCACCCACCCTAATGTATCCCATAGGGATATAAATTAGATGATAAAATGAAACTCTGTCCTAGTTTTGTTTTTTTAAATATCTTCATTTTCAAGTATTTTAACAAAGAAAAATAAATGGACAGGGAGCAGTTCAGCAGAACTAACCAGCTTGTAAGCCACGATTGATAAAAGAATGTGCAATATTCTACAACCATAGTCTCTTGATCTCTACAAAAAAGAGGAGAGGAGATACTGCTTTTTGAGATTATCCTTTATTACCTATCTCCTAGGGTGTGATCATCTACACACTAATCATTTACTGAATAGTAGTTTAGTGGTCTATTGGAAAGTTAATGCATTTTAATCTAATTGGTCTCTGAGGTCCATTCTAGCACTAGGTCTATGATCTTGTGAACCTTGCTTGAGAGACAATTTGCTGTTGACTAGCATTGGATAGTAAAGAGGCCAGTTATGAACATACTTAGATAGTCTTATTAAAAGACATTCTTACCTCAAGGAGAGGTTTATAAAATATCAACTTATTGAAAGTAGCCCTGATTTATCTATGGTGTAGCTAATTATTAGAGGCTAATAAATGAAATATCCAAATTATTACTTTGTAGCAAGTAGATTTTCATAATACAATAAATAATAATTTGGTATCTTTGTCAGCTTAAGTACCTTAAAATAAAAACAGAATGTTTTAAAGTATTAAGTAACTATTTTCTTTTTTCTCTTTGCTAGGTTTGTAAATATTACCTCTGTGGTTTTTGTCCTGCTGAATTGTTTACAAATACCCGTTCAGACTTAGGTAAGTAATTTCTTTTAAGTTGGTCATTGTCATTGCTAAGTGTAGATTTTTAAAAATCCTTTCCTATTATACTCTAAAGAAAGATTTTGTCAAGGTTTGCCAGTAATTTAATCTGTCTCTTCCTTGGCTTACTAGTAGGTTAGTCTGCTACTTTGGTTTTTGAATTCTTTTAAAAATACAAGTAATTTAACCTCCCTGAATCTTATTTGTAAAATAATAATAATAGAAATAGAAGGGATGTTGTTCTGTGATTTCCAATAACCCTTCTAGTTCTGAATTTTCTGATCATGTAAAGAGCGCCATAGACGAGTATTTTTTTTCTTTGAGTATGGCACCAGGGGATATTATTTGGAAGAGCTTTATATAGATACCATTCAGAACAATTTTAAGGTTATTGATACACCTTGAATATTCTTAACTTTCTCTTAGCACGAATTGATCCAAGATACTTTCCATGGATCTATTATTAGAATAAATTAAGGATCAAATATAATTGCATTTCTTGTAGTAGTGAACAAAATAGTTGTTTAGGGTATGTTTAACACCTTTCATTGGCTGGAAGAGGTAATTTGCTGATAGTTAATTTTTTTTTCATTTCTTTATTCCTAGGTCCATGTGAAAAAATTCATGATGAAAACCTTCGGAAACAGTGAGTTGCTACTGCTTTTGTAGCTTCTTGTACAGTTTTTGATCTAAAAGGACAAGATTCAGAAGATGCTTAGAGTTCACTAAAGAAGAATGCATGGAGCACTGTTTTCTAAATTTTTATCTGGGAGTGGTAGTGAAATCATCTCCTTTTTTATCTTTTTATACACAGCTTTTAGAGATGGTTGCCTTATTAGATAGAGAATAATAGAAATGATAGTTGGAACTTGGCAGTTTAAATCTCATTTTATGGTAGTATATACTTGAGCTTGAAAGAAAGCCTCAGAATAGTTAAGGTAACATGTGAAAGTAATTAGTTACTTTATAAAGTATAGTGGTGGCTTTCAACATATGTCATATAGAGTGATTTCTGCATAAGAAGGCTCACTTTTTTTTTGTATTTTGTTTTTCATTTTGTCAGGTATGAGAAGAGCTCTCGTTTTATGAAAGTTGGTTATGAAAGAGATTTTCTGCGATATTTACAGAGCTTACTTGCAGAAGTAGAGCGCAGAATTCGACGAGGTCATGCTCGTTTGGCACTATCTCAAAACCAGCAGTCATCTGGGGTAAGTTTTGAAATGAGACTTCTCAGTACTAGAGCCTTCATTCTCTAACCTTCCCGATAATACAACATCATTTTTCATTGTTTACTTGCAGGATGACATAAGATTTAAAGGCAGTCGTTTTCTTTTTACTTTCCTGTACTATTAAGCATCAGTGAAGCAGCATGGTATGGTAGACAGGGACCTAGCCTTGTAGTCAATAAAATCTAGGTTGAAGTCTTAACTTCTGATACATACCAACTTGTGTGACTATGGGCAAGTCATTTAATAATACTCAATGCCCATTGCAGTTTTCTAAGATTGCTATAGCTGAGATGCATAATATCAGATTTACTAACTGAAGGAAATCAAAGAACTGTAATACTCCATATGCTTTCCTGTAAGAGTAGAAATCTGAAGAAAAATTTATTTTGATAATTACTTCTGTTTAAGGATTTTAATTGGCAAATTTTAGTCCAGCGAGGTATTCAGAGCATAAAAGTTTGCCATTTTTTCTCTTTATGAATTGTTTGTTTGTGTTTTCTTAATCAGGCTGCTGGACCTACTGGCAAAAATGAAGAGAAGATTCAAGTTTTAACTGACAAAATTGATGTACTTCTGCAACAGGTAAGAATTATAGACATAATATGAGAAAAGGTTGAATTTGCTTGTTTGGAACTGTCTTAACTGGTTCTGCTTTTATTAGATTGAAGAATTGGGTTCTGAAGGAAAGGTAGAAGAGGCCCAAGGAATGATGAAACTTGTTGAACAGTTAAAAGAAGAGAGAGAATTGCTTAGATCCACAACGTCAGTGAGTAACAATTACTTTCTAAGTTATCCATTGTATTTGTGTGAGGTTTCAGAGGGAATTGATTGACTTGAGAATAACTTACAGATATTGTCCTCTCAATCGCCAAAATTTTTCAAGTATTCATTTATCCTTGAAAAGATCCATCATTTCATTGGTGATGGATAATTCTCCACTAATTGATATATAACCATATGTTTTAGCCAGAAATATTCATTACCTGTGGACCAGCCTTATGATTATGAACCTGTCTAAACTTAGACTGATCTATGGAAAATAGATACAGTCTTGAAAGCTTGAATTTCTGTATGAGTGATGCATAGTGTTGGAGAAACAAGGGTTATCTCTGAGGTATTAGAGTAGAACTTTACTGCAGGGTTTATATAATTTTCCGTAGAGTCACACATTATTTTCATAGAAGTTAATAAATTACTCAGCAAGTATTTTTACTTAGTGAAATGAAAGTGCTTTAACAACATCTTCCCCCTTAAATCTAAATGGGAAATGTCCAAGTAATGCATTTTGACCAAACATTAATTGATTTCCAAGTGCTCATTTTGCATTGGTTGGCTAACTTATGCATAATAAATGTGCCATATACCAAATATCATGTGCTGTGATATTTGAAGGGATAATGTGCACATTATCCTTTAATCCATTACAACAACATGTTTCTTCAAGCTTAAATTTAGTCTTGTTGAAAAACAAGTTGTTGGTGAGAGGGACTTTTTTTAGATCAGGGTTCCCTAACCATTAGATTTCAAATCCTTTCCTGCTTGATTTCCAAGTTGGCATTTCCATGCCCCCCACTGAGGTTTGCCAGGATTCCAGCTCTGCTCAAAGACTTTACTGTCAGCATCCCCTGAGGCGCCCACCTCCACCACCCCAAATCTCAAGGCTTCAGGGAAATTAAAAGTAGCACCTCATTAAAAGGTTGGTGTCCCTTGTTCTGGAGGTTAGATCTTGTTCATGCTTGTCTTTACTTGGGGTGTGGGGGGAATGTTGTTATAACTGACTTCTTGTTTCAGACTATTGAGAGTTTCGCAGCTCAAGAAAAACAAATGGAAGTTTGCGAAGTGTGTGGAGCCTTTTTAATAGTGGGAGATGCTCAGTCCCGAGTAGATGATCACTTGATGGGAAAACAACACATGGGCTATGCCAAAATTAAAGCCACTGTAGAAGAATTAAAAGTAAGTGTTATCTTAACAGACTAGGAGAGACAATATATATATTTAAATATGTACAGAAAGATTGCCAAATACTTAAAAAGGTAGTCAGGATCAAAAAAGGCTTTGTGTAGACAGTGATATTTGAGCTATACCAAGAGCTTTCTCTAGCTTTCCAAGACAGACAAGCTAGTAAGGAGGATGGCTAGTACAAAGGTGTGAAAGTGAGAGACAGAAGTGCTATATGTGAAGAGCAAGTGAAGGACAGTTTGGCTGAACTGTGGGGTGTGGGAAGGAAAGTAATATATATTGAGGTGGGAAAGATAGGTTAGGGCCATGTTGTAAAGAGTTTTATTAAGCTAAGTAGAGGAGTTTATATTTGATGCTAGAGACAATAGGAAGTCATGGGTATATTATAGATAATAAACCTGCAAAAGAGACTAAGAAGAGTGGTTAGACAGGGAGGAAGAGAACGAGGAGAAAGTAATGTTATGAAAACCCAGAAAAGAGAAGTTATCCAGGAATGGGGAAGATAGTAGTTTATAGTGCCTTATACTAGAGAGGAGTTTCAGTGAATGGTGACGACAGAAGCCCAATTGCAGAGGCATAGGAGTGGGAGAAAAGAGAAGAATAGAGGCAATGAAAATAGATGGCTTTTTCTTGTAGTTAGTAGATAAAAGGAAGAGCGAGAATATTATGATAGCATGAGGGGATAGTAAGGTCTAATGAAGTTTTTAAAGGGTGGGGGGGAATCCTCAAGCTTCTTTGAAATTAGTAAGGAATGAACTAGTAGGGTTTATAGGCAAGAGAAAGATGGAAAAATTGAGGGATGAGATCTAGGTTACCTGTAAAAGAGGCTGACCTTGGCAAGAGATCTTGGGATTTAAGGGCCCTTAGAAATCATTGAATCCAACCCCCTCACTTTGCATTTAGGAAGTGACTTGCTTAGGGTCATGTAGCTTAGCAAGTGCCTGATATGTGATTCAAAGCTGTTATTGTCCTAACTCAAAGTCTGGTATCACTATTCGTCAGTGGACAGGAGGAGAAAATAGTAGATAAATGCAGGGCACTTTTGAGATAAAGAGGAGGGGAGGACAAGGTGCTGATAGAACATGACTTCAGTTTTCTCAGTAAAATTAAGAGGTCAAGTCTCTTGAAGGGAGGGAAAAGTAGGAGACTTGAGAAAAGATTCCTTTTTGGATGAACCAGTTTGAGAAGCATATAAGGATTTTGTAGTGAAATTAGGATCTTGTTGAAGTGAAATAATAAATTTCTATTTAACCTAGTCAGCTTGGTTTCCTGACTTCCTCTAGATCTGTGTAGTTGAACATGAATAGAAAGGGAACAAGAGATACATGATTCAAAGACAGTTATTCTGGTTTGAAGAAGAGTAGTGAAAGGACAGGGAGTCAGAGTAGAGAATGTTGTGGAATGGAATTACTCAGCTGAACTTGAGAAGGGAAAAAAGTGAAGTTAACAGCCTGAGAAAAAATGAAGAGTGGAGAGGTTTGAGGGTGAATGGGTTTAGGAGGGGTGAGGCATAAGGAATGAAGCAATTGGAGGGAGTTATTGTCAGAAGTATGTCAGATTTTGATCAGGTAAATAGAAACACTTGTGGGCACTGATTCAGTTCAGGGTGTGATCTTCACTGTAATGGTCAGAAGTAGAGTGGAGAGGATTAGGGTATGGGATTTGAGGAACCGGGAAGTTAGGGTGTTTAAGGTAACATCACAGTGAATGTTAGGACTTACATGTTAAAAACAGAAGTTGAGAAAGAGCAAGATAGTGAGAAAAGTGCTTGAACTCCTCGAGAAAGGAAGGAGAATGACTTGAGGCTGATAATAGAATCAGCTTCAAAGGAGAAGCCAAAGAATTGTGAGAAAAGGATTCTGGAAGTGGCAGTGAAGAGCAAGAAATACTCAGACTTGCCTCTAGGACTAGCGTGTTAAGAAGTGAGAGAGGAGATACCAGCTAGTGTTAGAGATGGAATGCAGTGCCATATGAAAGAAGCTAGGTCTCTGTAAGTGAAACTATAGATGGAAGAAGTATGAGGAAGTGTTTCAGAATGAAGAAAAGTTTTGCTCATTATGGAATGGAAGGGATGGGCAGAAATATGTGAAACATGGGATGGGGAGATTTGAGAAGGGAACTTGGGGTAGTGGACCTTGCTGCTTACTCTGCTGGGAGCAGACTAAAGAATCATTAAGTTGGCCAAGGAGAATTTATTTTATTGGCAATGTAGGTGACTATTATTTAAAGGTGGATAATAGGGTTTCACAGATCATTTGGAGAGTGGGAAACAAGTACTGAAGTCAATGGTGGGTTTTTCCATGGTTAATTAACGAAAGGTTGGTAAAATCAAGAAGTGTTAAGTAACACGTCATAAGATTCAGAACTCGGAGACTTGCTAACTCCAACTTCCCCTCTCTCTAGTAGACTGTTTTCACTTTCAGTCTCCTGAGCTGTGAAAGGAAACAGTTCTAAAAGTCTTAAGATAAACCACCCAGTAAATCTGTAGTGTAACAGAGACAATTTATAACCACGTTTAGACAATCTAAAGTATTTTTAAGAGTAACTATAAGTTTCAATCTAATCTTTCTTCCTTAGGAAAAGTTAAGAAAAAGAACTGAAGAACCCGAACGTGATGATCGTTTAAAAAAAGAAAAACAAGAACGAGAAGAGAGAGAGAAAGAGAGGGAACGAGAAAGAGAAGAGAGGGAAAGAAAGAGACGAAGAGAAGAGGAAGAAAGGGAAAAAGAGAGAGTTCGTGATAGAGAAAGACGCAAGAGGAGTCGTTCACGAAGTAGGCACTCAAGCCGGACCTCTGACAGAAGATGCAGTAGGTCCCGGGACCACAAAAGATCAAGAAGTAGAGAAAGAAGGCGGAGCAGGTACTGTTTGTGCACTCTGTTAGCTGTATAACTAACTGCCCACAAGTAGGAGTTTGGATTTAATGCTTTAGAACTATAAAAGAAGATGATACAAAGTATTTCACATATTTTCTCCATTGCTCTTCAAAACAGTTCTTTGAAATTAAAATAAGTTGTCTTATCCCCAGTTTTTAGGATGAAACTGATTCAGAGAACTAGAGTGACTAACTGTTAGTGATAGGGTTGAGTTCCTCTAACTTTGAGTTCACTTTTCTTTTAAGATTTTAAATTCATTAGATCCCAACATTGATTTCGAGAGAAAGATTGATCACTCAGCAGAATAGTCTTCATTGCAAATCTTTAATCAGATCAATTGCAGTCAGAATGGGTACCTAATTTTTAAAAGGAAAGAGGAAAATGGTCTTTTGAGTACCTTTCCAACACTTATTCTCTTAAGATATTTAAGCATTGAAGAGTGCTAGAGACAAACCAGGATGTGGCTTGTTTTTCAGTTATGTTCCATAGAGTTGCCATGCTTCCTAGTGTGCATAATTTTTAAATGAGTGTTTATTTTCCTGTCCTTTTTGAAAACATGATCACGAGCAAAACTTATTTAGTGATGTTTTGTTTACACTGAGAATATTCAAGGGATGCATGTTTTAGAACAAACTAAATTATGAATTTTAAAAGTGTAACATAACTAAAGCAGAGGTTCTTAACTTTTTTTGTGTCATGAACAGCTGGGGCAGTCTGGTGAAGCCTATGGGTCATTTCTAGGAATAATTTTTTTTTAAATTTTTTATTCATTTATTTATTTTCTTGTTTACATCATTCATTTCCACGAGATTTTGAGTTACATATTTTCTCCCCATCTTTCCCCCACCCACCACTCCAAAACAGCAATCCCACTGTATACCCCCTCCCCCAATCTGCTCTCTCCTATGTTCTCCCCCATTGCCCCTCCGACTTTCCAGTAGGGCAAGATGGATCTCCCTACCTCAGTGCCTGTATATCTTAATTCCCAGTTGCATATAGTTAATAATAATGATAATATATACATACACATATATATTTTTAACATTTGATTATCGAACTTTAAATTCTAGATTCTTTCTCTTCCTCCCTCATTACCCACCCCCATTGGAAAGACAAGCAATTCTATACAGGCTGTACACGTGTAGTTACACAGAACATCTCCACAGTGGGCATATTGTGAGAGACTTATTAGATGTCCCTCCTTCCTATTCTGCCCC
>CM053584.1:144645446-144721469 GCA_028627135.1 Pseudochirops cupreus | reverse complement strand
AAAAAAAAATAAAAATAAAGAGTCCATACTTTTTGATCCTGAGACTCCATTATTGGGCTTATCCTCCAAGGAAACCATCAATAAAGGAAAGTCTTATTACTTTTCATAGTAGCTGAGAATTGGAAACAAAGTAGATGCCCACTGACTGGAGAATGGCTAAACAAACCACAGAATATGAAGGTAAAGGATTATCACTGGGCTGTAAAAATGTTGTGTGTGATGAATACAGAGAAGCATGGAAAAAGCTACACAACTGACGCAGAGTGAAGTAAGCAGGCAAGAAAACCATACCCACAGTTACTACAGCAGTGTAAGGGGCAAGAACAATCACAGCAGAAAAATATAAAGTGAATGTAGTGAAATCATAAAAAGTCAAACAGGACCCAAATGAAGAGATATGAAAAGATACCCCCCTCCCACTTACCCCTTCATAGAGGTGGGAGGTTCACAGATATTACACATCACACACATTTTCATATTTTTTCAATATGTCAATTAGTTGTGCTAAAATTTTTTTTAAAACTCTTTAAAATGTTATTTGTTATATGGGATGACTCTCTGGGAGGGGGAGGGGAGAGATACTGGGGAATAACTATGGTGGTATAAGAAACAGAAAACATTAATAAAAACTTTTTAAAAGAGAGATAGATTGATGAGCCAGTGTTCTTATAATGTTCACTGTCAGCCTTTATCTCTGTTCTCCTTTAAACCTTTGCACAGATTGTCTGGACAGCCAAAGAGTACAAGTATTGAGTCCCAGCTAACTGTTTACAGTATCCTACTAATATCTTGAACAGACTGGAATTGGTTCCATTTACTGCCGACACTCCATTAAAAAACATGGCAGCTCTGAATACACCAGAGCCAAGGTGCCCATTGCTCTGTTGACACCAGCAACTTCACTGGGAAATTCAAGCTCACTTTGATGTATGCCAAATATGAGAATATTTTGTCACTCAATATTTCAAGTCCAAGCCGATTCAAAAGCTGTAAAAGTATTTTTTTTCTCAAATGTCTCTCATACAAAGACTAGAACACAATGGTTCCTTGTGTTCCACTATCAAAGACAAGCGGTACAATCTACATTTTCAGTCTTTACTATAGACCCTGTGTGGGATCTTATAAATTCAGATGGAATAGACCCATAAGGAATAGATGATGAGGTCATGCTTACTATTTCCAGTATCTTGGATGACATTATTCCCTGGCGTCCATCTCTTTTTCCCAATGCTGATCTCTTAAGAAAGGAAGCAAGAGGGGTGCCTAAGTGGCACAGTGAATAGAGCACTAGCCCTAGAGTCAGGAGCACCTGAGTTCAAATCCAGCCTCAGACACTTAACACTTACTAGCTATGTGACCTTGGGCAAGTCACTTAACTGCATTTGCCCTGCCTTCCCCCTTCAAAAAGCAAAAAAAGAAAAAGAAAAGAAAGGAAGCAAGCATTTAGTGTCTACTTTGTGCCAAGCACTCTGCTAAGCACTTTCTAAGTGCTCTCTCATTTGCCCCTCAAAACAGCCTTATGAGGTAGGTGCTATTATTTTATAATTGAGGAAACTGAGGCAGACAGGTGAAGTGACTTGCCTATGGTTATTCAGATGGTAAATGTCTGAGGCCAGATTTGAACTTGAGTCTTCCTGACCTCCAGTTTAGCACTCTATCCACTGCACCACCTAACTGCCTCTAGACCTCAGATTCTGTAGCACCAACAATGCATTCAACTCAAGGGCACATTCAACTTGTATATGACTATCTTTGTTGTTATCATTCAGTCATGTCCAACTCTTTGCATCCCCATTTGGGGTTTTCTTAGCAAAGATACTAGAGTAATTTGTCATTTCCTTCTCAAGTTTATCTCACAGATGAGGAAACTGGGTCAAACAGAGTTAAGTGACTTGCCCAAGGTACACAGCTAGTAAGTGTCTGAAGCCGGATTTGAACTCAGGAAGATGAGTCTTCCCGACTGCAGGTCCAGCACTCTGTGTACTACGCCGCCACCTAGCTGCCCCCATGACTGTCTTTACAGTTGGAACAAAAGATAGCTCTGTACATTTAGTTTTCTCACGATGGTGGTGTTCATGTGTCAATATGTCATGGTCTCCATTCTTGTATTCCTTCATTTTCCCAAAAGAACAGGTTTTTTGCCTCCCACCAGATTTTCTGTGAGTCTCTACAGGTCTTTACTTACATGATATTTCCTGTGTTTAGTTTCCTGGGGCCCACACATTAAAATGTGACCCCGAGGTCATTGGGGTTGAATTTTTGTCATATAAGCCATCTCATGAATGATATTCCAATTGCTTGAATGGTTTCACACGGTCCATTAATTAATCACACTAATGGTCACTTTGCTGCTATAGGAGGAATACTTCTTAGTGATACTCTTTGTACTCTTTTGACTGTTTGCTTCAATCTTGTCATTTCTTCTCTTTCAAGCGATTCCACTCTCTCACTACCAATCATGATAAGTGTTTGTCCACTCGAGACACAAATTTGGATGGCAAATCTGAATTTGAACTGAATAGTATTTCCAGATTCAGTAAAAGCAAACTCGGCTGTTGGGCCAGGGCTTACAGAACCACTTGAGATTTAGTAAACATTCCAAATATGTGAGTCCAGTGTTTCTTTTCCTTAGACCCTAAAGGCACACAAATGCAGGGCCTCTGATATTCCCATCAAGCAATTTATCTTGTCTCTTTTTTGATGCCTGCAAGCTCATTAGTAGTTCTGCTGAACATATGGCCCAGACTTCTCCAGAGCTTTTCCCAAGAGAACAAGTACCCTTTCCTGAGACAGCTCCTCTTGGACTCCAGTCTTTAATGAGGTATTAAGTTTTGTGCCTGCTAATATAGGAGGCTTCTGTGTACCACCCAGGAGATCTAGCCTTTCCTTACTTAGGCACAGGTAGGTTACCACTTTCTGCCATTAGAGACCTAGCTTTGGACCTTCCTCTAGGAAGTACTCCTCTGTATGGTTTAGGGGTACTAGTCCTTCCTCTAGGGACAGGCAAAGCTTTCATGTGTGTCACAGAGAATGTGGAATCAATCTCTCCCATAGACAAGGCATGATATTTTGATGACAAGAATCTCCTCAGATTCCTCTACTGGTGATCTCTTTTGTGCAGATCTAATTCTGAACCTCAACAGCTTTGCTGTGTCTCCCCCCTTTTATTCATTAATGTCGCAAGGTTTTGGTTTTAAGTAGAACTCTGTTTCAGATGGAAGACTACAAGTCAGTTCCAGGTACTATTCCCTATATGGGTTTTTTAAGGAAAATTTGAGTGTTCAAATGGACAGACCATGTCTTTTGTCGTTGCTTAGTAATTTTTCAGTCATAGCTCACCCCATTTGGGGTTCTCTTGGCAAACACACTAAATAGTCTGCCATTTCCTTCTCTAGTTCATTTTACAGATGAGAAAACTGAGGTAAACAGGGTTAAGTGACTTGCCTGAGATCATATAGCTAGTAAGTGTCTAAAGCTGACTTTGAACTCAGGAAAGGGGTCTTCCTGACTCCAGACCCAGCACTCTATACACTGTACTACTGCTGAGGTCAGAGTCAGGAGAGCGGTTTGGGTATGAAAGAATTCATTCTTTTAGCCATTGGGAGCTTTATTTACATGAAAGCACACAGACCTTTTACTGAAAACCACAGGGCTAAGTAAAAGGTACTGATATTTGTGGGGGACTAGGCTTATATAGGCAGAAAGCTATACAGCCTGTTCAGGATGATGATGTAGTTTTAGGGTTTTATGGTCGTTAAAGATTAAGGACAAGATAAGGGGGGCAGGGGAAATTTTATGACACAAGATGAGGAAGACAAGGAATTTTATGGTATAGACAGGGGACACAGGTTAAAGATTAAGGACAAGGGGGACATGGGATAAGGGAGATGAGCAATTCTTTCAGTATAGGTTAAGGAGAAGTTTTGTATTTTAAGATAAGGGGAAAAGGACTTCAGGATGCTCTCAAGTTACAGGATGAGCTACAGGATGAGCCCCCCCTTCCCCAGAAGGGGCCTCACAAAGTACTGGAAAAGCAATGCTTCATATTCTTCTTAACTCCTAGAAGTATCGTTTGTGTTCACTATGTCTTCAGTGGTCCATTAAAAACACCACCCCACCTCTCATTTATGTGTTCTTCAACATTCTTGTAACATCCTCAGTTTTAGGCCAGGGTCTGGTCCAAATGTCCCCTACAAACACTAATGCCCACTGAACAATGTTTCACATGCCATGCTCATATCTTCACAATATTAATCCATAATGACAATATTCAACTAATCAAAGTGTGGACAGAACAAACCATTCAGCATTATACCACAATGATGCTGTAAAGCCACGGTCTAAGCAAGAAATGGAAGAGCAAATTGACAACAATGGCAGTGATAGTGGTGTTCCATCTGTAGACAACTACGTAAGAGTGACCCAGGTAGCACCATGAAATAAACCTTTTATAGGCAAATGTGACATGGATGTAGTAGAACAAGTATGACGGAAGGAAGTACACAGAGAGACTGAAAAACCAAATATAAAACAAAAATAATAGTTTAACAAAAGAAAACAACACATAGAAGAATTTTCAAAGCAACCGAACTGGAAACTCCAATAAGAGAAAGGAAAAAAAAAAAGACCTGTGGAATTAGACCTGTGATTTCATTAATAGAGGGAATTCCCAGGGGAGGAAACTCCCTTTACTAACTGAATGTGGGCACCTTCTTTGCAATTTTTATTTTTAGAGAGTTGTCTAGAACACGAATGGGGTAAAGGGCACACACACAGACAGCTCATGAACTCAGGTCTTCCTGACTGCAAGGTCAGCTTTCCCATCACTCATTACACTGCGCTGCCTCTCAGACGACATAAGTGAAAATAAATATGTACTTTATCGAAGGAAAATCGTAAAAAATTACAATTACAAAAGGAAAAATTATAAAATTCGTATGCAACAAAGCTTCCATGTAATAGTAAAAACCAGCCACTAAATTCAACTCTACACTCAAATCAAGAAAATTATTGGAGGAATTAAAAGAAAAACAAAATCACTTTTAAAATATAGGAATGCAATATAAATAAAAACATAAAAATGAAAGAGTGACAAGAAATCGAAATTGAAAATTTTGTGGCACAAGTATATTCGATAGTAGCAGTAATGCTACTATTCATGTAGATGATAAGCTCCTTGAGGGCAAGCTCTCTCTTTTTCTTATTTCTACTTCCAGTGGTAATAGGTGCTTAATAAATGTTTATTGACTGAATAGAAACTTATGCTTAAAAGGAAGGATTAAAACAACATTTAGGCTCCCAGAGCAGAGGAAAATTTTCAGATTAAAATAATAATAACACTAACAAAACCAGGACAAGCTTCCACCTCTAACAGTGGTTGAGGGTTAAAGGAGGGAAACTCTGCTCCCTCTCTCTGGCCCCCACCCTTGCTTGGATAGAGCCCCCTTTTCCCAACTTGTCCCTTCCAGTATCTCTGTGGATGTGACTTTTACTTTAGTTGCTGCCCTCAGAGTGGGAGAGAGGAAGCATGAAGCTCTTTAACCCATGTGGGAAGAACAAAGAGACATCTGAGACACCCAAGGCGACTGAATCTGAGAGACGGTTCATACTCCTTTCCTATGAAGTCTCTTTTCCCTTAATTCCACTAATTAGCTATTATGCCTAGGGGAGGTCCAGATTCAAGTGACCTTTGCTTTTCCTTCCTTTTGAGGGAAAGAGTTTTCAGTAACTCTTTGATTCATGTTGAGGCCCCCAGCCAAAAGACCCTGGTGAGCTGGAAAGAAAATTTCCTTCTCTCTGGGTCCCCAAGGGTAACCCCCTCTCTTTATACTTCCTTTAAGTCTCACATACACCCCCTCCACACACACACACACATATAAAACAATATCGTAGAGAAACTAGTTTCTATATGAAAACACTTGACCAAGATCGAAACCAAACAGATTGTTTAAACGAAATAAGTAATGGGAAGTATGATCAGTAAGAAAGCTACAGTAGAGGAGGGGGACGTGAGCTTCATCACTGCAGTTTCTGGCTGGCAGCAGCTGCAGTCTGTTCTCATCATTCTCTCTCCCTCTCCTTCTCTCCTTCTCTGTCTCTGTCTTTATGTCTCTGTATCTTTGTGTCTCTCTGTTTCTCTCTCGGTCTCTCTTTTTCTGACTCTCTCTCCCTCTCTCTCTCTCTCTCTCTCTCTCTCTCTCTCTCTCTCTCTCTCTCTTTGTATATCTCTGTCTCTGTCTTAGTTTCTATGTATCTGTCTGTCTCCTCCTCCTTCTCCTTCTCCTTCTCCATCTCGTCCTCCTCC
Source organism: Pseudochirops cupreus (assembly GCA_028627135.1). Taxonomy (NCBI): domain Eukaryota; kingdom Metazoa; phylum Chordata; class Mammalia; order Diprotodontia; family Pseudocheiridae; genus Pseudochirops; species Pseudochirops cupreus. The sequence continues at coordinate 144,715,165 of CM053584.1, read as the reverse complement.
TCCTCCTCCTTCTCCTTCTCTTCTTCTTCCTTCTTGTTCTTCTTCTAGTTCTTCTTGTTCTTGTTCTTCTTCTTGTTCTTGTTCTTCTTCTTCTTCTTCTTCTTCTCCTCTTCTCTCTTTCTCTTCTTCTCTCTGTCTCTATCTGTCCCCCTCTCTCTCTGTCTCTGTCTTTGTCTATCTGCCTCTCTCCCTCTCTGTGTCTCCCTCTGTTCCTATCTGTGTTTCTGTCTCTCTTTCCCTCCCTCTCTCTGTCTCTCTCCTTTCCTATGTGTCTGTCTATCTCTACCTCTTCCCCCTCCTATCTCATTCATGGGCATGGCCAAAGTCCACAGCATTGTGAGGCAGTCAGCTCCTCTGCCCTCACTCTCTCCTAGCACACCACCACTGATAAGTCTCATTCTACCTCTGGCACACCATTCCCTTCTCACCTTGCTAGAGATTTTCAGCTCCTCCCACATTTCAGACATGGTCACAGTATCCATAGCTCCTAGGAATTAGGTAGGAGAGATGCCCAAATTTTCTGTCCACTCACAGACATTCTATCTAGTGATCCAATGGATAAACATTTCACAAAACAAGTATGATGCCAATGGGTATGAAGAAGTTATAATAGAAAAAGCTACCTCAAAGAGGACTACAGCAGAACAAGGCTAAAAATAAATGTGGCATTGTGATATATGTGGCATTGAATACAATATTGTCACATTGTGAATAAAGAGAATGCTCCGAAGTCTCTTGGACAGTCATTGGCTGGACTCCAGTCCACTGTGTAAGGGACGACTGGCCAGTAAGCCCAGTCTTCATGAGCCTGTTCTGAGTACTTGGCAGATACAATCTCCCCATGCTTTTAGGAGAGTTACGATGATGAGAAGTACCTTGGAGAGACTTTGGAGCATGCATGGACACCTTGTAACTGGTTCTGGTCTGCTAACCATGTGGTGAATGGCAACCTCTTTGATGGATTGAATTTGTGTAATGGGAACTGGAGGTGTCTTCAACAAGCCTTAGTCTTGGCTTCTCTTCTCTTGGATGACCTTGGCCATCTCTTGGTTTGACTTCAGCTATTCAGCTTCCTGTTAGATGGTGTTCAATGAGAGGTAGGGCCATAAGGAGAGAGGCAGCTGGTGTTGCAATGGATAGGGTTAGGGGCCTGGAGTCGGGAAGGCCTACACACAAATTTGGCCTCAGACACTTATTGGCTGTATGACTTTGGACAAGTCACTTAACCTCTTTGCCTCAGTTTCTTCAACTGTAAAATGGAGATAATTCTAGCACTGACCTTCCCAAGTTGTTGAGAGAATAAAATGAGATAATATTTGTAAAGTACTTAGCACAGTGTCCGGCACATAACAGGTACCAAATAAATGCTCATTCTTTTCTTCCTCCCTCCTTCCCCATCTCAGACTGATATGTGATCCTATAGATGCAGGCCTGTTGGTTCTTCTATTGCAAGGGAAGGGCCTGGAAACTCAGCTCAGTTGTTTTTCAGTTATTAACTCCAGCCAGAACTTCGAGGGGGAAACGTAGCAACCAGACTCTGGCGTAAGTGAATTCAGATGACAGCAGGGCCGGACTCCAGGTCACCTGTCACTGGAGACACAGCCAATCTTGTGTCTCCTTGGATTCCAGGACAGGAACACCCAGGGCAGTGGTCTCTACCTGAAATATTTTACAGGTCACTTGAGGCTGAGTATTTATCATTCTCCTGCAGGCAGGGGCAATGTCCTTCAAACTTTGCCGTCTAACCATTTGATAACATGGGGCAGTGGATGGCTCAGTGGATAGAGGCACCAAGCTGGAGTCAGGAAGACTCATCTTCCTGAGTTCAAATCCAACCTCAGATACTTACTAGCTATGTGACCCTGGGTGAGTCACTTAACCCTGTTTGCCTCAGTTTCCTCCTCTGTCAAATGAGCTGGGGAAGGAAACCACAAACCACTCCAATATCTTTGCCAAGAAAACCTCAAATGGGGTCATGGAGATTTGGACATGACTGAAACAACTGAACAACATTTAATAACAATTCATCTCATGCTTACAGAATAAAACTCATTTTTTCATTAGTAAAATGTAAGCTGCTTGATGGCAGAGGCCAAATCACATTTATATTTCTGTATCTCCACTGCCTGGTATTTACTAAGGAGGTCATTAAAAATGCTTTTGGATTCAGAGCGGCTAGGTGGTACAGTGAATAGAGCACCGGCCCTGGAGCCAGGAGGACCTGAGTTCAAATCCAGCCTCAGACATTTAACACTTACTAGCTGCGTGACCTTGGGCAAATCACTTAACCCCAACTGCCCTACCTTCCCTCCACTTAAAAAAAATGCTTATGGATTGATAATAGATTATCCTTATCTGGTCAATACCCAATCTCAGCTTCTTGAATTCTTAGAAATGGTTCCTGGCCTGGCAGTGGGGACAATGTAGACAGAATGGGCTTTAGAGGACAGAGAGCTCCTTAAAGTTGACATTCCCTGTCACCATCCCTACCAGCCAAACTGGGCTACCTGCAATTCCCCTTACATTCCATTTCCTGCCTCCACACATCATCATAGAATCCCATGCCTAGGGGTACTCTCCCTTTTCACCTCCAATTCTTGGGACCCCTAGCTCCCTGCAAAGCTCAAATCAGATGCTATTTGCTATACAAGGCCACATCCTATATCTCCCCAATTATTAACGATTCCTCCCTTCCCCAAATTGTATATATTTTGTATTTAGTTATTCATGGTCATGGTGGCAACATGGTGCATCATGGGAAGGAGGGAGGAAGGGAACAAGCATTTATCTAAGTTCCTACTATGTGCCAGGCACTGAGCTAAGGGCTTTAAAAGTATTATTTCATTTGATCCTTATAAGAACCCTGGGAGGTAGATGCTGTTATGACTCTCATTTTACATTTGAGGAAACTGAGGCAAACAGGTTAAGTGACTAGCTCAGGGTCACACAGCTAGTGCCTGAGGTCAAATCTGAGTTCTGGTCTTCCTGACTCCAGGTCCTCTGAATCACTTAGCTGCCTCAAAGAGCCCTGTGTTTGGAGACAGAGAATTTGTAATCCTAGTTCTACCACAAAATAAGTGGACAAGTCACTTAACCTTGCTGGGTACCAGTTTCCTCATCTGTAAAATCTGGGAGTTAGATGAGATAACCTCTAGAACCTCTTTCTAAATCTATAATCCTGTGTTTCCACCTCAATCCCAACAGCCTTCCCACCCTCCAGTGGAGACACCTCCAACCTGTTATTTGATTGATGAGTTCCTGCCCAGAACTCTATTTCATGAAGGGCCCAGGTCATCCATGCCACGCTAACTTCTCCCAGATCCACTCCTGACTATCCACACTTTTCTACCTTGTCTCAAAAAATACCTTCTCTCTCCTGTCTTTCCACCCCACTTTCCTATGTCACCTTACCCCATTCAAATAGAAGTTCCTTGAATGAACTTTTTTTTCTTTTTTTCTATGTGTATTCTCTGCTCAGTGCCTGGCACATAATAAACACTTTTTTTTCCTATCTGTCTATGTTGCATCCCCTTTGGTTGTTGTTCAGTCATGTCTGATTCTTTGTGACCCCATAGACTGTACTTGTCCGTGAAGTTTTCTTGGCAAAGATACTGGAGTGGTTTGTCATTTCCTTCTCCAGTGGATCGAGGCAAACAGAGGTTAAGTGATTTGCCCAGGGGTCACACAACTAGTTAAGTGTCTGAGGCTGGATCTGAACTCAGGTCTTCTAACTCCAGATTCATTACTCTATCCACGGAGCCACCTAGCTTCCTTCATGCACCTCTTTACCCAGGAGAATTCAAGCTTCATAAAGGCAGAGATGGTCTCATTTTTGTTATTCATATCCGCAGTACCTATCACAGCATCAAGTACTATGGTAGTGAATATTTAATAAATTGTTGTGAATGGAACTGAATTCCCAGATGAGGAGGAAGTTGAGCTGGGTTTTGGAAGAAGAGCCAGGTTCATTTTGACCGAGAGAAGGCGGGAGGGGCTCCCAGGCAAAAGGAATGGCATGTCTAAAATCCTGGGCTGAGGAATGCACACACTGTGTTCAGAGGGCAGAAGCAGATCATTCCAGCTGCCTCAGAGGGTTTGTGTGGCAGAGAGAAGGCTGTAAAACTAGGAAAAGAAATAGTTTGCAAAGGATCATGGTTAATGTCAGGTTAAGGAGAATGGACTTTAGGGGCAACAGGGAACTTTTCTTTTAAGTGGGCAGAAGGAAGGACCACAATATAATTAAAACAATACAAACCCAATTCCTTCTCAGTCTAATAAACCTTATTAATTAATCCCAAAGAATTAGGGGCATCTGGTAACCTAAGATATCTTTATTTCTTCCCAGGTTCGATTTCAGTCCATAATACAGGGAGGAAACATGGGAAAGTAGAAAGAACCTTATTCCAAGAATGAAGAAGAGCTGACTTCTAATCTTGAATCTATCAGTTAATAGCTGTGTGAGATTACTTTCCCCCTCTGTGCCTCAGTTTCCTTAAAAGGACAATGATGAAAACACCTGTCTTAACTCAGAAGGTTAGGCAGCTAAGTGGCACAGTGGATATAGAACACTGGGCTTGGAATCAGGAGGATTCATCTTCCTGAATTCAAATCTGATCTCTGACACTTACTTGGGTTAGTCACTTAGCCCTGTTTGCCTCAATTTTCTCATCTGTAAAATGAGTTGGAATTACTCCAGTATCTTTGCCAAGAAAACCCCAAATGGGGTCACAGATAAAAGACTGAATGACAACAAACTCAGAAGGCAGTTGTGAGACAAGTTGCGTGAGGTCAAGGGCATGACTCACTGAAAAGAAATGAGAACATCTGGATTCCAGGGTCAGCACAGGCACTAACTCACTGTATGACCTTGGACACGCCCCTTTTGCTGTTAGATGAATGACTGAATGACCTCCGTAAGCTGTAGTTTCCTCATCTGTGGAATGAAGAGGTTGAAAAAGGAACATGGTATAGTAAGTGAGTCGATAAACACTTATTAAGTGTAAACTATGAGTGCTGGGTGGGAAGGGAGAACAGTGCCTGCCCTCAAGGAGCTTACGTTCTAATAGGAGAGACAACAAGCAAAGAACTCTGTAGAAACAAGCTGTATACAGGGAAAAGAAGAAATCATTCCTACAGTGGAAAGAGTGCTGGATTTAGAGTGCCAGGACCTGGGATCAAGTCCTGGTTCTGTATGGGTGTGACCTTGGCTAGATAACTTCAACTCTTTGGGGTTCTGTTTTCTCATCTGTAAATTAAGGAAGTGGGGACTCCTTCCCCTAATGCAGATTCTGGTCCAATTTATACCTGCAAGAAACTTCAAAAATGCTTTGAGCAGCATTACTGGAATCTGTCAGTCAATCAACAATTATTTATTGGGGTGGCTAAGTGGCTCAGTGAATAGAGCATTGGCCCTGGAGTCAGGAGGACCTGAGTTCAAATCCAGCCTCAGAGACTTAACACTTACTAGCTGTGTGACCTTGGGCAAGTCACTTAACCCCAATTGCCCTGCCTTCCCCCTCCACAAAGCAAAAAATAAAATAAAATTTAAAAATAAAAAAAACCCAATTATTTATTAAGCACTTATATGCCAGGGACTGTATTAAATGCTAGAGATAAAAAGACAAGCAAAAAGAAAGACAGCTCCTGCCCTCGATGAGCTTCTGTTTTAATGGGGAAAGACATGCGTAAAAGGGAGCTCGGGGTTAGAAGGGCATGGAGGCATGCCCCTATGTGGGGGCATAGTGAAGTCTGAGAGTCAGAAGCAGAACAGGAAGAGGAATGAAAGATGGTTGCACTGGATCCCCCCCAAAATGGAGGCCTCAGGAAGAATCCACCAATGGGAGAAGGGGGCTTCAGGTGCAGAGGGATGGTCCAGAGTGAGAAGGCCATAAAGACTGGGGAAGTTCCAAGGTGGGACAGAAGCTGAGGCCTGGAGGAAAGAGAAGGGAAAGGAAGGGAATAAGTCTGTAGGATTATTATGTGCTGGGCACTGTTCTAAGTGCTTTCCAAATATTATCTCATTTGATCTCACAACAACCCTGGTAGGTAGAGGCTGGTATTATCACCATTTCACAGTTGACAAAAGTGAGACAAATAGAGCTTAAGTGATTTGCACAGGGTCCCACCGCTAGTAAGCAGCTAAGGTTACATTTGAAGCCTGGCCTCACCTGGTCCAGAAGCACTGCTTTGTTCACTGCGCCCTCTGGCTGCATATTGTGGCAGTGCATGTTGGAGGGTCAAGCAGAGTTGGGAGAAAACCAAGTCTGAAATGACTGGGAAGATACACTGGAGCTAGACTATGAATATTTGTGAATATGAACTTTAGCCCTGAATGCCAGGCTAACCGGGGAACTACCCAAATTTTGAGCAAGGTTGTTACATGATCAAAGTTGGGCATTATGAAGATAAGGTGGTGTGTATAATGGATTTGGAGAGGAAGAGGAAAAAAGTGTGGTTCATGAGAACAAACCCCAAAATTTGAAATAGTTTTGGACAGAAATTTATTAAGTCGTTTGGAAGAGTTCAAACAGTACTAATAAATGATAAATAATAATCCACAGGAGGCAGGGAGGCTAGTCAGCTACCTATCATAGTAGCCCAAAGGAGAGATGATAAGAACCTGATCTGATCTCGGGAAGTGACATGAAAGGGAAGAGGAAGGACAAATCTGAGAGATCTTTGTGCTTGGAGTCAGATGACCTGGGTTCGAGTCATCCCCCTGCAATCTTGTGCAATCTCCTAGACTTCTCTAAGCCTTTTTGTCCATCTTGGTTTTTTAAAATAGTATTTTATTTTTTTTCTCTGGTTACATATCTAGACAATTTTTAGCATTCATTTTTACATTTGAGTTCCAAGTTTTTCTCCCTCCTCTCTTCCTAAAATGGTAGACAATTTGATATAGGTTATACATGTGCTATCATGTAAAACATATTTCCATATTAGTCACAGTTGTGAAAAAAGAAACAGATCAAAAAGAAAAAAAACACAAAAAAGAATAAAGTGAAAATAGTATGCTTCGATCTACATTCAGAGTTCTTTATCTGGATATAGATAGCATTTTCCTTCACGAGTCCTTTGTACTTGTTTTGGATCATTGTGTTTCTGAGAAGAGATGAGTCATTCATAGTTGATCATCACACAATATTGTTGGTTCTGCTCATTTCACTTTGCATCAGTTCATCCAAGTCTTTCCAGGTTTTTCTGAAATTTGGCTGTTCATCATTTCTTACTGCCCAATAATATTGCATTACATTCATATATCACAACTTGTTCAGCCATTCCTCAATCAATGAGAATTCCCTCAATTTCCAATATTTTGCCACCATGAACAGGACTGCTATAAATAATTTTTGCACAAGTTGGTCCTTTTCCCTTCTTATGATCTCTTTGGGATATCGTGGTACTGTAGGATCAAAGGGTATGCGCAGTTTGGTTGCCTTTTGTACATAGTTCCAAACTGCTTTCCAGAATGGTTGAATCAGTTCACAACTCCACCAATTTAATGTCCCAATTTTCCCACATCTTCTCCAGCACTTATCATTTTCCTTTTCTGTCAAATTAGCCAATCTCATAGGTGTGAGGTGGTACTTCAGAGTTGTTTTAATGTGCATTTCTTTAATCTTTCTGTCCATCTTTTAAATGAAGTGGTTGAAGTAAGTGGCCTAGAGCAGTGGTTCTCAACCTGTGGGTTGCAACCCCTTTGGGGGTCGAATGACCTTTCACGGGGATCACAGGGGTCACCTAAGGCCATTGGAAAACATATTTCCGATGGTCTTAGGAACCGTGACATGGCTCCTCTATCAGTCTCCAGGCATGTCTGCCCACATGTAGATACGCTCACATAGGAATATTAAAGGGTCGCGGCATTAGGAAGGTTGAGAACCACTGGCCTAGAGGGTCCCTCTCTAGCTCTAAATCCAATAATCCAATGACTTTGAAGCAAGTTATTCCTTCGAACATGTATGTTAAACAAAATACAGCAGTTTCCTCACTTTGCAGTCTTGCACTGTATTTATAGAGTATGTGTGTATATGTATACACAAATATATTTATTCAATTTCCCTATTGTCCTACATTTATGACTCAGTATTGATATACGTGTGACCTAGAGTTGTGAAAGACTGTGCCAGTAAAGAATAAATTCTGGCAGGTTCCATTAACTATTGAATAAGCATTTATTAGGTGCCAAGAGCACTGAGTTTAGGTGACTGGTCCTGGGTCACACAGCCAGTATGTGTCAGAGGCAGGACTCTAACCTAGGTCTTTCTGGTTTCAAGGCTGGATCTCTATCCACCATGCCACAATTCTCCAAGACTAAAGTTGGAGAGAATGGGCCATCCTGTATTGGTAGAGGGGATTTCCTCACCTGGAAGCTCTCTATACCAATGAAATCCCAAGTCCATTCTCTATCTCTATGCCTGTCTACCAAGCCCTGTGCTAAGCAGTGAAATAAAAGAGTGAGACTGACCCTGGTGTAAAGGAGCTTGTTGTATATAGAGGGTGGTAACACATTTAAGGAGCAGCTAGGTAGTGCAGTGGAGTGTTGTGACTGGAGTCAGAAAGACCCAACTTCAAATTCAGTCTTTAGACCCTTACTAGCTGTGTGACCCTGGGCAAGTCACTTAACCCTATTTGCCTCAGTTTCCTTATTTGTAAAATGACAATGATTCTTTGAGACTCCATTTGGGGTTTTCTTCCGAAGATACTGGAGTGGTTTGCCATTTCTTTCTCCAACTCATTTTACAAATGGGATTTATAGAGTAGGGAGGAAACCCTTGCTTTTATTATATGACCCCCCTATATTTCCAGTCATCCATTTCTCTGATGCCATCCTTTATAACAACCTCTGCTCTACAATTCTTCATTTGTAATATTTTTTAAAATCAGTAAAATATTTTTAAAAAATAATCATGTCTCCCTCTTTTTTTTTTTTTAGGTGGAGGTCTATGGAGGCAGAACACTATACATACTACCAGAGCTGTTTGATGTATTTGTTTTGCTGAACTGTTTTCTTTTTCTCTCTTTCCATTCTTTGCTTCTGGGGAAGTCACAAAGCGGGAACAGAGAGGAAAGAGAAAGATATATTTGGAAATAAAGGTAATGTAAAGATAACATTTGTAAAAAAAATTTTTTCAAAACTTATGTGATTTAAGGGCTATTTGCTAATAAATGTTGATATTTTCAGTTCACTAAGATTTAAGGTTTTTTTAAAGGCATGGTATAAATTCAAATATACTATTTTGTCTTCCATATAAATAAATTTAATTTTGTCCCTCTTCCCTCTTTCCTTCCCCCAAAATATGTGTAGGAGGAAAAAAACCCCAGAGATTTATAGAGCTGGAAGAAACCCTGAGACTAACCCAAGCTTTTTATTTTACTTCACAAAGGAAGAAGTTGAAGCCCAGGGCCACAAAGTTAGCAGAGACAAAGTGTTTGCATGCTAGTGGAATGTCACAGAATCTTGCAGCATTACTGTGCTCAAAATGATCAGAGCAGATGTCGAAAGCTTTCACTTTGGCCTTTTCCAAATTCTCACTAAGGTGCATACCACATTCGGACAAATAAAATTTCATGAATAATTGGGCCCCTGCAGTTACTTTAACCCTCCCCAGCATAGGGGGGGGGGGGAGGGGGGGAGAAGATCACGGGTTATTTGCCATAATACAGATAAGGGCCAAATAGTATATGGCAGATCCATCTGTATCTTTCCCCTAGCCCTCTCATCCACTGAATATGCATTCTTTTCAAGGGTACAGATAGAAGGATGAGGCCCCATTCAAGGTTGGTTCAAAGTTATTCTCTATGAATAAACCCAGGAGATGGAGGGTGGGGCATAGATCCAACTGTAGGGTGCCTGATTGAAGGTCAGCCAGGCATTTGTGGGCCAGCAGTCAGAAAGAACCCCAGAGTGCTTTTTTTCTTTTTCTTTTCTTAATTTTATTTTTAACTCAAGCAATTCCATGGGGGGAGGGGGGGATGAACATTAAACTGAACTATTTACATCTTTTCAGATATACTTCTGATCTTTGTTGATGTGCATGCATGTGACAGCATAATTCAGTGGGTACATACCATCTTGTGTTCTGCCTTCTTTCCCCCTTAGTCTTATTTCATGTTCTTATTTCCAAGTATTAACATAGTCCACATACTTCTCATTTTTCCTGGCTATAGTGTATTCCATTGTGTTGGTAGAAGAGCTGACATTCACACTGTCTTAAGGTTTTTTACAGAATTATGTCTTTATGTCTTTTGTTTTTATATCACATTCATTCCCAATTATATTCCCACCCACTCACCCATCAAGCCATCCTTTGTAACAAAGATTGCAAAAGAAAAAGAAAAAGAAAAACAAAAACAAAAACCCAATTTACCCAAACCAACCAATATATCACACTCACAGCTCCCTTACCTCTGGAGGCTCATTTTTTCAGTTTTTCTCTAGGGCCAAGTCCTGTCATTATAATTACAAAATATTCAGTTACTTTTCTTTTTTGTTCTTTTCATTTACTGTGCTGTGTAATTGCATCCTTGCTGTGTAATTGCATATATACATACATGCATACACACACACACACACACACACACACACACACACACACACTTTTCCCAGTTCTGCCCATGTCCCTCTGTAACACTTCAGATACATCTTCCCATGCTTCATTCATGTGCCACAATTTGTTTAGATATTCTTCTACCAACAATTATCAACTTTGTTTCAAATTCTTTGTTACCATAAAAAGGACTGCAATGAATATTTTTGTGCATTTTCTGTCTGCAGCCTCTTTGGGATATATGCCCAGCAGTGGAATCTCTAGGTCAAAGAGCATAATTCCAAATTACCTTCTGGAATGATTGAACCTTTTCACAGCTCCACTAAGAGTATATTGCCAATCGGCATGTTTTTAACTGGAAAGTGAGTTGTTTTTAATCTTCATTTCTCTTATTATTAGTGATTCAGAAACAACCTTTCACACAGTTGTTAATAGCTTGTAATTCTCATTTGTAAACTTTATTCATATCCTTTAATCAATTCTCCATTGGGGTCTTATATATTTGTGTTACTTATATATATATCTTTGCTATCAGACCCTTCTTAGAGATATTTGATGTAAAGATTTTCCTCAATCAATAGTTTCCTTTCTTATCCTTGTTGATTTTAGTTGTGCAAAAACTTTTCATTTTATCAATTAATCAAAATTATTAATTCATCTGCTGTGATCTCCACCACACCTTGTTGGTTAAGAATTCTCCCTCTAGCCACAGTTTTTGAAAAGTTTTTCATCTTTTTTCTTCTAATTTTCATTTGGTGTGACCTTTTATGGATAGAATATTTACCATTTTAAATTTATTATGAAAGATATCGTTCTTAATCTAATTTCTTCCAAACTACTTCCCAGTGGTTTAAGGTTTACAAAGTGCTCTAGGAATAGTGTTTCATGTGAGGCTCACTAGATGGGGTAGGTAGTAGAAACATTGTTACCTTCATTTTAAGAACGTTGGATTTAGTGTTCTCTCCTGGCCTCTCAAATTATCACGTATATGCTTATCTTTGCATTTTGTGCCACCATGCTAATAGAATATAGTCTGGAACAAAGGGACTATTTTTCATTAGTCTTTGGCACTCCACTGATCAGCATGGTGCCTTGCATATAGTAGGTGCTTAATAAAGGCGCACTGAAATGGACTGGAATTGGAGTCAGAAAAACTGGGTTTGTGTCCTCCCTGTGCCGAAAAGTAACTGAATATTTTGCAATTATAATGACCGAGCTTGGCCCTAGAGAAAAACTGAGAAAATGAACCTCCAGAGGTAGGGGGGGCTATGAGCATGATGTGTTGGTTGGTTTTGTTGATCTGATTTTTTTTTTTGGTCTTTCTTTTTTTTTAATCTTTGTTACAAAGCATGGCTTGCTGGCTGGGTGGGTAGGTGGGGATATAATTGGAAATGAATGTGATGTAAAAACAAAAGACATAAAGACATAATTTTGAAAAAACCCTTAAGGCACAGTGTGAATGTGAGGATCTTCAGTTGGGGAAAACTGAGCCTCAGAGAGAGAGGGGAAATGATTTGCTCATGGATCACATAACTAACAAGTAATAGCACAGCAATGACATAAACCCAGTTTTTCTGACTCCAAATCCAATTCAATTTAGTGTGCATTTATTAAGCACCTATTATATGCAAGGCACCATGATGAACAGTGGGGTGCCAAAGACTAATGAAAAATAGACCCTGTGTTCCAGATTACATTCTATTAGCACGATGGAGCAAAAGGTAAAGAGAAGCATATACGTGATAATCTGAAGGGCTGGGAGAGAACATTAAATCCAACATTCTTTCTGCTAGTATGGTTGGAAATTATTCCCTTGTTCAGTTCCCTTCATTTCAAAGATGTCTCAGAACTCCCCATGCTTGGTGGCTTTGAATAGCTCTTCAGTGTCTGGAATACACCCAAGAAGGATCAGATCCTCAAGTGCCTGCTTTTAGCTGGGGCTTATCTGGAAGAATTTTCCTCGTGCTCTTCAATATTGTTATTAATGAGTTGGTTAAGGGTAATAAGGGGGCATAACTGAGTGTTAAAATTTCAGAAAACATGAAACTAGGAGATTCAGCTAACATATTGGATGACAGACACAGGATCAGAAAAAGATCTCAACAGGTTAAAATAATGGGCTGAATCTAACACATATCTTTTGTGGAGGGAGAGAGGTTCTGAATATGTGGTTTAATGGATGTTGTATAAAAAGTTGTGGTGAGGAAACTTTACTTACGTAATTCAGCAATTTATAGACATATAGGTTATCTATGTCAATGTAAGTTACATATGCTATATTTAGATATACATATGTAGGTGATGCTATATATATGTATACACACACACACACATTGATATTCTGGAATTATATAGCAACTTAATGAGAAGCATTTAGGTCATTAAGGGAGTTAGGTGACTTTCCCATGGCATTAGGTGACATGTGGCCAAAATGCGTCAGAGACAGGAAATTTGAACCCAAAACCTCTTGAGTTGGAGACTTTCCCTCTCTCTACTACACCATATTTCCTTTCAAAAAGAAATTTAATAAGGACAAATTTAAAGTTCTATACTTGGGTTCCAAAATCAACTTTACAAGAAGAGGATGGAGAAATATGTCTAGACAGAAGTTCACATTGAGGAAAAAAGGTCTGGGGAACAAAATATTATTAAAATTCATTTTTACATTTCTTTTATATTTTAATTTTTTTGGAGAATAAAAGGTCTTCAGCCTCAAGGGAAGAATAATGAGAAAATAGATGAGTGGGAGGGGAATTATCTTATCAGCCTTCAAACTATATTATAAAACAGTAGTTACCAAAAGTCTTTAGTACCGGTTTTAAAAAAAAACATAGATAGCTAGATAGATAGCTAGATAGATAGCTAGATAGATGGATAGATAGATAGAGAGAGAGAGAGCTATGGATATAGATGCCAGTGGAACAGACTAGCTAGCAACAAATAGATGCAGTTGAAAACAGCAGTTCAGTGTTTGCTAAATTCAGTAAAATAAATTATTAATGGAAGTACTAACTATTTTTTACAAGAACTTTTGGGAAAATTGGAAAGAACTCTTGCAGAAATTAAGTGTAAGCCAAATCTTAGACTAGATACCACAATAAATTTTAAAATGGATCCTAGATTTTAAGCTAGAAGAAACATAGAGGCCGTCAAGTCCAATCCAGGAAATTCTAGCACTGAGAGAATAAGTGACTTGCCAAGGGTCACAGAGCTAGTAAGTGTCTGGGAAAGGATTTGCATTCATGTCTTCTTGACTCAAAGACCACTGTTCTAATCACTATAATGCAAAGCAAACTGAACGTAAAAGGACATACTATGAAACTTTGAAAAGATTCAGTGTCAGGCACCTTTCTGAACTAAGGCTAGAGGGAAAATTCTTTACCCAACAAGAGGTAAAGTAGATTATAAAACAGAATCAATCAATCAAGAAGCATTTATTAAGCCTCCACTATATCCCAATATAAGTACTGTGCTAGATACTGGGGATAAAATGAACAGAATGAAACAATTGCTACTGTCAGAGAGTTTACATTCTACAGGAAGAAACTATGTGTGTGTGTGTGTGTGTGTGTGTGTGTGTGTGTAATGTCTCATGAGCATTACTATAGAGATATGACGCTTCCATAATCCACCATCAGTGTTATTGTGGGACTGGGTTTTCTCCGTCTATTTTGTGGAGACTTCTTGGAGAAATGCCAGAAGGGAAACAAACCAGGTTGAGAGTCAGAGTTCAGAACTCATCCTGGCATCACATGGACTTTTTCAGAGCCAAATACTTAGCTGTCTCTGAATATGTGCTCCTCTGTTGTTGTTGTTCAGTTGTTTCAGTCATGTCCAACACTTTGTGACCCTATTTGGGATTTTCTTGGCAAAAATGCTGGACTGGTTTGTCATTTCCTTCTCCAGCTCATTTTACAGGTGAGGAAACTGAGGCAAACAGGGTTAAGTGACTTGCCTGAGGTCACCCAGCTAGTAAGTGTCTGAGGCTGGATTTGAACTCAGGTCTTTCTGACTCTATGCCTGGTGCTGTATCCACTGCACCACCTATCAAGACCACTGTTGTTGCCATGGTTAATGTCATAGTTGATAATGAATGGAGCAGGGTAATATAACCAGTAGACATATGGTGTCGATCACAGCAGTTTTGGTAAGATGACCCAAACCACCCCTTTAGAGATAATATCCCTCTCCTATGGCTCTGAGTTAGACAAGGAAGTAGCTGCTCCAATTTCTCTCTGTGAGAGGAAAGAGAAAAAAGCCAAGATTTCTGTGTTACAATGAATAGAATCCTACATGGTCTGCCCACATTCACAGACTGTTTCTTTCTCCCCTGCTATTTTGCTATTTCCTTCACTAACAAATTCTTATTGCTATTTAAAGAAATTAGTGGCAACTAACCCTTGTTATGTGGTCAAGGTTATCAGTGCCCTTGGCTATTGGGTAGAGGAGGCATTCTGGGAAAAGCAAACTATACATAAAATCAACAAAGATAGAATGAAAAAAGGAATGAGCAACAGGGAAAATATTTCTCTCAAATATTGATAAAAGTCTCATATCCAAAATATGTAGAAACTGACACAAATGAGTATATGAGATGAAGAGGCAATTGATAAGTAGTCAAAAAATAAGAACATTTTAAAAAGTAACAATTGCAAACTTTACATGACCATGTGAAACATGCTCCAAATTAGTAATACTGTTTTGAGTTATGAAAGAAAAGTGACTAAAAGTCTCCTTTGATATAGAAATCTTGCCATTGGGCATATACCCCAAAGAAGTTAAAGGTGGAAACAAAAATCCAAATTAGACTGAAATACTTATAATAGCACTCTTTGTGGTGGCAAAGAACTGGAAATAAAATTGTGTAATCATTGACTGGAAAATAGTGGGGAAAACTGGGATATATACATGTAGTGGAATATCATTGTACTGCAAGATATGACAAAATGAAGACTTCAGAGATATAAGGAAAAATCTACATGAGCTGATACAAGGTGAAATAAACAGAACCAAGAGAACCACATCCATAATGGCTACGACAATGCAAATAAAACCTTTACCAAAAGGAAGCCTAATCCTGAGACATAGAAAAACCAATGGGGGTCTTGGGATGCAGATAATGGAATGTACCTTCCCATCATGGCTGAGAGGCAGAGGACTGAATATTGTATACATGGTTAGATACGGCGATGGTAGCAGATGATTTTGCTTACGTATCTTTATCACGAAGGAGGGTTCAATCTGGAGGGACAAGTGAAAAAATTGTGTTGTAAAGACAAGCTACCAATCATGTAGATGTAGATGTAGGTCATGTCACACCATTGACTCATGTTGAAATCGAAGTCCACTAAAGTCTACATGTATATGAGATATATGTATGTATATGTGCATACATGTTGTTCAGTTGTTTTTCATTTGTGTCAAACTCTGTATGATTGCATTTGGGGTTTTCCTGCCATTCTCTTCTCCAGCTCATTTTACAGATGAGGAAACTGAGGGTGTGACTTGGCCATGGTCCCACAGGTAGTGCCTAAGGCCAGATTTGAACTCATGAAGATGAGTGGGAATGGGAGGGAAGGTTTTTACAAGGGAAAATTGAGGAGGGAGAACATTGCAGACACAGTGACCAACTCTGTAATGGCAGAAAGGCTAGAGATGGAATGTCATGTCCAGAAAACTTCTGGCTGGTCAGTTTAACTGGAAGCAAAATGAAATGATTGGAAAGAGAAACAGAACCAAATCATGTAGGTCTTTCAATGCCAGGCTGAGTTTGTATTTTATCCTAGATCAGGAGTTCCATACCCCCTATTTTATGTGAAAGGAAATAAATTCTAGAGTTTAAGAAAATAAAGAAACTAATTTTTCTTCTCCAAGGGTAAAGCAACAATCTGAAATTCTTCCTCCGTGGCATTCTTGCCTTTGGCTTGGGTTTCTGGATTCTAGTTGGTTTCCAGAGCCTTGAGCCCTATTGTCTCCATTGCTAAGATTTTTTTTTTTTAGGAAGTCTGTGCTTTGCTGCTGGTAGATCATCTGCTGGGAGTGCCAGATCAGCCTCCTGACTGGGCTTTTCCCTGTGTCTGGGATACCTCTCTACATCACTCTCAAAGCCCTCAACTCCAACAGTGAACAGGTCCTAAGCCTCACAATGGGCCTGTTTCCAACTCTGTCCTAGAGCTTCTCCCACAGAATAGGGAGCCTGGTGATGAGGAAGAGGAAAATGAGGGGAGAAAGTACTTTGGGGTCCAGAGGCAGTAGTGATCTGCTAGGCTCGTGGTGCCTGAATCATCACTCCCTTCCTGCACTGAAGCTTCTTTGTACAAAATTGATCATGACCTAGGGAGGCAGATCCAAGTGGCCTCACTCAGATGGACAGCAGTGGGCTCTACGATGGTGAGACTGGGACTTAGAATCTATAAATATGGAAGGTGATACTTGAGGTAAAATGACTATTATCATCATACTATTGGTACCTAGGACCAAATGAGAACTATGCAAACCATCCCAGTGAAGTATCTCTGTGATCAAGCCCTGAGAAAGGTAAGACTCAAGCAGGGCTCATGGTGAAGGATGGAGTGGGATGATTCCCTTAAATTGTTTCCCTTATTCTTCTTAGACAAAGAATTTTCATAATTCAAGGGGCTAGCTGAGGTGATAGGGGAGAGGGGATGTGGACTATAAGCTATTTGCATGTAATAGGGAGATGGACAGAGTGGAACCTAAGAACCTGAAGAACTAATTTATTGAAAGAGAAGTTTATTTCCAGTTTTGACATAAATGCTTTACAGTCTGAGAGAAAGAGAAAAGAGAGAAAGGAGAAAAGAAGGAAGAAAGAGAGAAGAAAGAAAGAAAGAAAAATAAAGGAAGGAAGAAAGGAAGGAAGGAAGGAAGGAGGGTGGAAGGAAACAATTTTACAATAGTTAAAGGGGAAAGTGTTAAGGAAGTGAACTAAGGTGGTGGGTCATTTGAGCTAAGAAAGATGTTGCAGAGATGGAAATTTAAAAATGTAGCAGATGATTGGCTGCGGTAAGGGTGAGAGTGAAGGTAAGTGAAGAACTGTAGAATCATAGATTTAAAGCCAAGATAAAACCCTGACCAGCTAAGGAGGCCTCTGCTCCACTATCCCCTAGGGGGCCTTTCACCTTGAAGGGGCCTGTCTGGAGGAGAGGAAGGTTGGCAAATGTCATTAGGGGCCATCAGGTTTCCCTCTCCCTTCATTTTGCAATAAGGATACAGAAGTATAGAGAGTTCAAGTGACTTACCCAGTACATTTCTGAGGTAGGATTTGAACCCAGATTCTAATAACTCCAGGCGCAGTGTCCTCTCCACTATGTCATGATGTTTCTCTAGTAAAAGATGACACTAAGGATGCAAACCAAGGTAACAAAAATAATGCAGTTTGGAAGTGGGGTGCCAGTGTGGAAGAAAACCCTTAGGAGACTGTTTTCATTGACCTATTCCCTTGACTGAGATTGGTATTTATAATTTAGCCACAATCAAAATAGCCTTTTGGCATTCATTTTGTTCTGTTTCAGCCTCTTCTCTTGCTGATAGGAGTTGGGAAGCTGACCTGGGCCTGTGCACAGAATTCACTCTCCTCAGGCTTGGGGCAGAGGAGTCCCAGAGACCCGACTCTCACTGACCAGCAGCAGGTTTCCACATGGCAATTCCACACATTGATTCAGCAGAGTAGTCAGGGACTCTACAATCATATTGTGCCCTTCTAGGCTACTTACTCTCAGCCTTCTCCTGTCCAGAAGAAATGGAGTGGAGAATTGGAGTGGAGAATTCCAGAGACTGCTGGAGAATGGATAGGAAATGGAGAGAGGACTGCGCTGAGACCCCTCCTTAAACACAGGTACTGGAGACCATGGCTCTGCCCATCAGTCACAGGGTCCAGTTTGAGGGGTAGGGATACTGATGACGTGAGTGAGTACCAGGCAGGTTCAATCTTGCAGGATAATGATGAGTTTTCTAGGGAAGGAAGGCATGATGGGGAGGTGCAAAGATGTCTAAAAGCAGTATAGCTGGAGGGAAGGAGAAAGTGCTGAGCCCCCTCCTTAAACAGAAGAAACCTTGGAGCCCACAGCCCTGCCCTCCAGTCATAGAGGATAAATGGGAGGTTTGTTTTGTTCATCTCTTTTGAGGGAAGGTTCTGTTGAGGAAGTGTCATTGGGAAATGAGGAATGTAAAGAAAGAAGATTTCATTTTAGGGCATTTTTTGGTTTGGAGATTTTGTTTCATATTTTTTGTTGGTTTTTTTGTTTTTATTTACCAATTTTTAACTACAACAACGAAGCCTCATAATCCAACCACGATGACCTAGGGACTCAACCCATGCAAAACTAAAGTCACTTACATACAACCAACCCGTGGCTTGTTCTTAATGAAATGAAGACTGGCAATAAAGCTGTCCATTCAATTCTAAACATTGTTTATCATGCTACAACTGCTGTCCTTCCATGTTAAGAAGTTCCTTTCTCCCTGACTATAATTCCTCAGAAAAATGTTTTTAATCATGCTAATAAACCCTTTTTTTAGACAAAAAAAATATATGACTAAGAACAACATAGGAACACCGTGACTTCTGTGATCATTCCACTTCTGTGGAGTGCTGAACCTTAAAAATAACCCTCAATCTGTTGCTGTTGTTTAGTGGTTTCATTGATCTAAAAAGCTCCCAGTGAGGAAACCTCTTCCAGTGCAGAGTCAGCTTTAGAGAGGTGCCCAGGTCACATAGCCAGTCTGTGTCGGGGAGCCCAGGGACACATAGCCAATGTCGGGGAGCCCAGCACATTGTGCACTCTTCCTTCAGCACTGCTTCTCTTTCTTCAACACTTTTCTTAAAAATGGCTGAACTGAATGGATTTAAGGGTCCCTTTAAGGAGTCATAGGCTCTTAGAAGTAGAGCTAGAAGAACTAGAGCTCAGAAACCACCCAGTCTCACCCACTCATTTTGAAGCCGAGGAAGACTTCCGAGGTCCAAGGAAGTCAATCATCGAGCCCAAGAGTAAGTATCAGAGGTGTGATTTGAACCTAGGTCCCCTGACCCTCCAGGCTTGGCCCTTATACCAGAATATGGCTAGGTCAATAGGGGAAGGACTTGGTCACTGTCGGTTCAGTTCAACTTCCAAATGAGACCTGCTGATTCCATCTGAAAGGGTAAGAGGTGAGCAGGAGTAGAGGGGAGAAGATGGACCCAGATGTGTAATCTCCCCTGTTGTTTTCTCACACCTACCCCAGCTTTGGAGTGGATTCCCATAGGAAATCTGGGAAATTTCAGCACTAAGAAGGGAACATTTAGCACCGGGAGAAAATAAAGACACTGTCCCCATTCCCATCACTCCCCCTCCCCATTTGTAATATTGGAACTCCTGGGAGGAATGGGATTAGGCATTTCCCGCTACCTACCTGACACTGCCACATTCTTGCTGAGACTTGAGGAGATTATTAGGGGTGGAGAGTAAGTAAACCCACACATTCTAAGCTGCATTAAAGTTTATCAGAATCACAAGTTATCACAAGTTTTCCCATGATAGATACGGGTAACTGAGGTTGGATTTATTCTCAGACTTTGTCAATAAGAGAAGGTATGAGAGTGGCCACCCTTCCCAGCCTGACTTGATCTGTCATCACTTTGCTGCTGTGAGAAAGTAGCCAGGGACCGAGAATGGGGCTTGATCTTAGACACTTAAGGAAGGCGGGGCGGGGGGGGGGGGAGGGGGGGCGGGGGGACTCTTCTTTCAATCTCAGTGATACAATTCGGGTAGCATAGGTTTAGAGGTTGGTGGGATGATGCCCACCTTTGAACCACCTACTTAAGTTTATGACAAATGTGGACACTCTTGTTGTTGGTACAGTGGAAAAGAGTGCTGGATATGGAACTGGAAGACCTGGGTTGGAACCTTGGTTCTGCTGCTTGTTACCTACCTGTGTGACCTCAAACCTATTACTTAGCCTCTCTGGGCCACGATTTCTTCCCCTGAAAAATGAATGAGTTAGAATAAATGGCATCTCAAGGAACTGGAAATTTAGGGGATACCCACAAATTGGAGAATAGCTGAACATGTTGTGGCATATGAATGTAATAGAATACTGTTGTTCTATAAGAAATGATGAGCAGGCAGATTTCAGAAAAACTTGGAAAGACTTACATGAACTGATGCTGAACCAGCAGAACCAGGAGAACATTGTACACAGTAACAGCCACATTGTGTGATGACCAACTTTGATAGCCTTTGCTCTTCTCAGCAGTACAATGATCTAAGACAATTCCAAATGAGTCATGATGGAAAATATCATCCATATCCAGAAAAAGAACTATGACTGCAAATTGAAACAATATTTTCTTTTTTTGTTTTCTTTTTCTTGCAGTTTTCCCCTTCTGTTCTGAGTCTTCTTTCACAACATGACTAGTGTGGAAATAGGTTTAATACAATCATGCACGCATAGCTTGTTTCAGATTGCATGCCATCTTGGGGAAGGGAGGGAAGGGGAAAAATATTGGAACTAAAAATCTTATAAAAGTGAATGTTGAAAACTAAAAACAAATCTAAAAAAGAAAAAAGAAAAGAAAAATTCTACATCTTCAGGAGCATATAGTCTCTCCAGTAAGAGGCTAAATTTCAAAATGGTATTAAATGATGTAAATTTGAAAAAAAAAAACCAGATGGTCTCTAAATTTCCTTATGATCTAAATCTATGATCCTCAAAGATCAGGATGGGTTACAATAAATACATCCATCCCTGAATCTAGGACAGCATCAGCAGTCCCACACAATGCCCTGACCCCTTAGTGGCCCCAGATTCTGTGTAGAATGTTTGGTGCAACCTAGTTATTAAAATAAGACTCAAGCCCCTAATTTAATGGATTCCCCATAACCATAATAGCCATTTATATTGCATTTTCAGGTTTGCACAATGCTTTTAAAATATTATCTCATTTGATCCTTACAACAACCCTGAGACTTAGGTGCTACTATTATCCTTATTCTACAGATGAGAAAACCAAGGCAGGCTTAAGTTAAGTAACTTGCCCAGGGTCATGGAGCAAGGGGCTAGATTTGAAGCCATGACTTCTTTTCTGGACTTCAGGTCCAGCTCTCCATTAACTATGCCACCTGGCTGCTAATAGACCAGGAACCATAAATTGAAGGGGGTAGTGAGAGAAGTGGATAGAGTACAGGGCCTGGAGTCAGGAAGACTCATCTTCCTAAGTTCAAATCTGACCTCAGACACTTACTTGGCAAGTCACTCAACTCTATTTGCCTCAGTTTTCTCCAATGAGATATTTGACGTTTTCTTCTATTTTTTCTTTCTTTAGATTTTGTTTGACCAATTCTTGATGCCTCATAGAGACATTAGCTTCTATTTGTCCAATTCTAATTTTTAAGGAATTGTTTTCTTCAGTTAGCTTTTGTACCTTCTTTCCATTTGACCAATTTTTCCTTTTAAGGATTTATTCTCTCCAGTTAGGTTTTGCATCTTCTTATCTAATTTTTCTTTTTAAGGAGTTGTTCTGTTCAGTGAATTTTTTTTTCCATTTTGTCAATTGCATTTTAAAAATAATTGTTCAATTTTTCTTCTACTTCTCTAATTTGGCTTTTAAAATCCTTCTTGAAGTCTTCTAAGAATGCATTTTGGGCTTGAGATTAGTTCATATTCCCTGATGAGGTTTCAGATGTGGGTATACTGTCAATGCTGTCCTCTTCTGAATTTGCATTTTGATCTTCCCTTTCTCCATAGTAAGATTCTATTGTCTTTGCTTTTCCAATTTGCTTTTTGCCCATTGTGATTACCTATTTCTGGGCCTTTAAAGTGGATCTCTGCTTCTAGGGCACAAGGGGCTCTGTCTCATGATTCTTGTTCTGGGAGCTAGGGGCCTGGTTACTGGCTTTGTGTGCTGTGGCCTCTGGTTCTGTCAGTTAGAAGCTATATAATGCTGCAGCTCCCCTGGTGCTGAGCTGGAGTTGGCTGGTATATGCTGAGGCTGAGGCCAAGTCCAGGTTTTTCTGTATTTCCCCAGGGTTACATGAAGCTCACAGCATAATGTGTGGAAGAAAGGTGGGCTGGCAGCTTCAGGTCTCTACTTCCCCAACCCTGCACTAGCACACAGATGGGCTCAGCCGCACTGGTGTCTGCTGATTCTCCAGGCTGTGCAAAGGCACACCTGAGGGCTTGATGTTGGTGCTTGCCAGTTCCACTCCCTTGGGGCTCAGGATCTCCCGCTGATCTGCTGAGGTGGGGTTTGCTGGGACACCTCCCATTCTGTCCTAGTCCTCTTCAGCCATAGCAAGAGATACCCTTCCTGTCAATCTTCCTAGCCTCCCAAGCTAAAAGACTACTGTACCCCTTCTGCTGGTTCCTTAATTCCAGTATTTTTCCTGGGGCAATATTGTCTGGGTCTTTCAAGGTCAACAAGGGCACGGGATGAGAGCACTTATGGTTTACTCTGCCATCTTAGCTCCTGGAAGTTCAAGTAAGTGACTTTCAAACATTCAGTCTATGGGCTGATAGCCCCAGGAGTAGCTTTTGTTGCTGCCACAGGCTCTGACCTTGTGTCTTACTCAGCTCAGACAGATTCTTGTCCTACACTGAGAGGTTTTGCCGCAGGTGATTCAATCTGCCAGGGTTGACTGAACTTTACTATGGTTGGGTCTGTGCTGGTGCAGCCCACATGTTTTGTGCTCTGAGCTCTCCCTGCCCAGAGCAACAAGTCTTTCCCATCGACTTTCTGTGTTGTACTGGGCTGGAAACTGACCATACTCTGTCTCTTAGTGTATTCTGCCACTCTAAAAATTGCTGAGATTCACTTTTTTAGAGGTATTTGAAGAAATTTATGGGAGAGCTCAGGTGAGTCCCTGCTTTCACTCAGTCATCTTGGCTCTGCTCCCATGCCTCAGTTTAAATGTAAATGAACTGAAGAAGAAAATGGCAAACCACTCCAGTATATTTGCCAAGAAAATGCCAAATGGAGTCACAGAGGATAGTCAGACACGAAAATTACTAAACAACAACATAAATCAAATAGCAAATCATTTAATTAGGACAGAACAGCAAAGCAAAAGGAAGAGGGAATCTTACACAAATGCTAACATATAAAGACAAATATTCATTTGTGAATGAATATGAGAAGTGACTCAAATATAGATATACCAAATTGGATCCACGGTCTTTTAGAAGAAGAGCTGAGAGTGATCCTTCCAACTGTGAAGATCACAACCCATTCTGTGCCATTCTTGGCCTTATCCTCACATAAGTTTGCTGGAGGGGGAGGAGGGAGTCCACGCAATGAGCTGGACATCAATCAATCAACAACCAACAAAGCATTTTGTTAAGTTCTTACCCTGTACCAGACTGATAAATTCTGGAGATGCAAAGTCAAAACTGAAACAATCCTTGCACTCAGAAAGGTTGCATTCTAATTGTGGGAATGAAGGGAGGAGAAACAACACATACAGATACAGACCAATGATTTCATCTGCAGAGGGAACTCTCAGATGAAAAGTTCCTTCTACCAGTGGATGTTGGTACCTTCTCTGTAACTAGTCTTAGAGAGTTGTTTTGGCCAGGCATGTGCTGAAGCCAGCTCTAACTGGCTGTTAAATTTTCCATGTGATCATTTACAATCTGCAATGGCTACATATCAGGGCTTGTTTTATATCTTGTTAATTGTTTAGACTGAAGAAATGCTACTAATGTAGATTAAATTTAAAAGTGTGTGCGGAGAGCCTGATCGTTAAATATTTATCTGCACACTCTAGAACTGCTCTGCAAACACTGTTTGAGTGCAGCAGGAGTGTCATAGAAGGCTCAGGGAATGAAGTCACTACCAGACTAGAAAGTTGTAGGCTAAGAATAATAATAATAACTGGTGTATTATAATACAGATGTTTTATTTACATTATCTCATTTGAACCTCAGAATGCCTCTGCTTTAGGGCATGGGGAAGTGACATGTCTAGGATGCTAGAACCAGTAGGTATCAGAGGGCAGGACTTGAAGGCAAATCTTCTGAGCTTTCAGGAAGCAATTAGGCTGACTCTATCCTCTAGTCCATGCTGCTGCTCATGTATAATATAAATAGAATGAGCCCCATGTAGTTTGAGGAGGGAATGCACTAGCAGTTGGGGCAATCAGGACAGTCTACAGGTAGAAAGTGATCTTCGAGATGAGTTTTGAAGGAAAGCAGGAATTCTAAGAAGTGGAAGTGATGAGAAAGGGCACACTAGGCATGGGGGGGCAGCCAGTATGAAGATGTAGAGGTGGGAAATGGAACATGATGTGAATGCAGAACATTGAGCAGGTCATTGTGCTGGATCATCAAGTGCATGAAGGGGAAGAACATGTAAGAAGACTCAAAAGGAAGGGAAAGGCCAAGTTATCTCCCCTATTAGGCTCAGTTTCGTAAGAGCAGGAATTTGTCTTTTGCTTTTCTTTTGACCTCCACCTCTTAGCATGGTACTTGGAACACAGTAGGTACTTAATAAATGCATGTTGACACCTTGAAATGCTAAACAGAGGACTTTATATTGAATCTGAGAGATAATGGGAGCTACTGACTAAGGAAGGGAGTGACATGATCAGACCTATGCATTAGGAGGATCATCTTGGCAGCTGAGTGGCGGATGGACTGGAGA
Organism: Pseudochirops cupreus; assembly: GCA_028627135.1. Lineage (NCBI taxonomy): Eukaryota > Metazoa > Chordata > Mammalia > Diprotodontia > Pseudocheiridae > Pseudochirops > Pseudochirops cupreus. The sequence goes on along the minus strand of CM053584.1, from coordinate 144,689,980 downwards.
GGGGAGAAAGCCGATGTCAGGAGATTAAACAGTAGGCCAGTGTAATAATGTAGAGGATGAGGACAGAACAGTGTGAGGATACCTGTTCAGCACTTGGGCTATCCTTCTGTCCTCCATAACCCTTGGCACAGGACCAGTTCATCCTTCTCTTCCTGCCAATGAAAGATATGGGGATTGCCATGTTCCTGTGTGCCCCTGAAAGGTACTCACTCCATCACACCTCCCACCTCCCATAAGAGCTGTCTCTGTGTGAGCACGCCTCCTGAGACTTTAAATTTCTTTACTCCACAATGGATGATCAGCCAGCTGTCCTTCACAGGACTTTTAAAAGCAAAGAGCGCATCATTGCTACTGCTGCTGATGAATTCATTAAACTACTTGTGGGATAAGATAATGGGGTTCCCCCCTGCCCCTCCAACCCCATACCTTAGTGGTCACTATTGGCCTATTCACATTTGTGCCTGACCTGTGGTAGAGCCTTCCGAACTCACACTGGTCTGATCAGCCACAGTCGGACACACTGTACCTCGACTCCAACATAGTGATGTCATTTCAGGCCTCTTGAGAAAGAAGAACAACCACCATTGGAATATGGAGGCAACCACAGTAGCCACTTTCTCACTATAGGTTGCCTCTCTGTCTTACAGTTTTGTTTGCTATATGTCAACTGCAAGTTATTATTGATTCACTAATTCATCACTACAGGCTCTTGGCAGTGCCTAGAGCACTGGGCGTGGAGTTAAATCTGGCCTCGGAAACTCCCTAAGATGTCTGACTCAGGGAAAGTCACTTAACCTCTGTCTGTTTTGGTTTCCTCAACTATAAAATGGGGGTAATAATATCACCTACTTCTCAGAGTTGTTGTGAGGTTTATATTGATAATGCAATATAGATAACATAATGTAATAAAGATATAATATTATAATAAAATAATATTCTTTGATAATATCTGGAAAGCACTTAGCACATATAATAGGTGCTTAATAAATGCTTATTCCTCAACCCCTAACCCCACCTCATGTCTAATGCTTAGTTTAACATTTTGGTTTGCTGTGTACCATTTTAATATCGGGATTATTTGGGGGGGAAAAAATCAAACAACCCAGATGCTTATTTTTGATTAGTATTGGGAGGTAATGGATAGTGAGACAGTTAAAGGTTTCTTGATCTTAACCGTCAAATAGACCTTTGGTGTAAAAAAAAAAAAAGACATTATAAGATCACCGAAAAGAATTGAAAAAGAGCTGGAGAGTCATACAACAATCTGCATCAGGGTCATAGGTTCCCCAGATGAGAGCTTTGGAGCCAGAAGGTACATCAGAGGCCATCTAGTCCAACCCAGTCATTTGACAGACGAGACATGTGAAGGCCACAGAGGCGAAATGTCTTGCCCAAAGTCAAACCAGGAGACATCATTCCAGGCTGTACTTTGTGAATTACTAGGAAGTTGATCATTCCAAAAGCCCTGATAGAATGACAGTAGAAATTGTACCTGGAACCTTATCTTCAGATGCCCCTATCCCCTGAGGATGAGGAGTCAATTAAAAAGGATGGAAGCTCTTGTGGGCAGAGTAGCTTGCCAGGGGAAAAACTGTAAGGCATTCCGGCATCATGAGAAAATGCCTCACCCCCTGGAAGTGATGAGTATGGTTCACCTATAGTACAAAAATATTACAGATCCATGTTAGGGAATTTCTCAGAACAAGACCCTGTCCTCCTGTGGGGGTAGAGAAAACAACAAAACCCAGCAAAGACAGTAGAGATTTGAAATGAGAGTAGAACAGAACTATGAACCAACTGCTGAGCATTTAAGCCATGTAAAATATATAATTTGGTAGAAAGTGTCAGAGGATCTGCTTTGGAGTTTGTACAGTATTTGAGGGCAGGAAAAACAGATTGTGAGCTCTGTGAGGGCTGGCACTGTCTTCTGTTCTTCTTTGCATCCCCAGCATTTAGTACAATGCCTGGTAAACAGGAGGTGCTTAATAAATGTTTATTGACTGACTGAAATTACATGTCAGGAATATTTTCAAAAGTTAGAGGGATGCCATGGATCTCCCTTAAACACTGACATGGCATTTGCCAGATTCAGCAATACCACTGAACACAAAAGGTTGTCACTCTTTGAATCTGTGATGGGTGGATAGCCCACTATTGAGACCAGTAGGAAAAAAAAAAAAGGCGTGGTACAACTCAAGAGAGCAAAACACTCAAGGGAGTCAAAATGACTAGTGTGTATAGACATTACAAGGAAAGACTGAGCTAGGGCAACATTTAATAAATGTCATATGAAAGAATAGATATTCTGACTTAAGGACGGTTCTGAGAAAAAGGAAAGTATTTGAGCAATGGGGCTGAGAGCACGTTGGGTGGCAAAACTCGGGAAAATTCAACTCTGACCACCTCTAAAATCTCTTCTTACGCATGAGCCCCAGAAATAAAGTCAATGTTATGTGGGGAGGCAGGGGCAGAGAGGGGACTCCTGATTGGCTGAGACAGATGTCTTATAGACATCTTAAATTTAAAATATCCCAAACTGAACTCCTTATCTTTCTCCCCTCCTCCCACCCTCCAAACCTCCCCACCATCCTCTCAGTCATCCAGACTTACAACCAAGGTGTCATATTCAATTCCTCAGTCTCTCTCATTCCCCCCCCCCCAACCCATGCCCAATTTGTTGCCAAGTCCTGTTGATTCTAATTTCCTTTTATCTCATATATACCCCCTTACCTCTTCTTTTTTAAAAATCTATTTTACTTTTAATTTATGAAACAAAATAAGCATTTCCATAAAGGTATAATAAAGATTATGCACATGAAACTGCAAGTCTATTAGTACAACTTTCTATTCCTTTTGAATTATAATAAAGTTATCATGTAAATTTATTTTTCTCCTTTTCTCCCCTCCTTCCCTCTCCATCAACCCCATCTTTATCTCTTCTGACACTTCCACCACCAGACCTCATCACTTCCCGCCTGGATGACTGAAATGGCCTACTGGTTGGTCTCCCTGACACATCTCTCCCAACTCCAGCCTGTCCTTCACTCAATGGTCAAATTTATCTTCCAAAATAGCCCAAGTCTGACTATATCCTCCCTATTTAATAAACTCCAGTGCCTCCCTATCATTCCCAGGACCAAATATACAATCTTCTACTTGGCATTCAAAGCCCTCCATAATCTGGCCCCTTTCCAATCTTCTTTACACTTTACTTCTTTCCCCTCACCTATTCTGAAATCCAGTGACACTGGCCTCCTTGCTTATCCTCTCACACAGGACTCACTGTCCCCGGACTGGACATTTTCACTGCCTGTCCCCCATACTTGGAATGCTCTCCCTCCTCTCTGTCTCTTGACTTTCATGGCTTCTTTCAAGATTCATCTTAAAGGAGCCTTTTTTGATCCCCCTTAATATTGGTACCTTGCCTCTGTTGATGATCTCCACTTTATTTCGTATATAGCTTCTTTGTACATAGTTGCTTGCATTCTTTCTTGCCCATTAGACTGGGAGCAACTTGAGAACAAGGACTATCTTTTGTCTTTCTGTGTATCCTTAGCACTTAGTGTAGTACCTGGCATATAGTAAGTGCCTAGTAAATGCTCACTGACTCACAGATCTCAGAGATCTGTGTAAGTGGCGGAGATACTTAAGATTCAGTGATATTAGTGAAGGAAGTAGAAGAGTTTAAGAAGGATGGGTGAAGAGAGAAAGAAAACTTTTGAATGATGGGTTGGAAATCTCCCTGGAGTCACAAATATGTAGTAAAGACAACCCCCAATATGTCACCTAATTTCCAGCACCTGCAACCCTGAAAGCTGCCAAAAGCAGACTTTCCTGGTGAGACGGTTCTCTGCTTGGTCAAGCTCTCTCCCAAACTGAAAGGTTCATTTACTGTCGCGTCTTCTTACATCCACTTTAATCTGCATAACTTCTTATGGGTTGCTTACTATGAGATTGATTGTGTGTGTGTGTGTGTGTGTGTGTGTGTGTATTATACACTATGTATCTGGATGGAGGGAGCTAAGTTGTCAAGAATCAAGTTAATCATTACCTTTCTCTTTGAAAGAAATCAGGGAAAGTGTTGGTGTTCATTCTGAATCCCAATAGAATCATATCCTAGATTTTCAATTCTTTTGTATAGGGTAGACCAATGTAATTGTAGCCAATACAACACATATAAAACTTCAGGAAGGATGCCACTGGGTTCATATATCATACTTGCTTATGTTTGGGTGAGAGCCATGCCTACTTTTAGGTTTATACTTTGGCATCTCAGAAGATGAAGAGGACCAACCACTCTTTCAGATAGGGGAGCGAAGGAGTGATCACTCAGCTACAGCCCACCTCTGACTCCCTACAGAGATGAAAATGGAGTCTTTCTTGAAGATGGGGTGGGCTAGATCCCAAATCAACTATCCGTTACCCATGCCACTCACAGATCTGCCATTTTTATATGAGATGTGAACATCCATATAAGTATATTTATATTTAATGTGTTCAAAGAAAAGTGCCACCAACTTGTGCTGCATATTTGGAAAATATAAACATTAGTAATTCTTTGGAACTTGTCATCACTGGCCTTTTTTAATTTCTGGAATAGTAAGAGCATAAGTCATATCTTTGTGGCAACTGATCATTTTACCAGGTACACACAAACACGTCTAACCAGAGAGCTTCCACAGCTGCTAAAGTGTTGTGGGAGAAGTATGTCTCAGTTTATGGATTCCCTGGCACAATCTATTTTCACAAAGGTAGAGAGTTGGAGAGAAAGCTTCTAAGGGGGAATGTTAGCTTTGGCAGGTACTAAGAAGTCTAGAACTACAACTTCCCATTCATTCCCAAGGAGACCCATAGTCGGATTGTTTCCATTGAACATTAACAAACATGTTAGGAACACTGAGATCTGAACAAAAATTTCAGTGGCATCAATATGTGCCATTTCCAGAACACATATAAAACTTCACCAGGAAGGATGCCACCGGCTTCATATATCATACTTGCTTATGTTTGGGTGAGAGCCATACTTACTTATAGGTTTATACTCTGGCATCTCAGAAGATGAAGAGGACACAAGAACTTGCAACTAGTCAATCTCTCAGCTGAGAAAGAAGCTAAAGAAAGCCTGCCAGCTGGCTTGACTACAGCTCAGAGGAGCTCTGACACAAATAATACTTAGGATGCCTGAATTTATTTTCAAGAATTGCAGCTAGGTAACAGTTTTCTTGAGAAAGTTTGCTGTTCAGAAAACTTGCAAGTTAGCAGATCAATGGAAAGTTATTCTATATCAAGTGGGCAAATTGCCCACTTATAGAATAGCTCTCATACATAGTAGGAACTGTATAGAGTGACTTGGCCAAGCTCACAATAGTTTCACAAGAGTCAGTGACAGGATTTGAATGCAGATCTTCTGAAAGTGAGCTTTCTACTATACCATATTTCCTTCCTGTTACTTATCTCTCCAAGGAATAGGTGGAAAGAAATAATGGCCAATGAGCTGAGCAGAAGAAAAATGACCTGAGGAAAAGAAAAAGCACACTAGCAAAAATGGAAATCATTTATTGAGCTTTAGGGATCAAAGAAAGACAAAAGACATTCCTTGCTCTCAAGGAGCTCTCAGTCCAATGAGGGAGACAATATGAAAACAACTAGGCACAAAGAAGCTATATATAGGATAACCCGAAGATAATCAACAGAGACAAGGCACTAGTATTGAAGGGGATCAGGAAAGACTTCTTATAGAAGCTAGGATTTTATCAGGGACTTGAAGGAAGGCAAAGAAACCACGAAATAGTGAGATGAAGAGGGAGAAGATTCTGGGCATAGGGGACAGACAATTTCAGGAAATGGAGAGTCCCATGTGAGGAGAAGCAAGGAAGCCAGCACACTGAATCAGAGCAGCTGGGGGGAAGAAGTAAGATAAGGGCTTTGAATGCCAGAGGAGTTTATGTTTTATCCTGGAGGTTATTACCTGGAAACCACTGGAATTCATTGAACAGGGAAGTGGGCATTAAGAAGATGAATTTGACAACTGAATGGAAGACAGAGTGGAGTGGAGAGAGGTTTGTGGTAGTAAGACCAACCAACAGGCTTTAGCAATAGTTCAGATGTGGGATGATGAGGGCCTGCACCAGGGTGGTGGCAGTGTTATAGAGAAGTGGGCACAGATGAGATGTTATGAAGGCAGAATCAATAGGACTTGACAATGGACTGGATATGGCAGGAAAGGTGGGGAGGGTGTGGTGACAGAGAATGAAGAATGACATATGACACCTTGGTGGTGAGCCCTGGTAACTGGAAGGAGGGGTGTGCCTGTGATAAGAGGAAATAGTATACAAAGAGGAGGAGATCTAAGAAAAAAATCTTGGGAGACACTTATAATTAGTGGGTGTGACCTGGATGAAAACACAGCAAAGAAGACTGAGGAGGTAGAGTGATCTGACAGGTAGAAAAACCATGAGAAGAGAGTGTCACAAACTTCTAAAGAGAATGAGGTGAATAACAACGTCAAAGGCTCAAGAGAGATCAAGAAGGATGAGGAGTCTCCTAGTTGTAGAAAGACTTTCTGAACTCACAAGCTCTCCATCTTCAGAAGATACTGTACCAGAAGCCAACCACCTTGCTTAGGACTATAGGACACCAGTGCATATAAGAGAGAGGATGTATGGGTAGGAAGGGTTGGACACAGAGGTAGAACATTTCCTGCCTACAACCTCAACTGGAGAGATCCTTAGGGTACACAGATAATCCATGAAGTTTAGAAATGCTGATAGCCATCATGGGCCTTCAAAAGTTTACATTGAGGAATGCCAGATTATAGATCTGGTGATAGTAATGAAAGTTAGGGGGGGGGTGTAAAGCCAGGCACGAGCAGCTTTCTAGAGGACTGCTGCTGTGGACAGCTTTCAAGGTTTTGATTACATAGTATAGTGAGCTCTCTATTTAATCAATAACAAATCAGAGTAAAACATTCACAGAAAATCAAAATACAGCATTCACCATGTCACAGCTCAACAACTTATCACTAAAATGGCCACAAAGTTTTCACCAAAGTGGTCACATAGTTTTAAACAAAGTACATTCATTTAGTCAATCACAAAATCCTTAATTCAATTACAAAGTATAAAAGTCAAAGTTCTCCACCCCTAGGTCACAGTAAATCATAATCTCAGTCAGTACACAGTATCCAAGTAAAGTCTTCTTTCAGCTTGACTCAAGGCTGGCTCTCAGCTTCCATGGTTCCTCTTCCATGGTCCCAGCTCCAACTGTCACCTGGGTTCAAAGGCAGGCAGCTCCCAGTTCCTTGTCCAGCTCCTTGTCCAGTTCTTCATTCATTTCCCATTACATATTGAAGTTCACAGTATCCAGTCCACCTCAAGTCCTTCACAGGTCCTGTTTCTGGGAAGACAAACCTTGACATAATATTCATACACATTGTTGGCACCATCATCAATTCACTATCTGCCTGTGAAATCAACTCAGATCCACCAAAAAGGTCTGAGAACTCAACACAAATTATCAACATAGAAATCAACATAGACCCACAAACAAGGTCCAAGAGGTCAACACAAAAACATCAATAAAGTCCCAGGACCTACAAAACCCTCCTCCAGGACTTCCGTAAACACATACCAGAAAACCCTCTTTTAGGGCTTCCAGTAAGGTCCCAGTGCTTCTGTACAAAGTATCAGAAACAAACATCAACACAGAAAGAGCAGGGAGTGCCAGGATAACACAAGTTTTCTCCTTGACTCTGCCACCACAAGAGTCCTCTTCTCAATTCTGCTGCTCTAGCCTGGGCCTCGTCTTATATATGGTCATTAGCTCCTCCCCTTCCTGTTGCAGGAGTTCATTAGTTCTAGGGTTCACATATTCTGTTTCTTAACAGACTTGATACAAGGCTCAAAAGAAATTTGAACTGAAACAAGGTGTTAATAGCTGAAACAAGGTGTGAACTACTTCTGCGCTTGCCATTACAGGGGGTCACCCTGGCAAGAGCCAGAACCAACTGAGCTGTGACCAGGCTAATTTCCAATGAGGAAGAAGAACCAGAATACATGTATATGGTCAATAATTGTGCTTTCCCATGTAAAGTATGCTTTGCATGTAACTGCACTGGTTGGTTTTATATTGATGCATCTGTTGATTATTGTAGGTACTTTGTACGTACTGTGGCTACATCATATACTACAAGGAAGCCAAAAACTGAAAGTAAGATCCAATTCAAACTCAAACATGCATAGAAGTACTTTTGTAGTAATGTAGTAATGAATTAGACACAAAGTATATTTTCATCAATTGGGGAATAGCTAAATAAATTACGGTACACTATTTTAATGGAATACTATTGTGCTTCTTAAGAAACAATGAATTTTATCTTCTGAAGTGAAAGTTTAATCTCCTGCTGAAAAAGCAACTATGCATTTAAAAAATACAGAGAAGCATGGAATTATGTGAACCGGTACAAAATGAAGAGCCAAGAAAATATAAAGAGCCAGGGAAATTATATATACAATGACTACAACAACATGAATGTAAAGAATCACCACCACAAAGCTATTGGAAATTAATGTTGCAAAATGACCAGGAACAAGCTTGGCCCCCAAAGAGAAGAGACTAGACCACCCCAGATTCCTTGGTAGAAGTTGGGATTCTCAGGTGTGGTACATGGCATATAATATCAGATTTTTTTACAAAATGCATGGATTGGGTTTTTCTTTTTAAATTACTATAAGAGTTGGCTCTCTTGGAGGGGAAGGGGAAGAGGAAATCTAGGTGATGTTGGCAAGATATCAATAAACTATTTTTTAAAAGAAGCATATCATAGGTGATACAGGATCACAGAAAGTTGGTGAGAACTGTAGTGGTCACCTAGTCCAATCTCATTTCACAGAAGATAAAATGTATGAGTTCTTCTGGCTATAGCTATGTCTGGTGGATCCATTCTTCTCAATATGCTGGTTGGTTAAATGTCTTTTTGTTTTGAACTGTGTGCTCTGGCTGGATGGTTAAAAAATAAAACACATTGGTGGATGCCGATCTACAGAGTGCTTTGAAATTGGGATAGTTTTCTTGGGGGCCCAGATGAGAGTGGTCCTCAGGTAGAAATGAGGAATTCTGGTGTTCAAACAAATTCAGTTGTGGGGTAAGAAGAGTCCACTCCAATTACAAGCAGTCATGCTTGGGGGGGGGGGGGCGGGGCGGGTAGCCTAACTTCATGGAGTGACCTAGATCTATGACCATACGCTCTCCAGAGCATTAGTAATGAGATTATAACTGGAGTACAACGCATAACAGGGAAACATTAGGATTGTCTTTCATTTCTTCCCCAGCCTGACAGTTTGGAGCATTGCCAGTAGTCACATTTTTCCTCTTCCCATTCCCCTCTCCAGTTCCATCCTGGGAAGTATGTGTACAGTTTACTATTTAACTCTGATCACTGATTAACTTTCTGGCATGCTTTCCACATACCTCTAGCCCCATCTTCTTTCTTTATACAGATCAAGGAATATTATCATTTTGTACTTTGTATCATCAGGGCCCAGCACAGGGCCTGGTATATAGTAGACACTAACCAAATACAGGTTTATTTTGATAAATACTTGTTTGTCCTCCACAACCAGCTCTCTGATCATCTTTACCATCTCTGTGCCCTTCAAATTCAGCCTACCCCCTTCCACAGTGGGACACACTGAAACTTGACTCTGGCACAGTGATGTCATTTTGGTACTCTTTGAGAACAAAAGAACCACCACCAAACTGGACCCCTTCTCATCTCTAGCTTTGGGAACAGTAATGAAATCGACACTACTACTCCTGGAAAGGATATATTGATCAAGTGATCTATAGCTTCATTCACCATTCCTAGGATACTCCAACTCAAAGCATACCTATCTTACGTGTGTTGTCTTCCTCTATTAGAAAGTCAGCCCCTTAGGTTTCAGATAAACCTGGGAAGACATATAAACTGATGAAGAATAAAAATCAGTAGAATCAGGAGAAAATATATACTGTAATAGTATTGTAAAAAAAAACAAGTTTATTTAGGAGCCCAGATCAATTCAATGACCAAACAGAATTCCAGAAGACTAATTATGAAGCATGCTACCTGATATTTTGGGGTATAGCCAATATAGGAATTTGTATACATAGTTGTTACAAGGGTTTGGTTTGATTTTTTGCCCCCAGTTGGAAGCAGGAGAGAAAAAAACTTAATTGATAAAAAAAATAAATTTACTTTAAAAAATGCAAGCTCTTTGAAGGTAAGGACTCTCTTGATTTTAGTATTTGTATCCCCAGTCCATAGTAAGTGTGCAATAAATGTCTTTTTTTCAACCATGCGTTCTTTGCTGCTGCCCCTCTCTCTTCCAAATATGAGTCCGTCTCATCAGCTGGGCCCTCTTTGCTTGAAGCATGTTACAGCTACAGCATCTCCAACTTAAATTCCCAAGACCAGTGGTTCCCTAGGATTGTTGCCCCAAGAAACGGCGAGTTCTATACTGTGCTCCACGGATCCCCAGGTCTTCAGATGGAGACTCAACTACTTGTCAGATATGTCACAATTAAGTGTCAAGTATGTTGTGGTTTGGCATACAAGTTGGACTAGATAATGATAGTTGACATTTATAACCACACTTTTTGAGGTTTGCAAAGGGTTTTACATGTTATCACATTTGATTCTCTCAGTTCCATAAAGCAGGTGCTATTATTAGCCCCATTTTACAGATGAGGAAAGCAAGACAGATTAAATGAGTTGCCCAAGTTCACACAGGGTCTGCGGCGGGATTTGAACACAGGTCTTGATTCCCAAGTCCCTCACTCTATGTACTATGCCACCATTTAGCTGCCTAGATGATTACCAAGGTCCCTTCTCTCAAATGATCTGATTCTGTGCCTGGACTATAGGCAGAGTTAACCAATCAATCAGGTAGTCACATAAGGCTGTTACTTTTGTCCTTTATTTTGTTTGAAATTATCACAGAACAGTATGATATGATGCAAGAGAGTGAAGGAGGGGAGTTAGGGAGTTAATGCCCCCTTCCAATTTCTTTGTACTTAGCTTTTGTATATGTATTTTTATTAAGTTATCTGTATATGCATCCCATCCACTCCAGGAGGTAAGTTCTTTGGGGGAAGACATTGTCTCATTTTTGTCTTTCTGTTCCGAGTATTTATAGCAGTGCCTGACATATACTAAGGTCTAATAAATAGCTGTCGACTGATTGTTCCTACAATAGCTATAAAATGGCTATGGTGCAGGAAAATCCAAGTCCACACCAGGCATAGACAAAACTCACTTTGCATTGAAATGCTGCTTAAAGGCTGTTCCTCCCATCCCCAAACCAGTTACTGAAGTATAAATGTCAAAAACGTAAAAGCTACAATGAGAATTTCATGAACAACTTGGGCTATGTGGAATAAAAATGACCTTTCACCCTAAAGATTTTTAATTAGTCTGGATAGTGTTAAAGGATCAGAAATGGCATTAGGGGACAGTGGTTTCAGAACTTTGTGACATTTTTTCAAAAAGCCTTTATTGTCTCCTTCTACTCACCCCTGATCCTACACTGTGAACTGCAGAATAAGGCTATGTGTGCATAAGAACTATGTAAGGCAGAAAGGGGATATGTAGACCAGGGTTGTAGTGTGTAATGGACTGGATAGAGTCCCTTCACATGGTGATCAACAGCGACCCCTAGTGTTTCCTCAGGACCTTCACCTGAATCAGTTTCTTCCAAGACACCCCAAGACAGTCCACCAAGAAGAGCTTTTTTTATATCATATGATCATCATAACAACTCTGCTAGGCAGGTGCTATTATTATCCACATCTTACAAAGGCTGAGAGCTTGTGACTTGCTCAAGGCCACACACAGTGTCTGAGGCAGGATTCAAGCTGATGAATCATCCTGCATGCTCTTCAGGCCTCTTCTCATTTCCTTCCACTATCTCTTCTTCAACTTGTCACTTCTTTCCCTCTCATCCTCATCACTTCTCATCCTTTATTTTTCCTACCTAGATATCACTATCTGAATTGAGTATGTGCTATTTTCTACCTATAGCCAAATTTTCTAAATACACTAGTATCCAAGGTGGCCTCTTGGCAAGACCTTGAAGAGAGCATTCAATTTAACAACTGAGCCAACATTAGCATCTAATGAAGTTGTGTGTGTGTGTGTGTGTGTATGTGTGTGTGTGTGTGTGTGTGTGTATGTAATAAAATGGTCAAAATTTTCAAGCTGAGATCAAACACAGGTACTTCCAACAGAGACTACAGTTTGTAATGCAGTATGCAAAAATGAGATCAAATTTGAGTCAGCCCTTATCAACTTGGGAGTGAGCTGCCACCATCTCAGTCATTTGGTTTAAGCATGACACAGATGAGTTGTGGGATCTCCTGCTGCTTGTTGAATTTGAGCATTAAGCATGTAAACTAAAATTTTTAAATCCTCAAGTGGAAGTTTAAAGTACCACAACATAATCTTCCAATGTCAATCACACAATAGGCTGTTTTTTTAAATGCAGTTTTAAAAATCAAGAAGGTATATACTCATTTGAAAGGTTCAATAATTAACTTTAAATTACATTTTTTGGGCTTACTCTTTTTAAAGTGAGTTACCTGCATCATTAATAAATAAGCAGCTTAAAAGAGAAAATCCAAATGGAGCAGGTAACATTGTTCCAAGTAAAGACAATAGTTTTTAAGTAGCTGAAATACAGAAATAGACAACAAAAAGCCTAAATCCAGAAACTATGATCTTGTTGTTTATTGCTGGGATTCACGAATACTGTTAATTGACTGAAAGTAAAGACCATTGTGTTTGGCTCATACAAATGCTTTAACTGCAGACAGCGTTGAAAGGAAACTTGAAAGGAAATCTTTGAAAGAGTACAAGTAGAATGTTTCCAAGACAATTTGTCCTGAAAAAGCTTTTAACAAGCAAAAACAAACTAAAAAACAAAACATTTCTAAGGTACCACTTAATCAACAAGCATTTTTCACTTGCTTATTATGTGTGGAATATTCCTTGAATCATATAAGATTGCTTAATGGGAGAAACACTTATATTACCTGAAGTTATTGATAAACTGAAGCAATGCTCAACTAGTCAATATGAAAAAGTTTCAAATGGTAAAATGATGGTAATAGATAATATGACGGAAATAGATAATATGATGGAAAGAATTGCTCATATGTTCAAAGACTTTTGTAACACATTGAGAAATTAAAATTTAACATTATAAAGGGATGAAACAAGATATGGTAAAAGATCATTTGATGACATATTGCAAAATATTGTTTAAACTGATACGAGGGAAGATTTGTTATTTTGCAAATCTATTAATGCAATAACATCAGGAAATTTGCAATATAATTAACAGAATTTTTAGTTAAAATGATATAATACGGAAGAATTGTACTGGATTCTGCAGTAAAGGAGCTCAATAGATGCCAGGACGAAACACAAGTCTACAGCCACTAGTTTAAAATGTGAACTTTTGGGCAAATTTAGATGCATAGAATGCTTCAGTCATTTGTATAGAGAAATGTGAGTGAGGAATTACATAGTTTTTCAAGTTGTTACAAAAGTAATAAATTTTATTTTTTAAAAGTTCATAAAAAATAAAGTTCTTTGCAAAATTATCTAGTGGTGTCAGGGCAGAGTACAGTGCACTTGTGTATTTATGCAAAATATGCTGCCTTATACCAGAATACTTTTAAGGTGGTTTAAGGTAAAGGAAAAATGTCATTTTGCTTAGTGATGATGATAAAGATGAAACAAAGTAAATTTTATAACAAAAATCTCCTCCTGAAACTTTCACATATAGAGGATATTTTCTGAAAAAACAAAAATCTCTCATCATTCCAAATAAATAATGCAATGACTTAAAAATTATACTCAGATCCAGAAAAATGAAGTGATTGCATTTATTTAAAAGGTTAGAACTATGGATGATGAATTTGCAAACTAATACTTTTGATGTTTTCTAATTTTGGCATATGAGCAAGAATGGGTAACACTTGTCCTGTAGAAATAACAACAATCACAAATTATAACAGCTAACATTTGTTTAGCACTTGAGATTTGCAAAGTGCTTTACATATATACTCCCTCCAAGTCATTATTATTATAGTAATTTTTTTAAGTATAAAAAAATCATACAGAGTTCTTACCAATATTAGTGTTCCATTATTTTTATTTTATATTTTAGGATTTTTTTTGTTATAAAAACCAATTAATTCTTTTTTACTTATTTGAAAAATTAGAACTAGGCACTAAAGAAGATACAAGGTAAGATACAACACAAGATGCTAAGAAAAATATTAACAGTCTGGTTGCAGAATAAGACAATGACATAATTATAAGAGACTTTAAGACAGTAGATATAATCTATTATAAAATATTGTGATGGTGGATACGGGCACTTAGTAACTTCCAAGATGATACCTGAGGTGCTGCAGAAACAGCAGCAGACTGCCTCAGGTTTACAGACATTAACTATATCAGCCTATGTGAAGTAGAGCATCACCCTAACTTGACCAATGAGGGAGATCTCTATGTCCCTGCTTAAACTGCCCAAACCCTCCCAAGTCTCTGGATGGAGAGGGGATGGGGCAAGAAGAAAGCCCTTCCAGCCTAGGGGTCTGAATTCTAGGAGAATAAAAATGCGATACTGCTCCATACTATTGGAAAACTATAAAACAAGTTACATCATTAGAGGCATAATTCCCATTTTCCTGGGACCTCTTTCTTCTTAATCATGACTCTCTACTAACAGTTTTATTATTAGACACTCCATCTATTGGTGAAACCATACAGTTTACTAAAAAGGACAATATTATAAGAATTTTAAGTCCTGTCACCATCTCCCAAAGTTTCCTCAAAGCTTTTCTTCACTTCAACCCCAAATGTTCACGGGGAAGATCAAGGGAAGCACTCACTTGTCTGGGACCTGTCTAGGGTCTCACCAAACCATGAGGTTTCACAGACGCTTCCAGTCTTGTTTTGGCTCCATTCTTGTCACAATGCTCTTGTCATGGCCCTTTGGATCAGGCCTGGTCTGGTACTTGCAATGCTGGCCTCAGCTCCACTGGTGGTTACAGCACCCAGCCGCTAGGGGGCCAGCGTCATCAGAAACCATAGAGCCCTGATGTTCTGATCTCCCTTCTTGGGTTCTGGCCCCAAACCAAAAGGGTTCAAATCTCAAGGCCGGAGAGTAGGAAGAAAAAAGCACCACCACACTTACACCAGTGTACCTTTGTACCGAATTCATCAAGGCTCTGACTTCTCACATGGCCCACTGGCCCGCCACAAGTCAGTTCTTAGATCCCATCGCCTCCCCCCCATCTTCTCAGGAGGCTTGTGCCAGAGTAAACGGAAGAGTACGGGTAGTCAAAGACTGGACTCGCGGATGACTGCGAGGAGGGTTGTCTTCAGCACCCAGGCTGCCACTCGCTCTCTTTAAATCATTCTTTTACTCCAGACCCAAAAGGAAGATAACAATAATTTAAATAGACAAGCGTGTGGATGAATAGACCTTTGTTCATTCTCTCTCTCTCTCACACACACACGTGCGCGCACACACACACACGCAAACACGCACGCACACACATGTACATGATTTTTAAAAGACTGAACCTGTGATTTTGTTCTTTCAGGGAGGAAATTCACTCCACTGATACAGATTATCAAATGTTCTGCATCTTAACTTCTTAAGAATAACCTGGAAGCACTAAATGACTTGCTTAAGGTCTGGGTAGGACCTGAACCCAGTTCTAGCAAAGGATTGTTCTTTATGTACTATATGCTGCCTTACACTGGCAGCTGGGTGGTGCAGTGGATGGAGGACTGTACCTGGAGTCAGTCAGACTTGAGTTCAAATTTGGCTCCAGGCTCTTCTTAGCTGTGTGACCCTGTGCAAGTCACACAACGTCCATGTGTCTTGGTTTCTTGAACTGCAAAATGAGGATCATAAAAGCACCTCCCTTCTAGAGTTGTTGTGTTACAATGAGACATTTGTAAAGTGCTTACTTAGCACAATGCCTGGTGGGTGCTGTATAAATATGTTCATGCCCTACACACACACACACACACGCACACACACGCACACACACACACACACGCGCGCACACGCGCATGCACCTGCTTCCCTCAATATGTGAGATTTTGGCCAGAGAATATAGTTTCAAGAAGGCTTGGTGGGAAAAGTGAAAAGTAAAAGATCACCCTAAGATTTCAAATATGGAAGACTAGGTGAATAGTGGTACCTCTAAGAGAAATAGTTGAAGTCATGAGGAGCAATCTATGGAGAAAAGATCAGATTGAAAGTCTGGACATGCTGCATGTGAATGTAGTGAGAATGATATTAGATTTGGAATTGGGAAACCTGGGTTCAAATCCTGGCTCTGATACTGTGTGACCACGGGTAAAGTCCCTTAACTTCTCAGAGTCTGTGTCTGCTCAGGTATAAAATGGGGGTGATAATTCTTGCACTACCTCCCAGGGCTGTTGTGCAGAAAGACGTTGAGGAAGGAACTACGGGGAACATCCCCATAAGGATCAGGAAAACAAGGCAAAGAGAGGAAAACTAGTAGGTAAAGAGGAAGACCTGGTGTCAGAGAAGCCAAAGGAAGAAAATCAATAAGGGAAGAGTGGTCAACTCCTTCATCGCTCCAGAGAAATCAAGGAGGATTGACTGAAAAAGATGATTGGATTTAGTAACTAATTGGTGACCTGGTAAAGAATATATACATATACATACATACATATACACACACACACATATATTATATATATATGTATGTATATATATGTATGTGTATATATATATATATACACACATACATACATACATATACATATGTAGCTTAATCTCTCTGCTGAGCTCCAGTCTCACATTACCAACTTCTCATAAAGATCTCAAATTCAACATATCCAAAACACAACTTGGTTTTCTCTGCAAACCCTCCCCTCTTCCAAACTTCCCTATTTCTGTTGAGGGTCTCACAACCCTTTCACTGACTCAGATCCACAACCCTGGATACAAACTGGACTCCTCACTTTCATTCACCCTGAATGCCAAATCTTATCTTTTGTATCTCCCCAATCTTTCTCTTATTGACCCTTCCCCCATTAATATAGCAGTAATTATACATTCTCATCAGCAACGCATCCAAATGACTACAATAAGATAATAGGTCTCCCTGCTCTAAGTCTCTCTGAGAAATCCACTGGCTCCCTAGTATTTCAAGGATTAAATATAAACTTCTCTATCATTTAAAGCCCTTCACAAACTGGCCCCAATCCACCTCCTTTATTACACATTACTCCCCTTCAAATACACTACAGGATAGAATGGCTTTCTTACTATTCCATACACACCAATCCATCTCCCTTCACAATGGTAATCTCCCATGCCTAGAACTCACTCCTTCCTTACTTCTATACTTTAAAATTCTTAGTTTCTTTCCTTGAAGGTTTCCAAAGTCAAACAGCACTTTCTACATAAAGCTTTTCCTGATCCCCTCGCCACCATCCCCAAGTTGTTAGTGCCTCTCATCCCAAATCAACTTATATCTCCATTTTGTACACCCATATATGTATAATTCCCCTAGCTAGACTGTAAGCCCCTTGAAGACCAGGACGGTTTCTCTTATGCCCTTAAACCCCCTCCTCCCCCAATACCTAGCACAGAGCTTGACACATAAGAACTTAATAGCTTGTTGACTGTGAAATCAGCAATATTTGTACTCTTTTCTAGTCACAGAAACCTTATAGGAATGGATTAATCAGTCTGATGGTAGGGAATTAACAAAGAATGAATGGTCAGGAATGACTGAAGGTGAGGAGGCAGAAGGGATTTTGGGGGATGATCTATTTGGACTTCATTTCAGGTTGGGTCCTTGGATTATTAACTTGGCCAATGGTGACAGAGGAGAGGAATATATTAATCAATCAACAAGTATTCATTAAATCCCTATTATGTGCCACACACTGTGCTAGGGATAGGACACAATGACAAAAGTGAAAGTTTCTGTCCTAATCCCATTCTACTGAGGGAAACTTAGATATACAGATAGATAACACAAAAGAGGGGATGGGAGTGTTCACACTAGAAGATGATGGCATATAAGCTGAACACTGAAGGAAACTAAGAAATCTAAAGAGAGGAGGGAAGGGACTGCATTCCAGGCAGGAAGACAAGAGATGGACTGCCACTTGTGAGGAACAGTAAGGCAGTCAGTTTGAAGGCGAGTAACATGCAGTAGAGCTGGTGAGCTAAGCATGGGGCCAGACTACGAAGGGGCTGTAAAAAGTCATTCAAGTATACAGGTGACCAATGGAGTTTATGGCCTGTATGTCTGGGAAAGCAGAGCCCTCAACTCTGGTTCAGAGTTTTACATGCTATAGCTTTTTCACCCTTAAAACAGGAAAAATTAGACATTTTCACCTAGCCTCAAGGAAATGAGTGAGTTTTAGATACCCTCAATATAGCAAAGTTTTGATGTCCTGAGAAGAGGTCCTCAAGTATGGATGGGCCCGTGATAGGTATTCATGGATAATAAATCATGAAATAACCAAAACTTGCTTTTGGGAAATTCTCAGCCTAATTCACAGGATGGTACACAGATTTACTGATGACAACTTAACACATCTCCCCTCCAAAGAGCATTTCTATTTTAACAGCGACAAAATCCTTCAGTTGAAGCAATTCTGCATCCCACAATATGAACAGAAATTCCAAGGCTGGGATATTTTCTCCCTCTAAAATATTAAATATGAAATTATGTATTATCAGAAACATATATTTCCCAAACGTGAAATACATATAAAACAGATTTGATTTTCTATTTTGTTCCAAAATTTCATCAACATCTTTTCATTTCCAGTATGCCAGACATCCAGATTCCCTGGAACCAATACTTATATAAGTCTCAGCGATAATGTTTCAAGCCCCAAAGTGGACAGTGGCCACATTAGTTTAATAAATGCTCAGCTAAAAGAATGAGTTTTACTCTTCCACATAGGGAAGCTATTTTTACTTGGAAGAGACATCATCTTCAGTGTCCCTGACATCACACTAAGCAGCTTCTTGGGTAAGGCTGGCTGGACCACAGAGGGATGGGTCCTAGCCTTTTTCCATATGAAAAATGAATATAACACCAGACTTCAGGCACTGGAAAGGGATTAAGTGGTCTGGAATGGCCCAAGAACTCCCTCTTCCACATCTTCCATAACATTTTCTCTGCTTCCCTAAATGTGACTTGATCTTCCCCCTCCTAAAGACTCTTTTCTGGCAGTATGGTTCACCTCTTAAAGCCCTCACTGCACTCTGAGGGGGTTAGGAAATGGGGAAGAAGTCACTGCTCTGGTCATTCATTCACTCAGCAAACATTAATGGGGAGTCACTGCCCCTCCAGATTCCCCAGTTGATAAAGACTCTTCTCCCCTCAGAATTCTCATGGTACTTTTTCCAGATCACTCCTTGGCAAGAATCACATTCTTCCTTGTTTCACAACTGCCTGGCCCATCTAAACCCCAGCAACAGTAAGCAACCCAAAGGCAAGTAACCATGTCTTGTTCATCTTTGTCTCACTTTTGTCTCCCATGTACCCAGCACAACGCTTTGGGCATGGCATGCATTCAAATGTTTAATAAAAACTATTCTGTGCAAAGTGTCTTGGCAGGCAGTGGAGAAATGGCCATTCATCAATACATATTTTTAATAAATACCTAAAATGCGGTAGGCATTGTAGTGGGCTGGAGATACAAATATACAAGTGAGGCGTCCCTGCCTTCAAGGAACTTACATGTTACTTCAGGGATACATGTTCACAAATAAGTGAAGGATATATACAAAATGAACACACAGTGATGGGGGCAGGGGGGACATGGCACTAACAACAGCAGAATCAGGAAATGCCTCCTGAAGGAGATGACACTTGAGCTGAATCACGGGGAGAAGGTTCCTGAGAGGAGGGGGTGAGGAAAGAGAGCATGCCAGGCATGGGAGAAACCAAGTGTTGTGTACTAGGAACAAAAATAAGGCCAGTTTGGCTGGTTCATCATATATGAGGGGGAGTAACACACAATCATCCTGGAAAGATAAACTGGAGCCAGAATGGGAAAGGCTTTAAATGCCAGGCAGAAGAATCTGCTGCTTATACTAAGGCAAAAGGGATTTTCTTGAGCAGGAGTGTAGCATAGTCAGACCTGCGCTTCAGGAGTATTAATTCAGAAGCTATGAGAAGGATGGATTAGACAAAGTTGAGACTAGCTGTAGGAAAATCAATTACTATTGCAAGGGATCCAGGCAAGGGGTAAATAGGTTCAGAGTAAGATGATGGCTGTGCGTGTATAGATAAGGGAACAGATGTAAAGAGATATTTAAGAAATATAATCAAAAAGATGTGGCAACTGATTGGACAGAGGAGTGGTGAGCTCGGGAGAGTGGAGAGGAGAGTCAAAGATGACTCCTAGGCAATCAATCTGGGTGACTGGAAGAAGAGCAGTGCTCTCAGAGAGAAACTACTTGTGTGTCATGGACCCCTTCAGCAATCCAGCAGAGCCTGTGGACCCGTTCTCAGAATGTTTTTAAACAAATAAAATAAAACAAATGGGACTTCAAAGGAAACCAGTTATACTGAAATACAATTAATAAAAAATCCTGAAAGCTCACCAACAGTCCCAGTTAAGAGCTCCTGCTTTAAATGAACATGGACAAACCGCAGGAGACAAAGAGGGTATTTAAGCAAAGACAATGTATTCTTTTGGGATATGCTGAATTTGAGGTGCATATAGGACACATCTACGTGGAGGTGTCCAATAAAAATAGTTGGAGATGTGGGATGGTATGTAGATTTGAGAGTCATCTGCACAGAGGTGATAACTGAACCCAAGGGAGCTGAGAAATCAAGTATGAGAAAAGAAAGAGGCTAGGACAAAGAGTACCTTAAAAAGCTTAAAATGAGACAGTGAGGAAAAGACTTATACAAAAATAACCATGAGGTAAGGGGGGAAAGATGAGATCTAGGAAGGTGGAATGAGAAATCTGAGAAGGGGACTTCCAGCAAACACAATAAGATGAAATGCTAAGCTCAGCGTTTCTGAGCAAAACCACAGGAAAAATGCACCAAAAAGTTAGATGAAGCAGAGCAGAGGCAATAAAACCAAAGAGAAGCAATACTAAGGCCCTCAACCCAAGCAAGCTAGGACTACACGAGAAGAGGCCAAGAGCTCACAGATGGGGAGGGGGTGTCTGTAGCCTGACTGATATCTGATCTCCAAGTAGGGCAAGCAAATCACAGCCACATCAGGTGACAAAGCAGAACTCTCCAGAGATGACATCCAAAGAGAAAGAGCCTGAACCAAGACCAGCTTGTCCTGAGAAACCAGGAGATGGAGGTACAAGCAAGGGACTGAGACTCCCTAACTCAAGCCTTAACCACACACTACAAATGGCTCAGGGCAAACAATGGCAGTATTCAAAATTTAGTGGGGGCTAGACAAGAGTGTAGATATCCCATCTAAAAACACAGGAGGGGGCAGAGCCTTGGCACAAAGTCTCAGTCCAGGATCTGGAGACATCTGAAAACAGAAGAAAAATCCTAATACAATGAAGAATTACTATGGATTAAGAGAAGACCAAGAAATAATTTCAAAAGAAGAGAATAATTCCACTAAGTCTGAGTAAAGACTAAAAAGGAAAATGAAAACAAAACAAAACAAAAAATGGCTTGGCCATGAGGACTCCCAAGGGCAGATGGAAAAGATAAAAAATGAAATTTGAGTTTTTGAGGAAAAAAAAAATGGAAGTAGAAAAATATCTCAGAACAGAATGTAGAAAACCTTACCCAAGCACCTCTCATCCTGAAAAGTAGAATGGAATAATCATAATTTAATGATTCAATGAGAAACAAAAAATATTATAGCAATGTCAAACTTTAAAAAACTGAACACAGGGTGTGTATCTACTACCTAAAACAACTGACTTGAAAAACAGGATAAAGCAAGATTTAAGTATCAACAAACTCGCAGAAAATTTATTGGCCAAATAAAAAACTCAGATACAGTATTTCAAGAAATGATGAAACTACCTAGCTCTAATAGAAGCAAAGAATAAGGTTAAAATAGAATGAATCCACTTGCTCACCTCTTAAAAGAACTCTCAAATTGAAAATGTATGGGAATGTCATAGCCAAAATCTAGAGCTTCCAACAAGAAAGGAAAAAAATACTTCAGCAAGTCAGAAAAATGTTCAAGTACCAAAGAACTAGTCAGGATCCCCAACAACTATGCTGTAACTATAAGGGTTTTGAAATCCTGGAATACAAACATACCAAAAAGAAAAAGGATTATGACCAAGAATAACTTGTCCTGCAACACTATGTATGATCTTACAGGGTAAAAAAGTGAATCTTTAATAAAAGGATTTTTCAAGCATTCCTTATGGAAAGTTGAAAGCTGGAGTGGACTCTGAAATGTAAATGCAGGGGATGAGAAACCTAGAAAGGTAAAATGTATTTGAGCAATTAGAAAGGGAAAAGGGGAGAGATACTTGGTCCTTTTAAGTCCACTTTATTCAAGGGTCACAGAGGATGTAGGGCCTAGTTGAGTTTGTTGGGCTAAAGGAGAGTTTTCAAACTCACAGGTGGCAAAATTCCCTAGTAAGGCAGGAACTAGATTAAAATGGAACTAAGAGAGGCAGCTAGGTGGCGCAGTGAATAGAGCACAGGCCCTGGAGTCAGGAGGACCTGAGTTCAAATGCGACCTCAGACACTTGACACACTTACTAGCCATGTGACTTTGGGCAAGTCACTTAACCCCAACTGCCCTCCAAAAAGCAAAAAAAAAAAAAAAAATGGAACTGAGAAATGTTTTACATAATAAAGATATACTATAGATGTTAATCTGTGGGTTTTACAAGTCAATATGCAACCTGTTGGGATTATTTCTATTTGAGTTTGACACCACTTGTCTACAGAAAAGGGAAGGGAAAAGACTACATGAAGAAATAAGGAAGAAGGGAGAAAACTATTTCTTATAAGCAGAATGCACCAGAGGAGTATATAAACATCCATGAGAGTGGGAGAAGTAGACATCTTATGAACCTCTCATCTGGTTCTTACCTGGAAAAGGCAAAAGGAGGAAGATCACATACAGTTTGGAGAAGAAATACATTGAATTCAACAGGAAAATAAGGAGAGAAAGGGAGGCTATGGTGGTGGGTAGAGTCAGGTAGGACACAGTCACTGGTTTCAAACAAGCTTCAGCTATGGAAGGCTGATTATTGGGCTACAGGAAGGGAGGAGCAGAAAAAGACCAGACCACTCCAATTGGAGATTCTACCCGCCATTACCATTTCAGAAGATTGAGGATGAAACTAACTTCAAGACAAACATCTTCAGAAATAGCTCATGTGCTGATTTGTTTTGTTTGACTATACTTATTCCTCTGTGGGGTGTGAGGTGTACAGGGAAGAGTTAGTAGTTAGTAATAGCAATGCAAAAGAAAAAGAAAATAGAATCGATAAAACATTAAAAAATACAAAGGAGAGGACGTTCAGAAGAGATCACAGACAAACAGGGCAGTTTTGTTACTATTATGTTATATTTAATGTACACTTCTAAAAAACAAATGGCATTTAACAATTCAATTTATATTTTCTTTTCATTGTATACTGAAATTCTCATGTTTAAGTTCATAATAAAAAAGAAAATGTTAAAAAAATTAGAGTAGAGATCACTTTCAGCTGCAAAAAGGAGTGGCACTCAATAAACGTGAATGAATGACTAGGGCACCACTAAACCCTCCCTCCCTCTGGGTTCCACTGGTCTCATTCCATCCCTACCATTCCTCTAGACTCGGCCTCATACACCAACAACTTGTAACTGCTTTGACTATTCTACTCCTGGTCACACCCACCTAGGCCTCAGCCTGCCTCCTCTTCCCCTCAGTGGCAGCAGTTTCCTGTAGAAAGGAAAAACCCAGGACAAAGGGCAGAGAATCAAGTGAAACTGTCTTATTCCACTGCCCTAAGGCTGGGCAGCACCCAGATCCACTGCACTGCACCTCACCCCACCCTCACCCCCACCCATTTTCTTCCAAGGCCATCCCACCCTGGGTCCAGTGACACCCCTAATATCACAAAGTCACACTTAATATGTAATCATTTCCCCAAATGCTTGAACCTTGGAGTGCCACCCCTTCCTCCTCCATGCAGATTCCCAGCCCAGGACTTTGCCCCTGCCCTTGGCCCTCCCAACCCTCCTCGCACCTGGGGATGGGAGAGAGGCTCCAGGAGCTCCAGCGCCTGTCTCCTCACGTTTAACATTGGGCGTCAGTGGATTTCAGATCCATCTTTTCCTGAGAACAACCCTGGATCTCTGCTAAGGCAGATGCCTATCAGGTAGGATGTTTGTTTCCCATTTGTGCTGTTATTGCTGTCACAGATGTGATTTCTGGGGAGGGGCAGAGAGAGGAGCCTCTTAGTATTAATGTACTAAAGGTTGGGCTTACCCTGAGGCATCAGCTTGGAGGGGGCCTCGTTACAGCTCACTACAAAACTAAAGTGGGCCTTCTCTCTCAAGGGCAGTAAAGCTAGCCTGTGCCAAAGGCTAGAGCAACAGCACTTAGACGCAGTTTTATACATAATAGATACTAGGTAAATACTTGCTATGAAAATTAACCTGCTGTTTGTCCTTTTTCTGAGGGGCAATAGTAAAGGTCTGAGTTTCTGAGGCCCAAGAAAATACAGGGGTACCACAGTGGATCTGCGGGAAAAGTGTTGAGCTCTGAACAGAGCTACAAATGACTGGTCAGCTAATACTAAACCCACAGTTGAAGGAATTCTGCCTCCTATTGAGTCACATGACAACTTCATGCCACATGTTGGGGAATAAAGAGGGACAACTTTGCTACTATATATAGGATTCTAAAACTAGGAGATCATCTACTCTAATCTTTTCCTTTTCATGGAGAACCTTTGAAGTGGCCTGCTCAGGGCCATAAAACCAATTATCAGCAGAGCCAACACTAGAACCCAGGTCTCCCCACTCCAAGTCTACGGTCCCTGTTCCTAATACCACACTGCCACTGGCAATCCTGAGGTGACCATCACCTATCACACACAAGAAGGTGACACTGACAGTACAGTGTGCAACAGCCAGGAACTGAACTGGTGCTCATTTGGAAACTAAACCCAGAGATCCCTGCCATTTTACCTCAATTGAATTTCATATAAAAGTCATCTTAAATATTAGGTATACTCAAACCAAACCAGAGTTTCTTAACTTTTTTTTTGGCTTCATAGATCCCTTCTCAAAATAAGGTTTTTAAATAATTAAAGGAAATGCTAAATTTGTTAGGTTAGTGCAAGATGGATTTTTTTCCTTCCCATTCAAGTTCATGAACCTTCTGACATTGAATCCACAGATCCCTTCCTTGTGGGTCTGTGGACTACAGGTTAAGAACCCCTGACTTAAACAAATGAACCATCTTTTATATAAGGCTTTCATTCTAAGGGGACCATTATAAAATTAGACTATCAGTATTGGAAGGCAGCTCTCCCCATTTCCTAGCAAGTTGGAGGGCTATGGGGAGTGGAAAGCTGTATGCACTTTCAGGTTTTTTGCTATGTTGCTGAGTTTTGCTGAATTCTTTTTTTTCCTTTTTTATTATTTGTTACAAGGGACAGCTCTTCAGGACGTACAGGGAAGAGGGAGAAACGTAGGTGATGTAAATACAAGATATCAATAAAAATATTTTTGAAAGAAATGATAACTGTTGAGAAAAGCATAGGATGAACTTATATATAACCTAATTCGGGGTGAAGTAAACAGAACCAGGAAAACCACCTACACAATGATAACAATATAAATGGAAAGAACAAAAAACCCTCAATACAGGATAACCGTAATGACTGAACTGAGATGCAGAGATGATAAAGTGGAACTCCTTCCGTTTTCCTGAAGAGCAAGGAAACACTGGGGTTTAACCCTGCACATACTGTCACAATCAGCTGACATAGCTGGTTTTCCTCAACTGTCCTTTCTTTTGCATTCCTGGTTACAAGGGATGGCACCATAGGGAGTGAAGAGGAATATATATGGAAATGGGTGATGTAAAAACAAGAAACAAACTTTTAAATATCATTGCACTGAAATTGTGTAGTTTTTAAAATAGCACCTGTTCATATTCTTTATTGGAAGACATCTCTTACTCTTTTAAACGTGTCCTGACACTATTCTTACAAGACTGTGGTATACCTTGATACCAATTCAGCTACCCGACCTTATATTTATCTTTGATTCCTGTCTCTTTTTAAAATCTTGAGTTCGAAGATGACTCATGCTGCATGGTCCCTTTAATTATTCTCTATTTTCTGCCCTCTCAGGATCCTTTGTTTGTATCTTTAGAATTTCATTTTTGGATATTTCCTATCCCTCTTAGAGCAACCTAACCTGCAGAATTTTAGGCCAGGGGATATTCTTTCTCTGAACTTAGAAATCTTTTCCTTCAAAATCTATGATGCATACTAGATTGTGCCCAATTTCTTCTTTTTGATTAGGAATTCTAGGATAGAATAGTTACTTCCTCTCAACATTGTCATTATTTCTACATCAGCAACCAGTTCCTTACTGATAATAGTTTCCCTCATAGCCTCCTCTAGCTTTTAAAGAAATAAATTTTTCTAACAGCAAGTCAAAATTATCAGCTTCCCTGCTTTAGGTAGAGAGCTCCAACAGTTCCCTGGTTTAGTCCCTTGTCACTATCATGTCACATGCCAGATCTGTGATGTTTTCCAATCTCATCTATTTATTCCTTCTGGCAAACTAACCAACTGTATATACCCAAAATAGTATCACTTATTTCACCCTCCACTGACCACCAAATATTCTCTACCCTGTGGTTTTTGTTTGTAGTATTATCTACAAAACTAAACTCTGGGTTGGAAATCAGGATATAACCAACCATTCCAGTCTACAGTTCATCTTCAACAAGTTAACTGCCCTGAATCTCAGTTTTGCCATCAGTTATATTAAGAATAATCCGTGTTTTACTCTAAAGTGTGCTGTACCTTGCTGCTCAACAAAACTGACTGTAAGCCAATGCTTTGAGGCTAACAAATGTGAAAATGCTCTAAAAGTTGAGTGATCTATAAATGCATGCTTTCATCTTTCCTAGATTGGGTGTGGAAGAATACTGACCTGATACTTAACAGAGTTGATCAGATGTCGGGCCCAGATAAAAAAATAAAAGAGGGGACAGAAGGTAATTTTATGATTCTAAAAGTGTCTTTACAGAAAGCTAACTTAATGGAACAGCTGAGCCCACTTGAGGCTTTTACTTATAAGCATGTGCAAACTATCCCAGAGGACCTCTTCTACTTCCCCTCCTCTTTACTAAGGCACCAAGTTTCCATACAGGAAAGGTACACAATGCAATCAGGAAATAATAATTCATGAACTGAGTTCCCTTATCTTGTGAATGACAAAGCCATAGCACTAAGCTTGGGGATTATAACGACCTTGCTAGGAGGGAGGAGAGAAACCAGGAGAGTTGTCACTCTTTTCTGACAGTCTCAATGCTTGAAATGGGGAAGGGACAGACTGGCGGCCTAAGCAGATATTAAATGCCATATTCTGACTGCCTCCTCTCAAAAGATAAATGGGGAAAGATGTTAAAAAAAACTAGTTCCTAGTTCCATCTCAAAGATTGGGGTAAAAGCAGACTACTTAGTGAGAACTGTACCCTAGGGAAATATTCAAAAGCCTAAAAGAAAATTTTTCTGCTCTCCCTGGGCAGCAATCAGACACTAGAAGAATGGATCTGAAAGGAATAATCCAAGTCCCCCCTCTTCAACAAAATAGAGGTAAATGTCTATATATAGGGCTAATTCCACCAATAAACTGAGAACAAAGTCAGCCTGCACCAGAGAAGGGTTAAAGAAGTTCTATACCTCAATAATGTGTTGATAAGGAGATAGCATTCCTACCTAAAGTCCAGAGCAGTGGAAAGGTTAGGCTCTAGGCCTAGCTAGGGAGCTGAGGGATGGTGAAGGACAGTCAGCTGAAAAAATAGTCAGGTATTAATTGTTCTAGTCTTGGATAAGAGGCTGGATTGATTGCATGGAGGTCAATTGTCCACCATATTATCCTTGATCTGGTTCAAAAGCTCTAAGAATCAGGAAGCTGGGGGCAGCTAGATGTCACTGAATAGAGCACCAGCCCTGGAGTCAAGAGGACCTGAGTTCAAATCTGGCTTCAGACACTTGACACACTTACCTAGCTGTATGACCTTGGGCAAATCACTTAACCCTAATTGCCCTGCCTTCCCTACTCCAAAAAAAAGGACCAAAAAAACCAATTAGGAAGCTACAAAATAGCCCTAGCCATCCCATTAAATGACTCACTATCTCAAGACATACACCTACTATAGACTGAACATTTTGCGCATATTATTTTTCAAAAGTATACTGATTTTTTGGTAACATTTTCTCAATAACTAGATACTAATAGCATAATTAACCTCTCTGAGCCCGTTTCCTCATTTATAAAACAGGGAGAAACCCAACTTAATTTAAGAAATATTTAAACACCATGGGAAGAAACCATGCTAGGCAATGGGGACTCAAAAGACAACCATAAATAATCTTTGCCCTCAAGCATGTACACACAAAAATAGATATAAAATAAAAACAAAGCAAGTTGGGAGTGGGTAGGTGGTTTTAGAAAGACCCTAGAAGTCCAAGGATGGGAGCAAATCAGGAAAGGTCTCATATATTAGTTGGTACTTCAGCTGACCTTTGAAGGAAACTATTACCTATTGCTCCTCACTACTGTTCTATTATGTATAACTTCATTCCCTAGTGAAGTAAATGCTTTTTAAGTGCCATTTAAATAAGAGTTGTTATTGCCAGTTATAAAGGTCAAATCACT
The DNA here is from genome assembly GCA_028627135.1 of Pseudochirops cupreus. Classification (NCBI taxonomy): domain Eukaryota; kingdom Metazoa; phylum Chordata; class Mammalia; order Diprotodontia; family Pseudocheiridae; genus Pseudochirops; species Pseudochirops cupreus. The sequence continues at coordinate 144,661,042 of CM053584.1, read as the reverse complement.
GGAACTAGACTAGTAAGACCCACAATCATGTTCCAGCTCTCAAACTCACTACCTGTTTAACACCAGGTAAGTCAATCTCTCTGAGTTTTCTCATTTATAAAACAGCAACTGATATTTACATAGCACTTAAGGTTTGCAAAGTGCTATACACAGAATTTCAGTGATCTGGATTTATCTTATTTATCTTCTGTGAGGTAAGTACTACAGGGTTTATTATCTCCATTTCACAAATGAGAAAACTGAGACTCAGAAAAGTTATGACTTGAATAGTCTCTAAGCACAAAGTCAGTAATATTCTAGCTCAACAGACTGAGAAAAATGTTTTATAAACTTTAAGCATTATAGAAATGAGCTATTACTATTATTGCCGCAGTGGTTTTCAACCTTCCAAATGCCGCAACCCTTTAATACTCATATGTGGGCGGACCCGCCTGGAGGATAGAGGAGCAGTGTCTCAGTTCCTAAGACCATCGGAAATGTGTTTTCCGATGGTCTTAGGCGACCCCATTTGACCCCCAAAGGGGTCGCAACCCACAGGTTGAGAACCACTGTGTTAGGGGAACATTTCATTCCAGTCACAGGTTCAAGAGGTCCATTCTGAACTTTCACTCTTCCTCACCTTCCATATCCAGTTACTGAGTCTTGCTAATCAATCAACAAATAATTTACTAACTGCCAGAACCAGGTACTGTACCAAGTGCTGATCCATTCTAACCCCACATCTGTCCATCTCTATTCACATAGCTACTGCCCTTGTCTCTCTGAAATGGCCTCCTGATTAGTCTTACCATCTTTAGCCTTCCTCTCTCTAGTCCACCCTCCACACAGCTGTCCAAGTGATTTTTCTAAACCACAGGTTTGTCTCTCTTCCCTCAAGTCCTCTGCACAGGCTGTTCTCCTTGTGCCTAGAACGCTTTCCTTCATCTCTGCCTCGGAGAATCCTTAGGATCTTTAAAGTCTTAGATGAAGCACCACCTTCTACACTCCTAACCCTCTCTAGTTTTGGTACTCTCCTTGCACCCTCCCCCCAATTACTATTCCACTTTTCTTATTTCACCCAATAGAATACAAGGTCCTAAAGAACTGTTTCCTTTTTTCTTTGTAACCCTACCATATAGCAGAGCCACACAAAGTAGGCACCTGTTGAACTGAAGCATAGACTGAGGGCTGTCACCAAGGAAGAGAGGGTGCGTGCATGTGTGTGCGTGTGTATTGTGGGATGGTAACATCTAAGCCTTGGCTAAAAGGCAATGCATCATGTAAACACTTAGCTTTTAATTTGGGAACTCAAATTCCAGCTCAGATGTTTGGAGTTTCCATATAACCTTGGGTAAATCACTTCTCTGTAGGCTCATGCTAGATAACCTATTAGTTCCCTTACCAACTTTAAAATCCATACCTTCCAACATCAATGTCTGAGGCAAAACAAAAAGCCCACCAAGGTCCTATAACTCACCAGGACAAAAAGGAAAATGCACCCCAATTCTCAACCACCAACTGAAGACGAGGAAGGAATCAACGTTCTACAACACATCCCTATGCTTCCTATATGATGAATCTGACTGAAATCTTTCATATGAACTATGCCAGTCACATATTGCCTTTGTCACTGGGGTGTGTGGTTAGAAGTATGACACTGTTTATTTGGGCTCCAAATTAAATTGTGCTGGAGAAGCAGGAAAAACAAGGCATTTTAAAAAAATATTATTATAAAATATTTTAAGTATTCTGAGATTCTTTACTCAAGCCAATGGATGTGTTTCTCCCCAGATCACACTGTACTTTAAAAAATACCTTGTTAGCTTCTTTATTCCGATTTATTAAAGAAAATTAGACTTTTACTTTTGTGAGTAATTACTATTCCTTTCATCTATTTTTTTTCTTGGTCTGGGGAAGCAGAGGGGAATGAATATTTTTAGTTAAAACTCTGTCTGATCCCCGTTCTTGTCATTAAAGCCCCGGAGCAGGGAAACGGAGCCAAAAATGGTCATGTCTCGTGTTTCACAACTCTCTTTTTCTCAACTTCCTCAGAAGAGCATGAAGAAAAAGACATACATGCAAAAGCACCAAAGGATCCAGCACCTCCACCACTGTCTTTTCTCCCCAGGGCAGAAAATGACACCAGTGCAGGTGAGGTCTGAGTTTGTTTCCTGTTCCCTTCTCTGAGAGCAACCCAAGATTTCAAGCTGAATTTATTTCCAAAAAGTGAAGGAATGACTGCTAGGGGAGTTCCCTCCCCACAAGTCTGGAGAGTTATAAGCTACTTGCCCCTCACCAAAAGATGCTATTTAGAGTATCAGAATCCTCTGCATCAAAGTAATACCCATGAGAAGCTAGTTATCAACAAGACAGCTGGTACCCTAGTCAGGGTGCCTTTGTGGGAAGGCTATATGGTAGAGGTGAAAGGCTTCTGGACTTCGGTCAAAAGACTCTACTATGTATTAGCCTTGTGATTTAAGTTGTCTTTCTTCACTAAACTTGCTTCTTTATCTATAAAATCACCAAAATGTTTTTTGCACTACCTATCTCAAAACCATGAAGAAAGTTCCTTGTAAACTATATGCTATAACTCAATGAGCATTAGACAATCTACCACAAATGTTAACGTATTTCTCACATGCCTACTACGTATGCTATGCATATGCTCTATCTCTCTCCATCTAAGAATTTTTAATAGCCGAAGCCGAATACAACTAAGCAATCGTTTAAGTGCTAGAAAACCATGTATCCATAACCAAATACATCCCTTAATTTTTGGATGATCTAGGCCACAGCTTCCTTCTATTATTGTAGAGTTAACAGCAGGATGCAACAGAAATTAATGTCTTCCTCACTTGAACTATCACACTTAAATTTCTGGGTAACCCTAGAGCTGGTGCTTAAAGTCAGAAAACAAAGTCCCAGAGAGAATGACTTCATTGAAATTGAACTCGACAGACAAAAACTGACTTATCAGGACCTATTACAAGTGAGTTGTCGGGAATTAGGAATTGACCTGAAGCAAGTGGTGAAGATTAGAAAGTTACCCAACACATTGCTCAGAAAGGTAAGTTTCCAAATTACAATATTAAAACTGAACTCTTAGTTGTAGTTATATTTGGTTAAGTAAAGGTTTCAGATTTATTTAGGGGTAAAAATGAATTTCAGTGTAATGCACATGGTTAATCATTTCAGTAAGGCAGTAAATAAAGCTTAGTACAAAAGGTCTTGGAAATGCAGCCATGAGTTCTGTTTCTTGAGAGCTACGTGCCTTTGGGACATCACTTACCCTCTGTGTTCATCTGAGAAATGGGGCAATTCCACTACCAACACTTCAGAACAACATGAAAATGCTAAATGTCATTAGTGACTCTGCTCATTTATGCATGTGGTAAAATTACAAAATCTTTAGGTGCAAAAGTTTTGCATTAATGTCATGTGCTTCATGAGTCTCATGGAAGAACTAAATGATTAACAGTGGTTAGCAGTGATGGCATCCAATCAAACTTGCCTTTGCTCAGCAGTAACTGATTCTCATTCCTAGATTGCATAATAGTAGTAATACTTTGGGGTACCCTGAATATAAAACCTTGTTTTCCTTTTTGAATAAAAAAATGCCGTTTTAAAATTTTTTATTAAAAGTCCCTATTTTCTTGGCAATTATGATGCTTTAGTTGTTTAGAAAGTTTTTTGTTGTCTGACATATAGCCTGGCATGAGATTTCCTTAGAAATATGCTACACAGAAAACTGCATGGAGTTACCATTAAGAAATTCTGAACAATTTTAGATTTTGGGGGTGGGGGCAAATGGTGAGAACTAGTCAAACTGGTTCTAGCATTAACTTGTAGAATAGGAAAATATGAGCAAAATCAATTCCTTCTCTGTCTTCACATTTTCATTGTTATTACATATACTAATCATGCAGAGCTAAGTTCACATTTCTTTCATTCCCTACCCCCAAAAGGACAAAGATATTTCAAGACTACAGGAATTTCAAGAACTAGAACTAATTCTAGTGAACCAAGGCATGACAGAATCTACATCATCACTGATAGAGAAACCTTGCTACAATCACATTGCTGCGAAAATGACTTACTAAACCAAATATAAGAACCTGAGAAAAAATTCTCCTAAGCACTGGTTATGGATCAAGAATCCGATTCCACTTTCAGCTCCAACTTGTGATCTTTGGCAAGATATAGTTTCTCATCTAACTTTTCTATAACTTCACTTCCCAGGTTATTGTTTTTTAATGAGAATGAATTATGTTTTGTTTTGCTGGGGGAGAAGAATCTCTAGTTCTTAAACCAGTACCTAATGCATAAAACAGAAATAAATAGAAATAAATAGAAATAAACAAAAGCAAAGATTAATTAGGAATCATCCACCAATAATTTATTATCTTTTATAGGCAAAGTACTAGATGGTCTTCTTAAAGAATGATTATCTTTTAAAAGCTGGTTATTTAGGTGGCAACAAGAATCTCAAACCCTTACAGTACCACACTAACCAGAGAGGGGCAGGGAAGACGAGGTGAGAGTAGTAGTTATGGTACCTCACTTGACAAAATGAGCCAGGATACAGCTACCTCATTCCACAGTGGACAACTCCAGCTCCTAAACAACCATGGAATTAGTGGGCCCCTTTACTTGAAGTCAGGCTAATCTAATTTTCTGGCTCAAGTGCTTCATCTGATACTTCTGAATATAACTGCAAAGTAATTGAACTTCTATATTATAAAAATGGTAGCACACATAGTGTTCAATTATCCCTCAAAATGACATACCAGCCATAGCATCTTGGTTATCCAAATGTACCTCTTAAAAATAACTACTTAATCCCAGCGGTTTTATTCTTCTACCCAATACCCTCCAGATCACCCTCTTTATTGGCTACCGGTTAAATGTTTTACACAGTGTACTGTAGACATTTAATGTATGGTTATGTTTAAAAAAAAAATCAACCTAAATCAAATTACAAAAATCAACCTACTGCCAAAGAAATCCTTTGTACAAATTTCACGGTTGAGCCAAATGTAAAATGGGATCTAAAATTAGGTGTTTGTAATTGTTTATAACTACTGCTCTACTGTATTAGCGTGGGTATGGCTAACTTACTTATGGTGTACTTTACAGAAGTAAACCTACATTTTTAGTAAAACAGATCCAAATGTACCAAATACTAAATAAGGTAAAATTTGAAAATAAATCTGATTCTTAAAACACGAAGTAGAAAACAGAACAAACTGGGAAACCTTTCATACCTTTAAAACTGATTTGTGAATTAGATAAATGTTTGCTTCCTTTCATGTAGTAATACAGGTGATAAAAAAAAAGCAGTTACATTGAAATACAGCTAAAACAAAACCACCACTCCAGGCTACTGAGATTCATTTAGCAAATCATTTCTCTGAAATTCTAACTTAAGAGCTGTTAAATTATTTTGTTGTAACACAAACACCAATCATTACATTCTTAGTGCATACCTACTATATTCACGTTAAGGAATTCCCTATTTGAAAAGCATTATTTGTTTAAAAATGAGTACTTTGGGAAGAGAATGGGACGATAAAATTTGCTCTCATCCCCCAATGTGAAATTCCAAGAGATGCTCACTTAATCACTTCTTCCCACTCCCCAAAGCTGGCATACCTTCTACCTTTAGGATGCTTTAACATTTTTTTGGTGTTCTGGATCTTTTTTTGGCAACATGCTGAAGCTCACAGATCTCTACTCAGAAAGTTCTTAAAAAAAAATAATCAAAGGAAATTCTAATTCCTAGCTAGAGGTTAGTAAAAATATGTTACTTTTCTTCCAACCAAGTTTGTAAATTCCCTAAAATCTATTCATGGACCACAGGTTAAGAACCCTTCACCTAAAAGATGCTAAATATCTAGGAACTGCTAGTACCAAAGCAGGCCCCAAACTGGGAAACAAGCAGGACAAGTAGGGTTCTAAGCAATAGCAGGGAGTCTGCCATAAAGCTTCTATATGGCTGGCAGCTGTAATCCTTCCCAGTTTAGGAAATGATTTATATATATAGCTGTTTTAAACCTGTTATGTGCATGTGTGCGCATGTATGCATGCATGTGAACACACATGTGAATGCAGGTTTCTTTTTAAAGAATCATTCACGTGTCCATCTCACACTACTCAGATCATTAATCGAGGAAGAATCAGAAAAAAACAACTATTTTCTTTTTTGGGGTGCGTGTGTGTGTGTGTGTGTGTGTGTGTGTCCCATCAAAACAAAAATTTTTACATGGTGGCTACTGAATACTGGAAAAATATTAAAAAAACAACAATGTGTTGAAGGTAGTCCTTTGGCATGGGATTTCTCTGCACAGTAGCCTCATTTATTTGTAATAACATCATTCTGAGAGAAAGGTTTCATTGCCTATGGCCTAGACAGAGGAGTAAAAACATCAGTTCTGGCAGATGCCCAAATGCAAATGATGCTACGGTAAAACAAAATAGCTCAAAGAAAACCTATTATTGGCACTTAAAATTGGCACTTAAAAAATACCTTTTTCGCCTCCCACAAACACAAAGTAGGAAACTCATTCACCCGAAACCGGTGATTTTCTAAAATTCATGCTATGAGTTTCTCTATCTTCATCAACAAACAAGACCTCCCCTCCCCATTCTTAATCAGACACCTGACAACCTTTATTTGTTATTTCCTATCACATTCCCAATATAAGTATTATGAAAATGCATAGTAAGCTTAGTGAGGCTGGAAATAAAACTAGATTAAATACAGAATTGTTCTTCACAGCCTTTTAAAATACAAAAGGCTTGAAATGACTAAAATGTTCAAATTCACTGATCTTGAAATCTTACTGCAAAGCATATACCCCAAAGAAGTAAAACATGGGTCCCAAACATACCGAAATATTTATATCAGCACTTTTTGCAATATTAAAACGCTAGAAACCAAGTATATGCCCAAATAGGAAACTGTGATATGAGAATGTAATAGATTATAATTTAGTTTAAATAAAAATGAAAAATAAAGAGAATAGGAAAACTTAAATATGAACTGATACAAATTAAGTAAACAAAGTGGGAAAACAATATTCGCGGCAATGTAATTGCAATTTTTAAAACCCATGAAACCGAATGCCGTGTAATTATTATCACTTAACTTGGCCCTGACGAAGAGATAACTATGTGCATTTCCTCTTCTTTGCAGAAATGTGAGATTATGAGTATGGAATATTGCATATACTGTCAGACCCAGCTGACTGTGGAGTATGGTTAGTTTTACTGAACTTCCTGTTTTTTTCTTCTCTGTTAAAAGGTGTGACACAGGGATAGATCTAGTGTCCTGAAAGTTTTAATGCAGTTTAAATCTAGCAATAAAAATTAAACACAAAGGACTTGAAACCATGGTGAAATTTCAATTAAGAATGCCCTTTTAATTTTACTTTTTTAAAAAGAATGTTAAAGACGTTAATTTTTTCCAAATTTTCCCCTAATTTTGCCTCCTTTGAAGTCTCTCAATGACTTTAGTATGTAGCTCATTGAAACTTTCTTTACTCTATTCCCAGATGTTATTCCCAGGACTTCAATATTCATATGGCTAATTAATCTAACAAACTATCCTCATAGTTCAAGGAGAAATTTATCCCCTTATAAGGATTTAACCTAAACTCCACATTTCAGCCACACAATGCTAGTATTAAAACCTTATAATTCAGGGGCAGCTGAGTGGCGCAGTGAATAGAGCACTGGCCCAGGAGTCAGGAGGATCTGTATTCAAATGTGGCCTCAGACATCTGACACACTTACTAGCCATGTGACTTTGGGCAAGTCACTTAACCCCAACTGCCCTCCAAAAAGCAAAAAAAAAAAAAAAGCCCCAAACAAAAAATCCTTACACTCCTTACAAATCCTCATATGAAATCACACTACCTCTAGTAACCTAAACTCTAAAATTCTTCTCTGACTAAAACTATTATGCCTACACGTGTAAAACCTCCTCAGTCACATAAAACTTGTTTTTTGACACTTCTTATGACCTCTGGTATCTCCAGCTCTCCTCTCTTGAGTCTCCCATTTCTTACCACTCTGGATACAAAGAACTCCTTAACCTGTACTCACCTCAATGGTCCGCTACTTGGATGACATATTCGCCCCTCATACCAGGTTTTTTTTGTCTTGTGCTGATGGCAGTTTCCACCCTGTTGATAATCTTCAATCCCAAGTAAATTCTGACATCTAATTTCTCTGCTCCTTGCCTTCTATAGTTATGAAATCACATATATTCCACCCACTAAAAATTTACATTGTATAAACTAGAGTTTGACAAATTAATTTCAACATAAATCTCTATCTTGTTCCCCACATTTGACTATTCCAAACTTTTACTTTTTACTCAAGCTCCCGGCTCTGCCTTGCCTCACTCCCAAACAGTAGGCGACGACTTATTTCAGGTCAATGCAGGGCATGTGCTACCTCAACTCCCCTCCTCTACACTTCTAAGATTTTCATTGTCTTTACTCACATACTTTCCCTTTAAAAAGGGAATTTTTTGCAACTAGCTGTGGTCCAGTAAGTCTGCATCTAAAAAAACCAAAAAAAAAAAAAGCCAAGCTTCCCAGAAAAGAAACATGGTTTGCTTCAGCACGCATACAGAAAGTTTACGGGAACTACAGATGCAAAGAGGTAGGGAGAATCCTTGCATGTGTTACATAAAATTACATACCAAACATTTAATACAGTAAGAAAGCTGAAGCTGGAGTGGTATGAGTTTCAGACTGAATTTAAGCTTCCTGGATCTACAGTAATCCTAACTTTACAATCAGCCCTGGATGAACAACAATGCACTGTATTTTCAAGGTTCATTGGTAAAGTAACTGACATGATCTAGCTAAAAGGAAAATGCATATTAAGAACACTCTTGGTGTTTGGCCAAATGGTTATTGTGCTATTTGTCCACTTCTTTCAGCAGCCTTCTGCTCTAGAGTTCTCATTCTCTGCAGACATAATGGTGGCTCTTAGCTATCCAATGCTCCTTATGGGTAGTAAAGATTGGCTCATCAAAGATGCAAACAAATTATAACCTAAGCAGAGCATTACACAAAACATACATGCACTTAATTTAAAAACTTCAATTTCATGCACAGCATTACATAAGTTCCTCCACTAAAGTCTTACTTGAATGCTTCATCACTACCTAAAGAGGACTCGTTTCTCAAATGCTATGCCAACAAGTCCTACTTAGCTGGACAAGTCTCAAGACTGCCACCTATTGTCTATGGGCTAACCTAGCTAGTTCAGAAAGGCAAATTTTGCTGGCCAAAAAGGGGGGGAGGGTGGCCCACACGCCAGGGAAAGGAAGTTTAATTACAATTAATTAGATTTAATAATAAAAAACCAAAGAGAAGATATAATCTTCAGTGGAGGAGCTTTTCACAATTATGAAATCATGGATCTTTTGAAACAATGAAATATTTTAAAAGGTAGTGATATTTTTAAAAATGACTGCTTAGCTGATATTATGCTTTTTAAATTAGCATAAACTGAAAAAAAATATCTCCAAAAGCTGTGAATTTAAAAAAATTCTCCTTGATAACTTTTAAAGTTTTAAGCAAGTGATCATAAATACATGTCAGTAACAATGTTGAAGGACTTAAGAGATATTGATAAGCCCATTTTTCTCTATTTCCCAATAATGAAAAAAACATGACTGTGTGAGTAAAATACATCAACAACCCGCACTTTATTTCAAGTTGTGCTGGCTTTGTTTGATCATTTTAATGTGACCACGTGCTATTTAGAAATCAGTCATTAGCGTACTACAGCAACTATTTTCTTACAAATAAATTAAAGTATGTGTAGGTACTTTGAAAAACAAAGTGCTATACAAAAATTGGTAGTATATTTTACTAATTCCAGAGTTGAGGAAGAGAATAAACAGATATCGCCTACTAGGTGCTAGGCACTGCGTTAAGTGCTTTACAAATATTACCTCATTTGATCCCCACAATAACCCTGGGAGTTGAGCTATTATTATCCTTGTTTTACAGTTAAGGAACTAAGTGTCTGAGGCAGATTTGAACTTGTCTTCCTGACTCCCAGCCCAGTGCATTCTCTCTACTGTGCCACCTAGCTGCCTCAGTCAGTCAGTGAAGCTCCCATTCCTCACAGTACTCATTTGGGCACATACTCAGGCAACAGACTGTGAAATAGGATCTGTCTGACCAGGCCTAGAGTCAGTGTCTTTTCTTAACTCCTCCCTAATCCCCAAGGATATCTCTTATAAACTCTGTTGTGGTTATTCTTTGTTCTTCACTGTGTGCAGCTATAACAAGTTTAGATAAATATTAAAACAGTTTGACAGATAAGCCAGCAACACATGAAATACTAGTTTTTCTGCAGAAGGGAGTAAGAGATCTCCCACTTAAGATACTGTTTCGGCTTTTTAAACACCCTTGTACTATACTATAACCCATGTTTCAAAATCAACCTATTTGCCAACAGACAAACAGGACCTGCACAGATGAAAATAATCCTGAAATAGTTTTGAAGCAATGGTGGTGTTGCTTTAACAAAATCCTTAAGAATTACAAGAAAAGGAAAAATCAAAACCAGAATTTCTAGAACAATTCTCTTTTACAATCAAGTATAAGGGATGTTGGTCTGGTTAGATTATCCTTTGCTTTAAATCACTTAAGTACAAGGGAGAACATTATAATACATCAGTCCACTCTATGCATCTTCACTAAAAAAGTAAGTCAGCTTTATTAATAATCACCTAAAATTGCAGTCGAAGAGCTTAAATTAGTTGATCTTAACAGTATAGATCAAATTGTTGAACAGTACACAAGCACTGTATGATCATTCAAACTAAATTGGGGGACTAGTTTAGAGACAATAACTTTATTAGGTAAAGGTTAATACTGGAACTTCTCAATGACAGAGACAATCAAATTTGTAACAGAAAGTTCAAAGGTACTTTATTTTCACTTCTATATCAAGAAGCTAAGTATAGCAGTTGTAAAAATGGGATTCAGTTTAGTTTGATTCACACAAATACTAACATTTATTCCTGTTTTCAAAGTCCAAAAATGAAAACTTGCAATTAAGCACTGAGCAAGTCACGTGTTTAGGTAATGTTTATCTTTAAAAGTCTTATTAAAGAAAAGAAAATATGATACAGGACCTAAATTCTCAGTGGCATATAAGCTATTAACACATGTTCTGAACTCTGGGAGGTCACATCAAGTCCTGAATTTATTTTTAATAAAAAAAATTCTAACTGAGCTTTATACTTTTTCTACGCCACTACAGCTTTCTTTCACCTCATTTTAAAGTCGGTCTTCACTTTACGCTGTCTTCAGAATTCTTTCCGAAAAGTCTTCAGATCATAATCCTATAATGCAAAATTTTGGGAAAAATGATAATTAGACAACATATAAAAAGCTCCACTTTTAACTACTAAATGTTGGCCCAGCCACTAATTGCTTAGTGTAATCAACATTTGTAGGTGGAAAATGTTCGAAAAAGATCCATAATGCAGTTATTTATGTGTATCTTTAAAATACATGTACTTATGCATAAGTGTGTGTGCTTGTGTAGAAATGTGTTTAGACACACTGTGACTGCACTGTTGCTGTATTTGAAGAAACTAAATGCCCTGAGAATATCTTTTAATTGGTACTTCCTTTCAACAGGAATGTTTGTTCCCACAAAAATCTTCACTAGCCCAAGAATGGAAAGATTATAGGTTTTAAGAACGTACATGTATCCTGATTTTTAAAAGTTCTTTAAAAACCCAACTTCTCATATATCTTGCCACTCTATCCAGTTAAACAGTTTCCAGGTATTTTGCAGATTGCTGGTGTCTGCCCTCTCTAATTACATTTGCTTTAAGTATCAGCCAATAACTATTCTATATACCCATGGCTGACTGCAAGTTCTCCTACACAGTAGGAAATATTAAAGACATACCTCTCAAAGACTTGAATTGCATTGAATGTAACAAGGCGATTACTGAGTGTTTATTGTATGTTAAAATTCTTTAAAGATATCTAATTCTGGGCATCACTGCATCCCTACATACAGTTGAAAAAAAATTCCATTCTGTTAACATTAGATTTACACACAATACACAAAAAACCCCTCTGTGTTTCTTGTAAACAACGAAAGAATACACAACAGTCAGCTTAAAGATCACAGGCAATAGCATTCAAACATGGATGTGGGTAGAGAAAGGAGTACCTGGCATGAGTACCTGCTTAGTTTGACTGAATCCTTGATTTTTAATTTGGCTTTTCAGGGGCCGCTCACAACACCAACGCTGTGTGAGGTATGGTAGTCAGCTGCAATAATTCATAAACCCTACACTTCCATCAATCCAATGCTACTGGCTCTCGAGTTACAGAACAAACTGCATTAGAATGCAAGGCAATAAAGCAAAAAACTAGAAACATCCTTGACAAAGAAATACTAGCAGTTTAAATAAAACAAAGTAGTCCAACATGTGCCTCAGAAATATTTTTTAAGTATTAAAGCAAATGTCTCTGCCAATGTACCAACACAATATGGACTTAATACCAAAAAACAAAAAACAAAAACAAAAAAACAAAAAACAGTTCAAATTTTTTTAAAAAAAGAAATGACAGCAAAATCCCTAAAAAAAAAAAGGATAATTAAATGTTCTATGGCGACTAAATTACAAATGTGGGCAATAGTTCCAAAGAGGCACACTTAATGGGGGCACGAGTCTGCTACAAAATAGCTGAGACAAAACAATGTACCTCAAAATGTTTTGCAGGACTACACTGTCTTTTCCTTCAGAAGATGCTTTTGTATGTCTTCTTACTCGGCTTAGTTCCATCTTCATCTGTGCATACTTACGCTGCACTGTCAAACAGTAACAAAAAGCCCTAATCAAAGTGAGAAATAATACACTTACCTCTGTCTGATCTGAGGTCTTATCAGATCAGTTTTAATTGGACTGAGTGTCACCTTCAGATTTAATGTCTTCACTGGTCCCATTGACCTCATTCTTAGCATCACTTTCCTTCGGTTCAGTATTTGGGTCTTCGCTCTGTTTTTCTCGACTACTGGATTTCACACTACTTTTTTTATCATCAGATCCCCTTTTGTCTGTCATGAGAGAAGACATTTAATCATATTTTAAAGTAAAACAAAAAATACTGTATTTATGAGAAGCAGAATTTATATGTAACTTTGGGGAAGGACAAAATCAGCATCTATAGATTATAACGAATAATAAGTAAATGTAAAGGAAGTAAAATTTAGAAGGACAAGGAAAGTTATGGAAAAGAGACAAACAGAGCAAAATTTACCAAACTGAAGAAAGGGTATATAATTAGATCATCTAACTCATAACAGTGGTAAATTTCATTCTGGCTAAAGGAAATCAAATGGTAATGCTGGCAAAGTTATAGTTCTACAAGTAGGTAAACAGTTTTGTATTTTAAAGGTATAGTGGTTATCTCCCGAGAAGGTTAAAAAAAGTTTAAAGATGAAGTCAATCATTTTATTAGGCAAATTTACCTATGAAATCATATGAAGGTACAAGACTTTTATATATAGCATAAGATAAAATATAAACACATAACAAAGACTGTAAAAAGACTGACGAGAGACTATTAAGTCCTAAATTTCCTCAAAGTTCTAAGAAACTGAACAACCCTTTGCCCTAGCAAACAATGCCACCCTAAATGTTATTCCAAAAAAGACAAATAAAAGTATGAGTCAGCTGGAAATAAGACTGAATAATACCAACTTGTATTTTTTCCAAATCGTTTTTTAAATGGAAGGATGAAATGTCATGCTAGAGGTGGAACCAGTACCCAGATCAGAGACATTTCTAGCTGTTCTAGTCATGAGGGTTACCCAGGCAAAAGATATCTGATGAAAATCTACCATGTTAAAGCATACCAAGAACTTTCCCTAGATTAAAGTTTTTCAGTTTTTACCATAGATGAGAACATCTGCTGTATCACAGTTCTAGAGTTCATGAAACAGAAAAGTTTCAAGAGAAGCATCACCCCCCACACAGTTAAAGACAGTATTTTTTTAGGACAGAACACCAAATAACAATTGGAGAAGGAGGAAAAGGACAAATAAAGTGCAAGTTTGAATAAGATCATTCAAAGAACACAAAAATTGAAGATTTTATGCAAAGGACATTCGGTCTCTAATACTTGCAGGAAAGCCCAAAGCTACATCCAAGTGGCTAACTTCAGGACTTTGTCAACATCTGTCACTATGCACTATGGGAGTTCATTTAGGTACCATGTGCTCTAACTAACCTTGTGGGAAAGTCTTCCCTTTGTGCCTTAGGGGCTTCTCTGATGCACAGGTAGCTCCAATGTCGAAGAGACGTCTTGTTGACCTGTGGAAGGCTAGTACTCAGTCCAATAATCTTATCTTCTGCCCTATGTAAATATGGTAGATCTTAATAGTCCTAAGGACATCCACAAGGTATAGTGGATTTCAGGGCTATGACAAAGTATGGAAAACTCTCCTGACAAAGAGAACAGCCTATACTTAACTTCTTTACAAAAGATCTGGGTGACCATCAAAATTCTCTCTTCATAGAACTGAAGGAAACAGAGCACTGCTGAGGGTACTGAACTTATGCAACATGCCATTATGAAGCAGTGAATATTCCTGTGCCTTGTCCCTAACTGCACAGTCCATAAATCACAAAACTAATAAGCATGTATGCCATCTAGCATTTAAAAGGCCTTTATAGAAGGTTTCTGAATGAATTTCAAAAGCGGTAATGTTATCTGACAATAAGTCCGTTATAGCATACTGGATCTTAGAAAACATGGGACTGACAATTTTTTTGATCAGAAAGTTCTTTCCTCCAAAGAGCACTATGGAAAATGCTGTATTTGGTCATCACAATTAACACAGCTCAGCTATTACTTTATGAGACTTTTGTTTACTGTTTAAAAAGACATTTTGGTCAGTGAACTGGTATAAGTCCACACCCTGAATGACTTAGGATTTGAAAGAAATTAACATAGGACTAATAATAATTGCTAACATTTATATAGTTCTGACTATGTGCCAGGCGCTGTGCTAAGTGCTTGACAATTACCTCATTTGATCCTCCCAACAACTCCATGAAGTAGGCACTTTTTAACATGATCCTCATTTTACAGATAAGGAAACTGAGACAAACAGAGGTTAAGTGATTTGCCCAAGGTCACAGAGTTCGTAAGTATTTGAGGTTAGACCTGAACTCAGTTCTTCCTGACTTCAGGACCAATGCTCTATGCACTGCACCAAAAGCTGCCAATGACTAAATCTTTTCCCTGCAATCTTAACAAATTTTTAAATTTATTTTCAGTCATACTACATACCATTTACTACTCTAATCTGATCTTAGGTGGTTATGACAAAAACTACATTTAATGATGGAAAATAAATCAACTGCAGCAAAGGGCACAAATGAATTAAGTGCTATTAGATCTGATACACTAGTGATTATAGGCTGGACTTTTTTTTTTAATTTTATTATAGTTTGCATCATTCATTTCCACAAGATTTTGAGTTACATATTTTCTCCCCGTCTTTCCCCCGCCCACCACTCCAAAACAGCCATCCCAGTGTGTCCCCCC
>CM053584.1:144621106-144644946 GCA_028627135.1 Pseudochirops cupreus | reverse complement strand
TATGGTTCCTCATAGCTGAGCTGACTTTAGTGGAAGGTATATTTGTGTGCATTTTGGAGGTCTAGGATTAGTTTAGAGTCATATTTTATGGGTATTTTGGGGTGGCTATGTGAGAGCTGCGATATGTTGCTACTGCTATGCCGCCATCTTGGCTCTGCCCCACCCTGGGCCCCTCATTCTTGTTGCCCAGTAGGGTACACTGATTGTGTGGAATCTTGACCTGGGGAACAGGGGAAAAGGAGGGGTTTGGAGTCTCACCAAAATTTTATTGTGTATAAGTGTGGTGTGTGTGTGTGTGTGTGTGTGTGTGTGTGTGTGCGCCTAAGGGCCAGTGGGATAAAGTATAGGATGTGGGTATTGCCTTCATTATTTGTACTTTTAAAAAGAAAGGAGAAGCAGTGGCTTGAGCCCTCAACATTCTGCTTAATGGTCTGGTATTGTGGGATTTTGCTTAACATTAGGGAGAATGTAATAATGTGAAGCATTGAATTTTTCTCATAGAGTCCGGCCCTAGAGTGAAAAGGGGAAGATTTTCTTGACTTTCATCCATACCTAGAATGATGTGATATTCTGGCCCAAGTGATATAGGAAAGGCCATTGCATGGCTTTCTCCAGCCAAACTGCAGGGTCTTTGGGGCTGAAGAGACAAAGAGAAGCTCATTGTGCCTTCTAGACTTCTTGGCATGTTAAGTAAAGCATGGAATGAAGTTTCTGGTTGTGACTGTTTTTGAAGATTGATCTCATACCCTAGCAGGGTTAAAACCAGTATCTTTTTGTCTCCTGGTCTCTATATCCAAACTGAGACGTCTTTAGAAAGTCACAGGAAGGGGGTAAGTATAGCCAGAGAGATCTATCATACTACTTCCTCTTCCGAGTGGCTTCTTATGATGGGGACTCAAAACATAAAAGCTTCATTCGTTTCTGTTGACCTGGTTCCACATCTCCATGAGTGAGAAGAGGTATGGAAGCCTTCCCCAAAGCAGCTCATGGAAATATCTTTATGATGCAAATCCTGGACAGTGTCTAGAAAATCAGACCATTGTTTCTACTCATCCCCTTCTCAGAAAACTGTAAAATGTAAGCTACTGCTCTCACCAGGGTATGTGCATGACCCATTATGCTTTAGAGAACTCCCAATTCCCTTTGTAGCCTCTGCTCCTTCTTAGGCTGAGAACCCTGATACAGGGACTAGTAATGAGGGCCCCATTCAGTACTTTAGCTACTTTGCTCCTTCCTTTGAGATGCACAGTGGCAGAACACTCACGTATTGTATAGGCCTTGCCCTCTTTACTTCACATCAAAAATATAAGAGATATGCCTAAAGAACCTCCATTGTTCTCTGTACTTCATTTCCCAGAAGGCAGCGAGCACAAGCCCACATCGTGATGCTGTCGTTCAGTGTGTCCTCTACTTTTTTTTCCCAATTATTATTATTTGGAGGTGGGAGGCAATCAAAGTTAAGTGACTTGCCTGAGGTCACACATCTAAGATGTGTCTAAGGCTGGGTTTGAACTCAGGTCCTCCTGACTCTAGGGCCAGTGCTCTATCCATTGCACCACCTAGCTGCCTACCCTCCCCTCTTTTTTTTTTGGTAGGTCTGGTCACAGCTACAACAGAAATATGGGTAGCAGTGGAGAAGGAAGCCAAAGAAAGACCTATCCAATGAAGTCCAAGCAAGTGGAATGGACCTGGAGGTGCTGAGCTCTGTCATCCTATCTAGACCTGGTAGACCACAGGCTCCTTGAGAGCAAGGCCTATTTCATATTTGTCTTTGTACCTCCAATGCTTAGAATAAGATCTGGTACATACAGATGCTGTTGATTGATTGCCTAGTATCTAGGCTATGATGATGGATTGCAAGAGGCATTTGTGGAGGCTTCAGTATCAGTCTGGCCATGAAGAGTCAATCATACCAAGCCTAAAGGGGAATCTGGCTGGGCAGAATAGCTTTGTATTGAGTTTGAAATGATTGTGTCTCTCTCCTATGCTGTTAGCGATGGTGAGACATTAAATGGAGAATTTACATCAATAAATTCTCCTGGAATCTAGGGAGAAGGAAGTAATTTGTATATAGGTGAGGTGTGAGGCATGCTCACTCCCTTGTTCACTTCCTTGTGCTTTTCCTGCAATTTTGTTTTAATTAAATAATCTTCTGCTTTTTAATGCTTTTGTTACATGTGTGGCTTGCATTGTTTGAATTGAATGGTTTTTTATTGAATAGAGTTGGTGCGTTCCACTCACTTTCTGAAGCTGGATAGTCTAACAGGACCCTGAATAGTATTGCTAAGAGGGGTGTTAGTCAGTCAGCAAATGTTTACTAAGTGCCCACCATGTTCCAAGCACTGTGCTAAGCACTGGGAATACAGAGAAAGGTAAAAGACAGTCTTTCCCTTGAGAAGCTCACAGTCTAATGGGGGACAACATACAAGCAACTATAGAATAAGCAGGAAATCATCAAGATAGGGGAGACACTAGAACTGAGAGGGCCAAGGTTCCTGGAGAAAGTCAAATCATGACTTGGACTTGAAGGAACCCAGGGAAGTCGGGAAGGGGGGAGATGAGGAGGGAGAACATTCCAGGCACTGGCTTCTTCTTCTTCTTCTTGTTGTAATTGTTTGTTTTTTGTTCTTAAAAAGGACCATGACATCAAGAAGGTGATGCCATGACTTGCAAGTGATTTGGATTTAAGTGAAGTAAGGCTGTGCAAAGTCACCAGCCTTATTCTCTCCTCCAGGGTCATCTGGATCCAGTGGCAAGACTGGATATAGCCAGTGAAAACACTGAGTCAGGTGATGAAGGTGTTGTGTAAGGAACAGCAAGGACATCAGTGCCCCTGGATTGCTCTGTGTGTGTGTGTGTGTGTGTGTGTGTGTGTGTGTGTGTGCCAAGTTAGGAAGTGATTTTAAGGGCCATCCAGAAGATTTTTGCATTTAATCCTAGAAGTGATAGGGAGTCATTGGAGTTTATTGAGTTGGGGTGAGAGGGTGATGTGGTTAGATCTTTACCTTAAGAAGATTAATTTGACAGCTGAGTAGAGGACAGGTTGGAGTGGGGAGAGACTCGTGTCAGGGAGATCAACCAGTTAACTATCGCTATAGCCTAGGCATGAGGTGATAAAGGCCTGCACCGGGTTGGAGGAGAGAAAAGGGGCATATGTGAGAGATGTTAAATGTAAAATTTGTACAGGTAAAAATGTAAATGTAATAATCAACAGGCTTTGGCAGTAAATTGGATATGAGGGATGAGAGATAATGATGAGCTACGGGTAACATCTAGGTTTCAAGCCTGGGAAGATGGTGGTACCTCAGAAAAGAATAAGAAGATTTGGAAAGAGGTAGGGTTTGGGAAGAAAGATGAATTCCATTTGGGGCACTCTGAGTTTAAGATGACTGCAGGATAATCATTTCTAGATGTTGAACAGGTTGTTGGAGATGTGACACTGGAGCTAGGGGAGAAGTTAGTTCTGAATAAGTAGATTTGAGAATCATAAGCACAGAAATTATAATTGAATCCATGGGAACTGATGAGATGTGCAGCCGTTTTTCAGTTGTGTGGCTATTTAGGGTTTTCTTGACAAAAATACTGGAGCGATTTACCATTTCCTTCTCCAGCTCATTTGACAGAAGAGGAAACTGAGGCAAACAGGGTTAAATGACTTGCCCAGGGTCACACACCTAGTAAGAGGTCAGATTTGAACTAAAAAAGATGAGTCTTTCCTACTCCAGGCCTGGCACTCTATTACACCACAGCCCAAGTGAAATAATGTAGAGGAAAAAGAGAAGAAGGCTGAGGGCAGAGTTCTAGGGGGCACCCACCTTTAGCAGGCACAACCTGGACAAAGATCTAGCAAAGGAAACAAAGGGAAATCTTGAGTCTCTCCAAGGTAACCTTCCCCTTCACCACTTTATTATAGCCTTTTGTCAGGTGTTCTAATGCCCAAATGAGGAAAGTTCCCTGGACAAAATACCTTCTGCCTTTTAGAGAAAAGAGGTTGGGTAGGGAAAGACAGGCCACACATCTGTCCCACCTGTTCATAAGATTTCTGGTTAGAACCTATTCAGCAAGAGAGGCAGATGATAAGAATATCCCTGACAGGGTTGGCCTAGGGCAAAATTGTGACATAGGAGAAGTTTATCACACGTGATATCTCAGCTTCCCTTCGAGAACCTCTCCCTTTTCTAGACCCTGTACCCTGTGACTCCAGGCTACTCACTGAAGATCCAGTTAAGGTTTGCCCTTTATGATAGGGTTTGGTGGTCCAAAATGTGCTCCCTTCCTTCCCCCAAAATTCCCAAGCCCATAGGGAAAAGAGAATTGGATTAATTCACACTGAGGTAGGAGTGGGGCCAACAGTTTCATGTGACCCCTCCTCCTCTTGTTTTAAAGAACGGTCCATGGAGAAGAAACCCAAATGAATGGAGAGGCCGTGATGTACAGTAAATGACAAAAACATA
Source organism: Pseudochirops cupreus (assembly GCA_028627135.1). Lineage (NCBI taxonomy): Eukaryota > Metazoa > Chordata > Mammalia > Diprotodontia > Pseudocheiridae > Pseudochirops > Pseudochirops cupreus. The sequence goes on along the minus strand of CM053584.1, from coordinate 144,640,492 downwards.
GCCCTAAGGCTCCAAAGCATGGAGGATGGGAGTTTGGGGATTTCACAAAACATCATCACAAAGCCTCAGGCAGATCTGACCTCTCTATGGTTCCCCAAATCAGGGACTCTGTCCATCTTATCTCCTCAACGTCTACTTATTGAAAAACTTACTTTAGTGGTCATTTGTCTGTCCAGATAAAACTCATTTTTCTTTCCCTTCAGTGTTTGGTGGTGCCAAAAACCTCAGGACACCTAGGGAAGGAGCCCTTGAAAAAAGATGCCTTATTGTCACAAAGGGAAAGACATTAAGCCCTTGTCAGGCCCCTCTCCTATTCTAAAGTAACCTTTATACCTTTCTGCCTCTAATCCAAATGGCAAGAACAGACATAAATATTTTGACATTTTAATTATACCTCTCTCTCCAGACGTTCAGGAAAGACACAGAAACTCCCCATAGTGACCCTTTTGTTTCATTAGGGTCTCCGAGCTTCCCCTCTGTGCTCTCCTGATGGGCTGAGGGAGTGAGGGGTCTGGTACAAAATGAGGAGGGGCGTGTGGTGATCCATTTACCCAGAAATGCTCCACCTGTGCCTCAACTCTGTGTTGTTTAAGGTTCAGCAGAAGGAAATGAAGGCAGAGGGTCTGACTGAGATAAGAGATGATAGTTAAGGAATAAGTGGTCACTCTGTTAGGTGTGCTATGCTTTGGAGAAATTGCATGACCAAGTGATAAGTCATCTCACGATGACTGACTATGATAAATTATTTGAGATGCCTTCCTTGGGAAATAACTGAAGATAATTTCTGGGGTCTGGCTAGGTAGATAGCATTGTGTTCCAACAACAGAAGGATGAATCTAATTTTTCATGACTCCTGTTCTAATCTTAGGTCTTCAAACAATCAATAATCAATCATCCAAGCACTTATTAAACACCTACTACAAAGTCAGGCACTCATAACTAATGCCCTTGGACAAGGTTTCTCTGGGTCTCAAACTATTTCTCTCTAGACCAAGCTCTGATTCTCATGCCTAATGTCTGCTGATTCCTGATTTGACCACCAGATGGTAGCAGTGAGCAACATTTCTATCCCTTCAAAGAGACTGGTTCCTCTTCCCTCCCTTCTCTGGTCTTCCTCTTTTCCTTTCCCACATCTTTATCTAGAAACGAATTTTGTCTACCATGGGGACTTCACAGTAGAGAAGCAAAGTGGCTCCTGATCTTGACGTGTTCAGAAAGTGTGTGTGTGTGGTTGTGTGTGTGTGTGTGTGTGTGTGTGTGTGGGTGTGTGGGTGTGGGTGTGTAGATACAAAAGGGTGAAAAAGGGGCATTTCTAGATACAGGTGATAGCCAAGTCATGTGCACCTAGGAACAATCCAAGCACTCACACTGAGATGATAGAATCTGGACAATAGAATTTCTGTCCCATTTATTTTCCTAACAGAGCAAGCTATTGGAGATAGACCCAAGCTCTCAGCCAGAAAAAAATCAGGACATCTATCCCAGGACTCCTGTTGAGGAGAAAGAAGGAAATTGCATGTCTCAGTTTCCCCACCTATGACATGAGACCATAAAATGGTATCTAAGAGTGAAGTCTCTGGTTGGTTTTGAAATGTATGCCCTTACACCTGTGCCTGGAATGGGATGGAAGAAAGTAAGGATAGTGTCTCTTAGGGCTGCTACATCCAGGCAGGGGACTTCCCCAACCTGCCTGCACTGGGGAATGATAGTCTGTCAAGTGAAACACACTGAGGGAATCATAGCCTGGTCTAGCAAGTGAAACATGCCCAGGTATCTCTTAAAAGGTGTTGTCCTAGCCTCAGTCTCCATTTTGGGATTGGGGGCTTTGCATGAACTGGTTGGCACAATGTCTTGTAGATCCTGTGGGAACTAGTTTTGCTCAGACTAGTGTACCCTCTGGGGGAGTCTTGGGGAGGGAGAACAGAAATGGAGCTCTTCGTAAGCTGGGTAATAGGGTGATGGACATCAGAAACTCAACAACAGGCCCTTTTGACCTGCCTCTGCTAGAGATTTCTAGGGTGTTGTTTACCTTTCCTTCAGGGATGCAGCAAGAGATAGCACAGAACTGAACTGGGCCTGCTTCCCCAGCTCTCTCTCTAGCAGCCAAGCTGAAGGAAAACGTACCCTGCGGATGTCTTTGTAACATTAAGCACTCCAGGGTATGTTTTTCCAAAGCACAGACTAGCTCCCACCCAAAGACACCTGGTCCACATATGAAAACTGGGTCACCCACCAGGTGGAGGGAGGGATGGCCTGCCCTCCAAAGCTCCCATTAGCCTCCAGTTGGGGGCATGTCTTAGGTTCTGTTCTCAAAGTTGAGGACTCTCTCCCCTCCTCCCCCAACATCCCCTCCACCAATCCCAGGTTTTAGCCTGGAGCAGCCACACCCATTTTAACTCAAGGTATTTCTGCCCCCGCAAGGCCACAGCAGGCCAGGACAAACTGTTCCCTATTCTCTCTCTTTCCGCCTTCCACCACATCAAATCATCTCTCTCTTTTTGTCTCTCTGTCTCTCACTCACACACACACACACACACACACAGTCACACACACACACACACACAGACACACACACAGACACACACAGACACACAGACACACAGACACACACACACACACACACACACACACACACACACACACTACAGAACCCAGAATTAAGGATAATAGAATAGGGGCAGAGAAAACTGGCTACATCAGCATTGGCTCCTAAATCATCAAGATGGGAAAAGGCGAGAGGAGAAGTCGACCCCTTTTTAAACAAAATTAACAGGGTTAAAGATTTGCTTCTCAGGAGTAGCCTCAGGAAATTGTGACTTGCTCCAGATTGCTTTTTTTTTTTTTTGAAGTTTTCTTATTGGCCTAAGTAAGACTCAGGGTTGGTCCTAACTATGCCAGGTGTATTTATGCTCAAGGTAATTTTGGGGAAGGGTAAGGAATAAAAGAGGACTGGGGAAGAATGGTACACAGTGAGAAGGGGGTCAGTGAAGACCAAGGAATTCCTTAAGGAGCTCACAGGTCTTCTTGTGCAAGACCTCCCGAAGCTTCCTGACCCGCCTGACGCTTGAGGGCCCTACAAAGCTTTCTGGCCGAAGCACCGCCATGCCGCCATCCACTTCTCCCATGATGATGAGTGGTGCTTCACTGACAGTTACATTGGGGCAGGGGCAAGCCCAGTCCATGTGCACCAAGGTGATCTCCAAAGGCTCCTGGCCCAAGAACTTCAGCCCCATTTTCTCATCCTTCAGTACCTCATCCACAGTCACAAGGGCTCGTCCAGAATCTGGCTCCTCTGTCACCTCTGAGACCCTGCCAAGAATGACAAAGTCGCTCCGGCAGAAGCTGGTCACCAGTTTCTGCCTGGCCTTGCAGGCCCGACAACGCTGGCTCCCCCGGGGGAAGGGGCAAGTCTCCTCACAAGCCTCTCGGCTCTCAAAGTTGTTCCCGTTGCCCCCGCAGCCTCCATAGACAAATGACTGGCACTGGCCAGTCTGCCCATTGTATGCCCAGCGAGGGGAATATGCTTTGCAGGGGCCCTGCAGAGCAGGCAGACCACACACAGCCAGGGGTCCACTCATGCACGCCAGCATGCATGCCTCATAGGTCTCAAAATGGTTGTGATTGTGGTAGCAATTGCCAAAGGTGAAAGTGAAGCAGTTGTTAGCTTGGGCATCATAGTGCCAACGGGTCAACTCTTCCCCACAGTCCTCCCCATCAGGTGGCTTCAGGCATTCATTCATAGGGAAGGCTGTCCCATTTGGCCCATGCTCTGAGGCTAACACCTCCCCCCGCACCACAGATAGAGGGAAATCAACACGCAGGAGCCCCCCAGCATTTTTAGCAGTGCAGGTATAGATGCCAGCATCCTGGGGTTGGGCATTGTAGATGACCAACTGGGCTATGTTGGTGACAACCACATTGCCACGCACATGGTTGGGCCGCATAACCACGTTTTCTCGGTCCTCCAGCTGTTTCTCCCAGGTGATCTCGGGTCGAGGTCGGCCCACCACATCACAGAGGAAGCTCACTGTCTCCCCTACACGGACCGACTGGTGGTGAGGGTGATTGAGCAGGGCTGGGGCCGCCACATCCACCATGGGGGTCTCTGGGGACACTGTGGTAGGGCTAAGAGTGGTCTCTGGCGGTGGGGGGCTGGTATTGGGCCAGGAGAGGTGGTAGCGGCATGTGACTACGGTGAGCGTGATGCCTTTGGAGCAGGCCTCCGCATCCATGTAGCAGCGATTATAGTAAGTGAGGCCGTCAGAGGCACAAGTGAAACTGGGCTCCTTCTCACATCGGTCCTTGCATTTGCAGATAGGCTGGCCATCCCAGATATCACACTCAGAGCCCTGCTGCAGGCACATGAAGTGGTCACAGGTGGCCTCCCGAGGCATGCCCACAGGGCCCTTCTTACCCTTCACATCCATGTATCGAGCAGCCACGCAGCTCTTGGTGCCACACACGTTGGGGCAGCATTTCTCATATGTCTCACACTCCTGGAAGGAGCCAACCAGAAGGAGGTTAGAATGTAATATCAGGAGAAAGGAGGGGAAGGGGAGAGAATGTAAGCATCCTGAGGGCAGGGGATGTTTTATTTTTGTCTTGGGATCAAGTATGAAGGAGTAGCCTAAGGCCCTGTTCAGCTCCAAATCTATGATCCTGTTCTTCTCCTAGGGAAGAATGGGGAAGGTGACTATAAGCCTAAGGTGAAGGAACTTCACAATCCTTATCCAGGATTTCTTTGGGGTTGAAATCAAGACAGGAATGAAAAGCTGCAGGTAGTACGTGGGCTGCTCCTTGTTCATGGGACTCACTCCTGGCCTTACTTTCATATAGGATTAGGAGCTCCGCTTGCCCAGTAGGTACGATGTGTTATTGTAGAAAACACGCCGTGAACTCTTTCTTTGTTTCTGCTTCAAATGTGTTGCTAATTTCGAGGAATTAAACTAATACCTGGATTAAAAATGAATTCTGTAGTGGCCTAGGCATCACAGGAACGTGCTTAACAGGCTTGTGGAATTTAGAGTCCATGAAGCTGTAAACTGTGAGCGCTGAGTTTCCTCAGCACAGAGCACAATGTTCTGTGTACAATAGGTACTTAATAAATGTTTGTTGAAGAATGAGTAAATAAATGTATGAAACATGAATAGTCGCAGTCTTCAAAGAGAAAAAAAGAACTGGAAGCTAGAAAAATGCCAGGCTAGCCATCCAAGTATTTGTTTCTATCCCCTGAGGGGCTGCCTAAGCATTTAACTTACTCATTCTGGTAATCGACAAAATCTCAATCAATGAAATCACAGATCAATGAAACTGAGGCCCGAGGGAGAGTTGTGCGTGTTATTAAGGCAGATAGGGGGCTCAGGGCATAGACCACTGGACTTGGGGTCAGGAAAACTTGAGTTAAAACCCTGCCTCAGACACTTTCTAGTTGGGTAAGTCACTTAACATCTCTATTCCTCAGTTTCCTCATCTATGAAATGAAGATAATCTACCTCCCAGGGTTATTGTGAGGATCAAATGAGATAACGTGTATTTTGTGAACCTGAAGATGCCAGCTATCATCATCAGCATCATTAAGTAAATGATAGGACAGGCATGACCCGCTCTCCAACAACTGGATCTGGTTGCTTAGACAGGTGTCTGATGAGAGAGAGAGAGAGAGAGAGAGAGAGAGAGAGAGAGAGAGAGAGAGAGAGAGAGAGAGCGAGAGAGCGAGAGAGAGCAGAGAGCGAGGGAGGAAGGGAGAGGGAGAGAGAGAGAGAGAAAGAGGGAGAGAGAGAGAGAGAGAAAGAGGGAGAGAAAGAGAGAGAAAGAGAGAATAATCCATCCCAGAAAACAGCCACAGTAAATCCCTCCCAAAAGCAAAGGTCAGGCAGGGTGTAAGGGAGAATTTACCAACCTGTATGTAATCCCTTCTGATTTTCTCTGGAGTCACGCACGGAAGGCATTAGTTTAATTCCTCGAAATTAGCAACACACTCTTGGAGCAGAAACAATCAAGGATTTCACGACGTGTTTTTTCCGACAATAACACGTCGTACCTACTGGGCAGGCAGAGTTCCTAATCCCTTGTTTGCTCCGTCCAGGAGTGAGTCCCATAAACAAGGAGCAGCCCACGTACTACCTGCGGGTTTTAAATTCCTGCTTTGATTTCAGCTAATTTGAAATGCCACTTCAGCTAGGAGGGGAAAAGGACTGGACCCTCTCCAGTCTCTTTGCAACTGGACTTCCTGGGTGGTGGAGGCGTTTTTCCCTCTTGCTGATAAGAATGGCCGTTTTGTTCTTTTGAGGGCAACAGACCTCCAGGACCTCCCTAAAGAGAGGCATCTGTAGTGCAGTGGGAAAAGGCTTAGCCTGGAGGCAAGAGACCTGGGCTCTACACAACCTTTCTACCATCACTATTTATATGATACTTCTCTGGTCTCTTTCCTTAGCTGTAAAGTTAGAAGGGTAGACTAGATAATAACAGAGAGGATGCAGTGGAGAGAGACCTGGCTTGGTAGCCACACTAGCTGTGTGACCCTGGACCACTGGTGATGCAGGCAACCCTGGAAGACCATAAGTGCTGGCCTGTAGAGTGACTTTCCTTACCAAGTAAATCCCTATGCCAGTGAAATCACTGCTCCAATCCCTATTCTTAACCCTCCTTTCTCTAAACTAGGAGGTCTTACTTGATCTTTTTTGTGTTATGTATCTCTTTGGCAGTCTGGTAAAGTCAATGGATCCCTTTGAGGAATAATGTAGTTTTGGTTTTGTGTTGTCATTTTAAATAAAAGGAAATGTTCAATTTCAGTTAGAAATGCGTAAAAATAAAGATGTAGAAACTTTCCCCATCCAAGTTCACACAGCCCTTGAAATCTATCCATGGACTCGAGAACTCCTTTGCTTTGAACAAGGGGGAGCATTGGACCCAAGATGGGAAGCTCTCAAGCTTGTCAGGCAGATGGGGGGATCATGGAAGAGGGGGCACCAGGAGCAAAAGGAGAAAGAAGCTACTTGATCCTTTTCCTTGCGGTCATTGAATCTCACCAGGGACTAGTGCTGAAAGATGGACTTCAGGGTTTGGAGGTCCATCATTGGAGGTTGCTATGGTGTGCAAGCTAAATATAGGCCAGACCTTGTCCATCTACTAAGTTTTGCTCAGAAGCCTGGATTGAAATTAAGGCTACAATGAATCTTCAGCCCCATGTGGCACAGGGGCAAAAGTCCTGCTTCAGGAATCCGAGGACTGGGCTCTGATTCCACTCCTAAAGCTTACTGTTTATGTGATTCTCGGTACGTTTGGTTTCCTCATCTATAAAATGAGGGGAGTGGACTGGATGGCCTCTGAGGTGTCTTCCAACTTTAGCTCTGTGATCTTAAGTGTACACACTCATGGATAGACATGCAGAGTTGGCACAGACCATGTGGTTATATTCTATCCCTAAACAAACTATCTGTTTATTGGATCAGATTGACCAAATGCAGCCCATATCCATACCAACAGAGCAAACAGTTTCCTTGCCCATCTACAAGCTGGAGCAAGGGGAAGAAGTCTCCCATCTCTTCTCATCTCTGTTACTTCTCAGACCCAACAAAAAACACTTGTGTGGTGTGCAATTGACTTGTCTTGGGAATTGTCTTAACTGGGCTGGGGACTTGGGAGGCGGGAAGTCCCTGTTGGTGTAAGTGAAATGGCTGTGGTGAAGGAAAAGAGTTAAGGGAAGGTTGTCTTCCCCCACACCCAAAAGTCAGAAATCGAAGCATGTTTCCTGATGACAACACTAGTTAATTCAGACTCAGAGCCACAGACTTGCTCATAATGCCCAAGACCCCCAATTAAACCTTTGGGGCCAGGTAGGCACCTGGTCAGTTGGGTCATGAAGAGAAACTGCTTTAGCCTGGGTCATGAAGAGAAATCGTTTCAAGATAATGCCAGGCAACAGTGGACAACAGTCTCTGGCTTCTAGAGCCTGCTACTCTGAACAGATTGGAAGGATCCTAGGTCTGGAACCAGAGGGGAACAGAAGTCATCTAGCTAACCCTTTCTTTTACAGACTGGGAAACTGAGGCTCAGGGAATTTCAGTGACTAGGCAAGAGTCACACAGATTGTAGTAAAGAGTCAGAGGCAAGTCCCCTTAGTCTAGAAACAGTGTTTCTCACTGTTCCGTACTGAATAATAGGGACCAGGATAGGGAATATAGGGACTGTGATTTCATTGGTATAGGTAACTCTCAGTCAAAACTTCCTCCAATAATGCAGGTTGGTATCTTCTTGATAACTTGTATGCAGAGAAAGTTGCCTAGAGTACCAGGCAGTCAGTCAACAAGCATTTATTAAACACTTACTAGGTGTCAGGGCAGCTAAGAGGCACAATGGATAGAGCACCAGATCTGGAGTCAGGAACACTCATGTTTCTGAGTTCAGATCTGGTCTCAGATCCTAACTAGCTGTGTGACCCTGGGCAAGTCCCTTAACCTCATTTGCCTCAGTTTCCTCTTCTGTCAAAAGAGCTGGAGAAGAAAATGGTAAACCACTCCAGCATCTTTGCCAAGAAAATCCCAAATGGGGTCACCAATAGTCAGACATGACTGGACAGAAGCAGCTATTATGTGCCATGCACTGTATGACTTGTCTAGGGTTAAACAACCAGTATATGTCTGAGGCAGGGTTTAAAACCAGGACTTTCTTGCCATTCAGTTCCTCGATGAATCATTGAATTAGCTGAAGGAAGGCCAAAAGGATCCCTAAATACCATAAGATTTAGGGCTGAAAGAGAACCTGGAAATCATTTGGCTCAATCAATCTGGTTCAATATAGATAAGGTAACAGAGGAGGAGCTATGACTTGTCCAAGATCACACAGTTAACCAGTGGTAGAACTAAAAGCAGAAGAACCCAAGCCAAATAGATTTCACATAATTTAGAGCTATGTTGTTGCATCCAACTCTTGTGACCCCATTTGGGGTTTTCTTGGCAAAGATACTAGAGTGGTTTGCCATTTCCTTCTCCAGCTTATTTTACAGATAAGGAAACTGAGGCAAACAGGGTTAAGTAACTTGCCCAGAGTCACACAGCTAGTAAGTGTCTGAGGCTAGATTTGAATTCAGGTCTTTCTGACTCATCTCCTCAAGTCCTGCTGTGTATCCACTGAGCCACCTAGCTGCCCTGGAATGAGCTACAGAGATCATCTAGGACTACTTCATATTACAGATCAGGAAACTGAGGTGCAGGGATATTTGCCTAACCTCACACAGAGAGACCAGACTCAAACCCAGGTCTCGTGACTGCAAATTCTGGGATCTTTCTACTACAAGAACTGCCTCCACGCTCTATACTTCCTCATTTTTGCTATGGAAACTAACCGAGGGTTGCTAGGAGGGAATAACAACTCACATTCACCAGAACTTTAGTTTAACAAATTGCCTTTCCTGCAACCCTGTGACAGAGGCGGTGTGAATATTATCACCCCCATTTTACCGTTTAAGAAAATGAGGTTCAGAGAAATAGTGACTTGCCTAGGGTCACGAAGCTAGGAAGTGTCAAGAGGCAACTTCTGGTCTCCCGGTTCCAAGAGCAGCCTCTTTTCACCGCCTTACTTTTGGTTTCAGAAACTGACCCGTGCTGGGAGGGAAGCCAAGGGCTCCCCCAGAATGATCCCCCTCAAAAACAGCAGCAGCAATAAGGGACTTTTTTTGTCCTCGGTGCTGTTCTGCTTCCCATCACTTACTCACTAATTATTGGCTACATCTTTTCCCGGACTCCACTAGACATTGGGTGGAGGCAAGCAGCTGCAGGCAGGGAGGTTCCAACATTGGTCAGGACCCAATGGATAAGCATCTTTCTGGGAGGTAGAGAGGAGCTTTTCCCATTTCTCCCCAACTTTCCAAAGTTTGTGTCAAAACAAAAAAACCATGAAACCCTCTAACCTGGGCTCTCTTCAGGGTGAACAATGCCGCCAAGCCACATTCGAATCTGGCTGAGCCACACGTACATAAACTATTTGTAGTTAATATTTCGATCCATTAGGCTCCTCTGCTCCCCATGTTACTGTGGGGCTTCTTCCCCCATCCCGACTCTCAGACTCACCTGGTCTGTTTCACATTCCCGCTTGCAGGTGCTCTGAGCATCAACCCAGAGATTGGGGTTCATGTCGTTGGGGCAGATCCCAGCGTGAGAATACCGAACGGGCGGCAGTGCGAGGCCCACGGGTGGCATCTCCAGGAGCAGCAAGGCAGCTAGAGGTCCCCAACAGACCCACAAGCGCCAGGACCACATGGTCCCCTCGCAGAGGATTCTCCAAGGGGGAAAAAAAAATCTTCCCCCCAGCTAGAGCTGTTCTAGCACCCACCCTGGATTTCAATTCTTTTCCTCCGAGGGACTGGGATACACCTGCCCCTCCCAACCCCAGCGAGGCTTTCCCACTGCCCCCGAGTCAGACTACGCTGATCAGCCTTCAACAGACCAGATGAAAAGGTTTCGGGAGCAATCCGCCCCCACCCCACCCCTTAATTTGAAGAGAAAGCAGCTTCCCTGGAGGCCCCGGCAGCAAGTTGGAGAGAGCAGCTTCGATGCTGTGATCGACGAGCTGCTGCGCTGCCTCTGTCCCGTTGCCGACCCACAGACTTGTTGCAAAAAAAAAAAAAGAAGAAGAAAAAGGAAAAAAAAAAGGAAAGGGGGGGAGAGCTGGAAACAGTTTAGGCGTCTGTATCTGGCACCGTGGGACACCTGCATGTTTCTGAGCTCAGGGAGGCCTTTAACCCCTTCCCGCGCGGGGATTGGCATGTACTTCCGAGGGGGAGCTTGGCTCGGGACAAGACCACGGGAGAGAAGGGATTTTTTCCCCCCACCTCGGCCCCCCCTCTCCCCTTGCAATACCTCTGCCCTTCCCCAGGACCTCCCCCTCTAGTCCCCCCCCCCTTTACCACCTCCGAAGGAAGTCGAGAACACACAATCGCTTGTTACAGGGAGGGACCCGCTCAGCCCCGGCGGTACCCCCTCCTTCCCCCCCCACTCCCACCCCCACCCTCACCCCGGCGGCCGGGCGGGCCCTGATAACACATTGGAGAGCAAATGACGTGGAAAAACAACAGGCTCGTTCACCGCTAGCTGCTGCCTGAACGCCCTCCCAGCCCGAGGGAAGCTGAGGCCGAGAGGCCGCCCGGGAGCCCGACCAAGCAACCCTAGAAGCAGCAGCAGCAACAGTGCTCCGTGTCTCCAGCTAGGAGCCTCACCGCGACTCCCCCGCCCCCAACTCCTCGCGAGCCCGTGTGCTGGGCCCTGGGCCCACGGTGGGAGCGCCTGGGTCACGCAATTGCTCCCCAAGGTCCCAACTTGGCCCCCAGCCCTTAGAGAATCAATACCAGGGAAGCTAGGGTGAGGAGAATGAGGGAGGGCTCTAGCTCTCTCCTCCATTCCGCGCCCCCCCATACCCCTCAACAGTGGGGGTGGTGGGTCTGGGGCAGTTCGAAGCTTATCACATTCCTCCACATACACTTCTCAAGGCTGAATGAAAACCACACCACGAGAGGTGGGAGTGGAGAACTCCCTGGACAGGAAGATGGTCTGAAATCTAACCTCTCATTACCATGCCTTGGGGTGGGCAAGGGCTTAGGAAACCATCTTCTCACCACTGAAGGGCTAACGAAGAGTGGGGTGGAAGGATGGGGATAGACAAGCGTCCGTTATGCCCTCACCGCCTTGTCCCTGCATCGCCAAGCTTCTCTAAGTCTTGCTGGTCAAGAGTGACTGGGAATAGCAGGGAGTACCTTTGTGGTGGGGATGTAAAAGAGAGGGGAAGGTTTTTGTGCATGTGAGCACGAAATGGACTGTGCACGTTAGCTAGGCATTTATATAGCTGCCCTAATTTGGTCAAGCACTTTACATTTGTTGTTATTCAGTCCTGTCCAATTCTTTGTGACCCCATTTAGGGTTTTCTTAGCAAAGGTACTGAAGAGATTTGCCATTTCCTTCTCCAGCTGGTTTTACGGATGGGGAAACTGAAGTAAACAGGGTTAAGTGACTTGTGGAGGGTCATAGAGCTAAGTGTGTGAGGCAGTATTTGAACTCAAGACTTCCTGATTCAAGTCCACACTCTATTGTATTTCATTGCTGAACTATAAGACAGTCTACGCTTTAAACTTATTCCAATCTGGCAGATATGTAGTAAACACCTCCTGTATGTCGGATCCTGTACTGGGCACTAGAGATAGGCAAAACAAAATAAAACCAGGTCCTATTCTCAAGGGGCTTATATTCCACATATGTGAACCTGTTGTTTTTCAACCACTGCAGATTATAGAATGATAGATTTAGAGCTAGAAGATCAACCTTGGAGATCTACTAGTCCAGCCTCCTCACTTTATAGATAAGGAAACCAAAGTCTCAAAAGGTTAAGTGATTTGCTCAGTCACATATAATATCATAACGGAACCAGGATTCCTAGTTATATAACCTAGAATAGTCTAGTTACTCTGATTTCAAACGCTGCCTGCTTTCCACAATACCACAAAGCACTGTAAATTTAGTTATTTTCACCATTTTACAGATGGGGAAACTAAGGCAATAAAAATGTAGAGGATTTGTTCGAGGTAAGGTGAGCTGCTGAACAAAGATGAAATCTAGCAGTCCTGTAGGCAGGTTCTTTCCACCCCACCCCACTCCTAACACCTAATATCCTTTTAGGGAGTACATTTCATCCTCTAGATTAGAATTTCAGCAGCTGATTTGCCTGTAAGTACGTAGAACATAATTATTTTTTCCCTTATAGATTTTTGTCTATTTCAGCATTTTGGTGTGTGTTTTTTTCCTTCAGCTTCTGGCTCTCTGCTTTGCGGACTTTTTCTAGTAAAATATTTTTTCTGTTTATGTCAAAAAGCTAATGAAGGATGTCACATCCTAATCTCCCAAATTGTTGGAATATACTTCCACACCAGGCCTGCCCCTGTAATGAAGTCAGACAGCAGGCGATGTCTGTGGCTATGCATTCCCAGTAATTTTATAAACCTATGTTCCAGCTGCTCCGGGCAGGGGCCTCAGCCTCACTGTCTTGTTCGATTGGTGTTTGCAAATGGTGGGGGAATGCACAGTGTCCTTTGATGTTTCCAAGAGAAATGTACAGTGACACATTAACAAGCAGGACTTAGAAAAATTGTCACAGCCCCATTACCCACGGAGATACAGCTGGGAGAAAACGGCTGGGGCCCACAAATTCCTGCTCTACAGCACGACCAGGATGAAGGATGGAGGATGGAAGAAGATGGTTAGGGGGGGAGAGGAAAATGGGGGGAGGGGGAGGGGAGGAGAAACTCAGGAGAGATCACTAGAGCCAGATAAGTTTTGCTTTTGCTTTAGGGACCAAAATAGAAATGGAGGGACCATCCATCCTAGTCATAGTTGCCAAGGCTTACCCCTCAACTTGATGCCACTGGGAAGAGGGGTTGTGGACTCCCACATTCTCATCTAGCCCCTAGTTCCTCTCATGCCCTTGCCAGTTTGTTTGACAGCCTATAGAGTGTTCTCACAAAAAAGAAGAGGACCCTGAATACCTCTTGCATATTTCTCACCCAACTCATTTTTGTATTTTACCCCCTCCCCAAACCCAACTTGACACTCACCTCTAGGAAGTTGCCTGCATGACTCCACTAACTGAAGGCTCTTTTCCTCTCCATCCCCTCTGGACTCAACAAGAAGCATCATGGCTTAGTACAGCTGCTTTCAAACTTTCTGACCTCAGGAATTAGGGTTAGGTCTCAGGACCTGCTTTATACTCTTAAAAATTGTGGACCTCCCAAGAATTTTGTTTATGTGGGTTACAACTATCAATATTTACCACATTAGAAATTAAAACATCTTAGTATTATTATGAAAATAAATTTTACCTTACAGAGAGTTTTGACCCTCCTAAAAGGGTTTAAGGAACCCTTGAGGATCCCCAGACTCCACTTTGAGAACTGCTGACTTAGTAGACAGAGGGCAAGATTTGGAGTTAGAAAAATTTGGGCTCAGCTCCTTCCTAACTGTACATCCTTGGACAAATCATTTTACCTCACTTTCCACATCTTTAAAATTCGAGTGATGATAATAATAACATTAAGAATAATTATGGTAAATACATAATACATTCGTTGAGTGTGCATTATGTGCAAAGCCCTACCCTTCAAGAGAAAGAGGGAAGAGTGAAAAAGTCAAGACAATTAGACTGAATATAATAACCCTAGATTCAAGGCTGCAAGATTTTTGTAAAGGGGGCGGGGAGAATGGTGGCTCAGTACTGTATACATGTATGAGGGGTGGTTTTGATGGCAGAGCTTAGGAGAGGAGAGATATTCTCCATGCTTTGAGAGACAATACAAGGTCCTCTCTGGAGGGAGAGAAAAGAGAAGAGAGAAGAGGAGAAGAAAGGAGAAGAGAGGAAAGGAGGGGAGTGGAAAGAGGAAAGAAAAGGGGAGGAAAGGAGAGAGGAGGGGAGAGGGACAGAGACATAGAGAACTGAGAAAGAACAGATTGCCTTATAAGGTTGTTGTGAGACCCAAATGAGATAATGTATGTAAGGGGCCTGGCAAGGTTTAAGGTACTGTAAAAAGTCTGAACTTGTCAATAGGTTCCTCTGTAAGTATTTTTAAGTCTTTCCTATATCTTCAAGTATCCAACAGTTCAATATAAGAAGTACTTATTAAGCTCCTACTATTTGCCCCCCCCCCAAAAAAGGAATTGTACCAGGTGATGGGAATACAAAGGTAAAATTAAAAAAAAAATCCTTGACCTCAAGGAGTTTATAGTCTAATGGAGTATAAATTCTTCTGAAAGCTCTCCCAAAGCAAGGGCCTAGTCTCCCTTGTTTCTGTCTCTCCCAGTGTGTCTCCTACTGGGCTGTGCATGTAGCTGGCACTCAGGACAGGGTCTTCACTGACCACGAAGCACAGAGAGTCCTGGAGGTGAAATCTACCCAAAGCTGAATACTTGGGCTTAAGCCTTCCTGAGCGCTCTGCACCCTCATAGTTGCTGTGCATCTTCCCTTTCTCTCTCCAACACCAAAATAGTCTCCAACATATAAGGCCAGGCTCCGCTACAGTACAACAGAAATTGTACCCATTTTCCTGATATGTAAACCTGCCCCATCCTTTTCTTGGGATGAGGTG
Organism: Pseudochirops cupreus; assembly: GCA_028627135.1. Lineage (NCBI taxonomy): Eukaryota > Metazoa > Chordata > Mammalia > Diprotodontia > Pseudocheiridae > Pseudochirops > Pseudochirops cupreus. Next base: position 144,625,374 of record CM053584.1, on the reverse strand, counting down.
GTAGAGACAAGAGCATCTGTGGTCTGAGCCCCTGGAAATGTGCCTAATTTGAGGGGTTGCTAGGGGGTGATATGCCTGCCCAGCCCTTGAGAAGGGGGTCCACTTGGCAGGCAGCCCTTAGTCCACGCCTGAACATCCTAGAGGCTTACATTCCAAATTGCCATTCAACCCAATTTTGTCTGTACGGGAAGAATCAGACAGCATACCAGAGGATGTGAGACCATGGGTGACTGAAGGAAGAGGTCAGTGGCAAGAGAGGGATCTGGGTCCCCTCTTTTTTTTAGGAGAAACCTGGCCTTATCACCCCTTTGATCAGGGTGTGAGCCTGCCTTCTCACCAACCCTGCCTCTCCCCACCTAGAAGTCACCTGGACATATGAACTCTCAGTGACCCTTGACCCTGGGTTCACTCTCAGAATCTGAGTGATGGGAGGGCCAGGTCTTTCTTCCTGGGCAATCTTGTGTCACATACACATGGACTCCACAATGAGTATGCACACAGGCAGAGACACTCAGATAGACACAAGCACCCACTGACATACCCAGGCACACCGACCTCTACACTTTCTCTCCCCTCCTGTACCATTTATACTGATGTTCACAGAAGGTGGAGGTGGGCCAGGGAAGATAGCAGCAATGGTCTAAGCTACTAAAAACTTGCTTAATGCCCAAGGTTCCTTCCTGGTGACACGCTCTGATCCCAAAGGAGTCAGGGGATCATATTTTCTCTTCATTTATCCAATGTTCCTGGGCTGGAGTGGATAGTCAGCATATAGGGGTTGTACCCCATTCCTCCTATGGTCCTGACATTCAGAACACACAGTACGATCACCTTGGGCTAAGGTTCTTTCTTTCTTCTTTGGAGACTGGGGAAATTGAGGCAGAATGACAGGTGGAAATACTTAGCCCACACTGAGAAATCTCAGTCAAATTACAAGCTAGTAAGTCTCCTCTTGCCCCTGTTCTGGGGGCCCCTGAACTGTGTGGCTGGTGCCCCTTTTGGCCACATGGTCTGCACAAGTATTAATGATGTCCAGAGCAAATGAGAGGAGAAAGGAGACCAGATTCTGTGTCCTAAGAACACCAGCTCTGACCCTCTTCCCCTGACCCTTGAGGTTGTATATGAGCTGGGGTGAGAAGGGCAGGAGGTAGAGATTTGATAGTTGCTCAACAAGGAGCCGGAATTGAGGTTTAGGGGGAGGGGGGAGAAAGCAGAGAACTCACATGGGGTCTATGTTTCCCCAATAGGTCATCAGGAAGCAGAGGCTGCTAAAACTAAATGTGATTAGCTGCTAGGCATGGGCAAGGAGAAATTCAATAAAGCTGGGGAGCTTATTACCCAGCTGGGGACCCCCTTCCTGAGCCCAGCTCAGCGGGGGCTGGGCTACATTACCACTTCAGCATGAATTCTCCCCTCAGAGTGAGACAAGGCCAGTCTTGCAATAATTAGTGGGGCCTTAGCAGATGGTTTTTGCTGGGGATGGGGTAGGGGGGCATGGTTTAGCCTTCAGCCACGTGACAGGCCAACATCTGTGCTGAGCAGAACCGGGACAGCGCTCTCATTTTGCACATTTTTGCCAAGAATGCCCCTTCTGACAAGGGTAACAACCAGCTGGGTCAGCAGTGGGTGGGGCCTCGGGATGAGGGGCACAAATCCTCTGGTGGAAGTTGAGGGTTGTTTGGGGATCATAGGGGATTATTATTCAGTGCACTGAAGGAATAGGAAGAAAAAAAGAAATACCTGCCTGTTTCCTCAGGCCTCGGTGCCAGTGGAGTCCACCACTCTGAAAAGGAGGCCCTCCCTTTAATTACGGGCAGAGGGCCCTCTGGGTACAGCTAAGTATATAGGGTGAATGTGTGTGATGTAGGAAATGAGAATTGGGTCAGAGGATCAAAGATTTAGCGCTGGAAGGGACCTCAGAGGCCATCTAGCCCAAGCCTTTCATTTTACAGATCAGTAAACTGAGGGCCCTGGAGGTTAAGTGACTTGCCCAATGTCACAGTGTCAGGGGCAGATTTTGAATCCAGGTCCTTTGTTGCAGAGCCAGTGCTGATTCTCAGTTCTGGGGCAGGATGATTCTATATGAGGTTTGGATCCCAATCTCATGCAGGGAGTCTATTGTAGCAATCAGAGATGAGAGGCCTGATCTTTAACCAGGATGGATATGCTGTGGGGAGAGTGACCTCAAGCCCTTCACAGAGTCATAGAGTGAGGAAGAACCTCAGTATGACCCATATCCCAAAATGGATCCCCACCACAACACACCTGACTACTCCCCATGTAACCTCTACTGGAAGAGCTCCAGTGACAGGAAGTACCTTCTGAAATAGCCCATTCCTCTCTGGGACAGCTCTAAACTTTAGGAATTTTTTCCTGATATCCAGCCTAAATTTGTTTCTTTGCAATTTCTACCCATCACTCCTAGTTCCACCCTCTAGAGACAAACAAAACAACTAGTATGACCCTTCGGGGACTAGAAGACAATTACCACATTTTTCCACAAGCCTTTTCTTCTCTGAGCTGTTTTCTCATTCCTTCAACCACTCTCCATAGGACATGAACTTGAGGTCCCTCAAAGTGCTCTTCTACCCTCCTATGAATGCTCTTTAGCAGTATCTTTCCAAAAATGTAATGTCTATACCAAAACACACACACACACACACACACACACACACACACACACACACACACATTACACTAGCATCACTACAGAATGTACTCTCTAGAAATAGGACTTAAATAATTTGTTGTTATTATTGAAGCATTTCAGTGGTGTCTAAATCTCAAAGGAAATACTGAAAAAAGTGGGAAGGAAACAAAGGGTGGGAAGTAGACTAGAAGTACCAAATCTCAGTGTATGCTATGAGATAATAATCAGCAAAATTATTTGGCATTGGCGAAAAATAGAAAAGTGAAGAGATTAGGTATACAAGACTCATAAGTGATTGAACTTAGTGTTTGATAAACTAAAAGACTCGCTATTGGAGAAAAGAGCCCTTATTCAACAAAAACTGCTGGGAAAATTGGGTAGCATGGCAAAAATTGGATGTTTAGACCAACATCTCACACCGCATACTACAGTCAGTTCCCAAATGCATACCTAACCTAAATATAAAAGGTCATACCATAAATTAAAGGAAAAGGGGATATCTTTACAACTATGGATAGGGGAAAATATCTTCAGCAAACAAGGGATAGAGAGGACCACAGAAACAAAAATGAACAATCTTGATTACATAAAATTTTCTGTACAAATAAAATCAATAGTCAAAATCAGAAGGGAAACTGTGGAAGACAAGAAGGTAAAAAGTAAGCACTTAACTATGCATCAGGCTTTGCTCTTAGCACTCAAGACACAAACACAAGGGAAAAGAAAGACAATCCTTGCCCTCAGTGGGGAAGGAGAATGATAGTGACATTTTTTTAAAAAGATAGGAAAGAAAGAAATGTCAATGAACCATTTAAAAGAATACACAGAGGAGAATAGAAGGAGGTTCCAGAGGATACACAAACAAGCAAGATAGTATTGAAAGTACTGATTTAAATTTTGTATGTGCTTATAGACATATATGTGTACATACATATAAATATATACATACACATGTAAATATATACACACATATATGCATTATGTGTGTGTCTATAAGAGGGATGTATGCATATATATGCATTGTATGTTATATACATGCAAATATAAATATATACATACGCACATGTAAATACACACACATATATGCGTTATGTGTATGTGTATAAGAGGGATGTATGCATATATGCATTGTATGTTATATACATGCAAATATAAATATATACGTGTGTGTATGTATACATACATATAAATATATACATACGCACATGTAAATATATACACATATATGCATTATGTGTGTGTCTATAAGAGGGATGTATGCATATATGCATTGTATGTTATATACATGCAAATATAAAGATATACGTGTGTGTATGTATACATACATATAAATATATACATACGCACATGTAAATACACACACACATATATGCATTATGTGTGTGTCTATAAGAGGGATGTATGCATATATGCATTGTCTGTTATATACATGCAAATATAAATATATACATATGTGTGTATGTATACATACATATAAATATATACATACGCACATGTAAATATACACACACATATATGCATTATGTGCATATCTATAAGAGGGATGTATGCATATATGCATTGTATGTTATATACATGCAAATATAAATATATACGTGTGTGTATGTATACATACATA
>CM053584.1:144575322-144620606 GCA_028627135.1 Pseudochirops cupreus | reverse complement strand
AGTGGGAAGTATCTTTGTGTGCGTTTTGGAGTTCCAGGATTGGTTTAGAGTCCTATTTTATGGGTATTTTGGGGTGGCTATGTGAGAGCTGCGATATGTTGCTGCTTCTACGCCGCCATCTTGGCTCCCACTCTTACTTCTTTTTGCTGAAGAATTGTAAACCTTTACAACACCCTCCAAATTCCAGGTGCCCTGGAGCAAAACCCCCCCTAATACCAGTGGACTCATTGTTTTGACATGTAAAAACCAGCTCAGAAATCATATGATTAGAGCTGGAATGGGCTGTAGGGATCATCCATCTAGTCCAAACCTATTATTATACAGATGAGGAGACTGAGACAAGAGAAGTTAAGTTGCTTGTCAAGGTCCCATAAGTCAATAGCCGAGCTGTGATTTGAATACAGCTCCTATTTCTGACCCAGTGTACTGAATGGGGTAGTGGGTGCCAGGAAGGTGTGGGTGAGATAGTGTGGCCAACAGGTAGTAGGGATTTAATGGCTTGTGTTTTATTATAAGGTCCATTTGCTTCTTACTCTGATGTTATGACAGGTTTTTTTGTTTTTTCAATTTATTTTGGAAACCTGTTGGCTAAGGGTTGGAGTGAGAAGAAGGTAGGGGAACAGGAACAGGAGATGGGGAACTTCCCCTTACCCCTCTTCCAGGTGTTGGAGAGAGGAAACCTCTCAGCAGCCCCAGGGGTGAACAATATGTAAAATATGGTGAACAAATGGGAAGGCAACTAGAATAATTATTGCTATAACTTACATGAGATAGGTGCTGTTTTTATTCCCATTTTGTGGATGAGTTAACTGAGGCTGAGACTATAAGTGACTTGCCCAATGTCACACAGCTAGTGAGTGTTTGAGGTAGGATTTGAATTCGGTTTTTTCTTTTTTCTAAGTTGAGATTTCTATCCACTGTGGCCCCTTGCTCTGAATCTGAAGTGCCTGCCTCCTTCCTCCAGGGCCCCAGAGAGTAACAGTCCATCACCGTCTGGAATGCTTGCCTCTGCCCCTCTGCTTCACAAAGAAGCCAAACAACAAAGCACACACAGTTAATCCCTCCCCCATTGTTTTCTCTCAGTCAGGACGGCAGCAACTTCACATCCAACCTGGGGAGGCAGCTGGGGTAGGATGGAGGTCTACACTTTGCACAGGCCTCCTCCTTAATATGAACAGGGCCCTAAGTCTTGGCATCTCAAAAAGAGAGCAGCTGCCCCAATTTCCCACGGTCTTCCTGTTTCTGGAAATGTCCTAGCTCTGGGTAGCTGAGGCCCGGACAGCAGGTGGCAGTGCTGCCTAGCTCCTGCCCTTAGAGAAGGCATCACTGGATACGGTGCCTGTGTTGGGGCTATGAGGGGAGGTGGTTGGTGGGCAGTGGGCAGGAGGGAGGATCACATTCTGAACAAACTACACAACTGACCCCTCCTTGTTTTTACCAATGCTTTGCCCAAATCACAACTCTTATGTTGCAGTACCCCATGGGTACTCCCCTTCACTCACAGGCTGCCTTTACCCCCAGCACTTCCATGCTTGACAAAGACCTCTCAGAACCCAAAAGGCAGGCATTAAGTCTGGCCCCTCCTCAGCTCAAAGGAGAGAGGGAAAATCCAGAGAAATAGGGCCCCAAATCTAAGCAACCTCAGTATACCCCACTCCCATCTTTAACCTGTAAGAAAGATTTTATCTCTGCCTGGGACCCTCAGCCCCACCTAAGAATAAATTCACCCTTCACTTCCTGATATGAGTCAGGAGGTTGATGCTACTTCCTACCAACCTTTTTTTCCTTCCCCTTTTCTTTATTCAAGGCTCCTCTAACACCAAGTGTTAGGATCCCACTATAATTACTGGTGAGGTCTGGTCTAGCCTTGACTCTCTGTTGGTCAGCTCTGAGTAAGACTAGTCCCTGAGCAAGCCAAGTCTTTTGGGTCAGAGACAGCTGAGACTGAGAGGAAGGTTCAGGGAACAGGAATTATCTCCTTGTTTCTTCACCACCCTGACCAGAAACCATTCCCTTTCATTTCTTGAACGTCTGCCCTGAGCTCCCATCCCCTTACTGATGACTTGGGCAACTCTTAGCCCACAATTTCAGGTTGACTTCACTCCCTACACCCACCGTGCTCTCCTCCACAGCCTTGCCACCCCATCTCAACTCACATTCCTTATAACTTCCAGCCCAAAGATCCCTTCCCTGGTCACCAATACCTTCCCTCTCTTAGAATGAAACTTTCTTGAAAGCAAGGATTGTCTTTGCTTTCATGTTTGTATCTTTGCACATCGTAAGAATTTAGTAAATGCTTTTTCATTCATTTATTCATTCATTCATTCAGCCACTCAGTCAGTCATTCAGTCAGTTACTCATTCACTCATTCCACAAACAATTTGGCTTCATCCCCCATCCCTGGGTTGCTCCACTCCATTGTTTGACCAGATTTCCCTACTGTTCTTCAGTCTGATTTCACTTCCTTTAGCTTGCAAAAAAGTCACCCTCTCCCAGAAACCTTTATTCCTAAATTATACTTCCCTACATAGACATGGCATGTATGTGTGTGTGTTGTGTGTTTTGTGTGTGTGTGTGTGTGTGTGTGTAAGTTCCAGGGGCCAACAGTGTCCAGGCTAAGGTGGAAGGGTGGGGGCAGGGATGACAAAAGCCCAAACCAAGGCCTGATGTGGAAGGGTAGGGGGTCGTAGGGGAGAGGATGAGAGTTGATATTCAAAAGCCTTGTGTGGAATTTTTCTAATCTAAATAGGATTTTCCTTTTATCTGTGTCAATTTGCCTTTTACCCTATGCTCTTTTCTCCCCCCCACCCAAGAGTATAAAGTCTCATACTTCTAATTCTGGGGAATGTATGATTAATGCAGAAGACTGGGCGCCTGGATTTCTGGGTCCTATTCTTGATGGTAGCATCAGCCTGGTATGTGCCCTGGGGTCAAGTGACTTTTCTCTCCCAGGATACGTCAGTGCAAAGAATAAACCTCCGGCTGGCATCCCTTGGAATGAGGTAGGGGGTAAAGAGAAGGAATGGGAAAGTGGGGTATGTGTGTAGATGGAATTAACGCATTGTTTCTGCCTCCTTTATGGGCAGCCTGGCTCCTCAGCCCAATGTCTGGCCTAATTCAGGGCTAAGCTGAAGTTTCTGCATCCACATCTCAAATTATGTTTGGTTCTGGAACCCTGTGATATAGGATAGGGTCCTAGGCTAGGAATCAGGAAGCAGGTGATTCAGATCCCACCTCAGGCGCTTATTAGCAGTGTGACTCTGAACAAGTCTTAATCTCTCTGTACCTCAATTTCCTCAACTGTAGAATGAAGTGGTTAGACAATGGACTGGGCTGAAAGTGAAAATCCTGGCTACCTACTCTGCAAGGGGAACAGGACGGAACTCCTGTTGACTCTCCCAGAGAGTAATGGGACCTGCTCCCCAGAGAACAGATGATGAGTCTAAGGCCTAGACTTGTCCAGGCTTACATAGGTATTACATGGTAGACTCAGGATTTGAACTCAAGTCTTCAGTCTCCAAACTCAGCACTTTTTTCACTTTATCCTAGTATATCTGCTCTCACCTCCTTCTGCTCCAAAGCTCCAATATCTGACCTTTAGAAATATCTGTAGGCAAAAGATCTCATTCTCTGGTCAGTCCTAGGGAGCACAGTGGAACTTCCATGTGTCCAGCTTGTTGAGCCACATCAAACTCAAGATGTCTCAATCAAGCCCTGGCTTCCTGGAGGTGGCCTGGTTATACTGTCATCTTAGCGTCCTGCCTGGGCTCCCAAGGATCCTGGGTACTAGGATGGTATTCCATGGGTATTCTGAAAGCTGTTTTTGTCTTCTGAAGCACATAGGTGGTTCAGTGGGTAGAACACACTCAGAGAGACTTGAGTTCAAATCCAGTCTTAGACCTTTATTAACTGTTTTACCCTGGGCAAGTCACTTAACCTCCGTTTGTCTCAGTTTTCCCAACTGTAAAATGGAGATAATCACAGCACCTACCTCCCAGGATAAGCACAGTGCTTGGTACGTATTAGGTACAACATACATGTTTATTCCTTTCTTCTCTTCTAGTAACCACTACTATTTATGAATTCCAATAATTTTATTAAACTATTCTAATTTCCTTACAGACCTGAGTGTTGCAAAGCCTATTAGTCTTAGGATTATAGAGTCAGAGCCAGAAGGACACTCAGAGATCATCTAGGCCAAATTCCTGTTTTTATAGCAGAAGAAACTGAGCCTGGGAGAGGTAATGTGTCTTGCCAGAATATCAGGGCTAGACTTGAACCCAGGCCCTCAGACTCCAAATCCAATCTTCCTTCTATTACACCAAGCTATGAGTTATGGTGAGTTCATTTCCACTCAGCAAATTCTTATCTAACCTTTATCAAATGGGCAGGCCAAGGTGCAAGGTGCTGGGGTTCAAAGACAAAAACCAGAACAGTCCTTGCCCTCAGGAGTTTATAGTCTATTACAGTGGAAAGAACACTGAATTTGGAGTCAGAAGATGAGTTTGAGTCTTGTTTTGAATACCAACTAGCTAGTGATTCTGGGCGTAGCCTTTTCCAAGTTTCAATGTCATTTGTACAATAGTAATTTAGTTCTGATAGATCATCCGGTCTAACACCCTTCTTTTACATCTAACCTTGAGAGACTACTGCTTGACCTTGAAAAATGCAGCTTGAGGGATAGAGTACCTTGGCCATTCCTTGTTCTGTGCCCAGGCATGTGATTTGGCCCTGGGTCAGTCCTGGGGATCCTGCTTCTATTGAGGAGAGTCAGGGACCCTTTTCTTATACTCTTAGGCTTATTAAGCCCCTACCCTTTTGCTTATAGCTCAGATTCTAGCTCACATCTAAGATTTCCTTGAAGAGGAAAGAGGAAGTAAAAAGGTACTCAGTGAATCCAGTAGAGGATAGGTAATTTATTGCTACACACAGAAAAAATACTCAACTTAAAGGACTCACGATATTCATTAACAGAACAATTTAAAATAGAATTCATTAACTTAACTTATAACCACTTTTATGGTCTTCTGGGAGGCTGATACTTAAAACCTGAACGGAGAATAAAACAGTTTGCATGAGTGCTAATTAGGTATTTTACATCTCAACATGGCTCTGCACTGTCCAAACCATACTAGTGTACTGGTAAACTGGTTGGGTTTGGATCAGTTCTCTTGTTAGTAGTCATCTTCTTAAAAAAATGTGGCCAGGAAGGCTTGTTGCCATCAACAGTGTGGCCTGTTGTCAGTTAAGACTCCTTTCCCACCTCCATTTAGCTCCAATCCAATGGGACCGAGGACCTCTCAAGTTTATGGGGTCTCCAGCAAGCCAGCACACATTCATCTTGGGATAGAAATTTTTCCACTTAAGATAAGGAAAGATTAAACACAAACACATTGAAAAGGAAGCCAAGAACCCTACAATGAACTCACATAGTGGAGTCTTAGACCAGTTGGGGGTGGTTATGTCATACCCAAGTGCAAAGTCCTTTCCAAGTTGCCTCACCACATGGCTAGAGGAAGGCCCCAAAGCTCCCATGTTGTCAACTAAAGTCAGGAGTGATAACTCTGGAAATATTCTATGGGATGTGCCCACTAGGCCAATTCAGTATCAATACACAGAAATGAAGAAACAGGCTCAGAGAGCCTCTGTTTATCCAAGGTCACACAGCTAGTAAAAAAGTCTGAATTAAGATCCAACGCTCTTTCCAACTATTCCAAACTGGAGAATTCCTACCTGGTATAAGGCTAAAATTATATAACATAATTAAAACACTTTGGGAACTATAAAGCACCATATAAATGTGGGCGTCTGTGTGGCAGGCAGCTCTGGTCTGGTCTTATGTCACCCTACTTGCACTATCCCAGGTTGGCACCAGGGGGTATCCAACCCCACCAACTCTGGCGAAGTTGTTTATACCTGAATTGGTGTCCTCTTTCCTTTCATATGGGGACTGTTTCTTATACTTCAGGACTCTGTAAATAGAATTATCTTATTCTAGTCCACAGGTTCAATAGGAGTAGAGACCCTCGGGCCAGGGTCACAGTCATCGACCAAGAAATTCAACCTATACCTGAATAAGAGTCCTCTCTAAAAAACATACCTGACAAGTGGTCAAATAGTCTGTGCTTGAAGACCTCCAGTAAGAAGGAACCCATGACCCCTGGAAGCAGTTCATTCCTCTTTGGGGCAACTTGAATTGAAAGGAAGTTTTGTGGGTTTTTTTTTCTCACATCTGACCTAAAGCTGTCTCTTTTCTCCTCCCCCGCTTTTTCTTTTTTTTGGTGAGGCATTCAGGGTTAAGTGACTTGCCCAAGGTCACACAGTGTCACGTATCTGAGGCTGGATTTGGACTCAGGTCCTCCTGACTCCAGAGTCGGTGCTCTATTCACTGGACCACCTAGCTTCCCCTAAACCTGTCTCTTTTTAATTTCTACCCATTGTTCCTACATCTGCCCTCTGGGACCGAGCAAAGAAAGTCTTGTCTCTTTTCAACTTGATAGTTCTCATGTTCCCCTTAAGTCTTCTCCTTTCAAGGTCAAATATCACCTTTCTTCTACCCATCCTTACTTGGGTCAGCTAGGCAGAGCAGCCCTGAGGACACTGGACCTGAAGTCAAGGATACCCGATTTCAAATGCAGCCTCAGATTTTTGCTAGCTGTGTGACCCTAGGCAAGTCACTTAATCTCTGTTTATCTTAGTTTCCCCAGCTATAAAATGGGATAATAATAGCACCTACCTCCCAAGGTTGTTATAAAGATCAAATGAGATAATGTTTGTAAAGTGCTTAGCACAGTGCTTGACACTAGTGCCTTACAAATGTTTGCTATTATTGGTTATGAATCAGAGACTTTTCACCATCCTGGTTGCCCTTCTCTGAGTATTCTCTAATGTCCTTCCTAAAATGTGGTGCCCCAAACTGAACACAAAGTCCTGCATGTGTTCTGAGCAGGGCAGAGTAGAAGTAGGACTATTATCCTTCTTCTTGAACATTATGCCCTTCTAAATGCAATCTAAGACCACATTAGCTTTCTTGTGCTTAATCATATTCAGTCATATTGAGGTTACAATCCTCCAAAATCAATGGCCTACTAATTTCCCCTATTCTCCCTCCATTATGCTATAGCGCAGTGGTTCTCAACCTGTGGGTAACGACCCCTTTGGGGGTCGAACGACCCTTTCACAGGGGTTACAGGAGTCGCCTAAGACCATCGGAAAACACATATTTCCGATGGTCGTAGGAACCAAGTCATCCCTCCTCTATGCGTCTCCAGGCAGGTCTGCCCACATGCAGATATGCCCACATATGAGTATTAAAGGATCGTGGCATTAGGAAGGTTGAGAACCACTGCTCTAGTGGGACAGTTATTGAACTTGGGGTAAGAAGATCTGGGTTCACTGCCTGAATCTGATTGTATGTGACCATGGACAAGAATTACAAACTGGGCCTCAGTTTCTTAAACTGTAAAGTGGAGATAATACCACTTGCCCTACCTACCTCAAAGGGTAATTGGGAGAAGATAACTTTGAGGTAAGGGCATGCTTCATGTAGACGTTAGCAAAATTGAAGGCCATGAGGGGGCAAAGACAGAGACGATGAAATAAAAAGGTGAGATACTTTCGGTCCATAAAGCTTTTCCCTATTTTGAATGAAGTCTGAGATTTGGAATGGTGTAGGAAAAGGCCAAAAAAACCAATGAACTTGCTCCAGAGTTCAAACCGCCTCAATACTTTTGTCTCCAACCACTCATCTACTTAACAAACCAACAGGAACCTGAGAAACGTAACTAGTTCATCACCATAAGTAAAGGTAGAGTCCCTTACTGAGGGAAGCCATCTGTGAACTAAGAACTATTTAAGGAAAAAGGCTGTGCTGTTCCCTTGTCTTTCATGGGAGATGACAAACCTCAGTGCTGAGGCCCTGGGGTCTCAAAGAGAGGAGATAACTGCCACCTTTTAGAATAAGAATCTCAGCCCTTTTTGAAAGAGCTCCATAGCACTCCAGCAGAAAAGGGCACACTCATACTCAGTTCAGCCAGCTTGGAAGTAGTGGAGGCTAAAGCTGCCAGTGAAGAGTGACACCAGTGGATCAACCCATTCGATAGAAGTACTAGATTTCAAGGCAGCTAGGTGGTGCGGTGAATAGAACAGTAGCCCTAGAGTCAGCAGGACCTGAGTTCAAATCTGGCCTCAGTCACTTGACACACTAGCTATGTGACCTCGGGCAAGTCACTTGACTGCAATTGCCTTGCCTTCCCCGCCCACCTCCCAAAAAGAAATACTACATTTTGTGAAGAACCAGCATTAAGTGTAGTGACCTACTTGGTCCAGTCTGGTAGCTACTGTGTTTAATGAGGAGCCAGTCCAGTGACTGAGTGATCTACTTGGCCCAGCCCTACAGTAGATCAACCTGTCCAACAGAAACACCATGATTCTTGAAGAGCAAGCCCCTCATCCAGATGAGATGCCATACTCTGAGATTAGACAACCCAGCCCACCAGTGGAGTGACTTTGCCCATCATAGACATCAAACCTTCAGTGAACTTCATGAGGATGCTCTAAAGACAAAGGAACTTGATGTCCAAAATTATTAGTTGTCTAAGTCAAATGTGTTCCCTGCATGTGTGCATCACTACCATTGTACTCTAAGTCCATGCTCACTCTCCACACAACAGAATGTGTGTATTTGTGGGCGAGTACATCCTAAGTTTGAGGGCTGGGGGCAGGGGTTGGTCTCAGTCTGTCCATGATAAAACAAGCTAGTAAAACAAGCCAGGCTCACAAGCGTCATTGTGTAATGTGGCAGACACAGATGAAATGAATTGATGGGGGTGGTTATGATATGAAACCATGCTTTGATAGAGGTCATAAGGTCACTTCTCGGCCCCCTTTCCTGACTGTGTCAAGATTCAGAGCGTTCAAAGCTCCTCTGGCCAGGCCTGCTACTATTTCTGTTCCCCAAGGGAAACAAGGAACAAAAGTGAAGATAATCTCGGAGACCACGGATGATCAATAACTATTCAGTTCACCACAAAAGAGGACCACACTCAGACTGACTTGCTTACAGTAATAGCAAGAGCCTTAACTCCACCCTACTTACCAGAGGGTTTCCTTTATCTGTCCAAGGACATGAGGAATCTGGGATCACTGGGGACTTCTTTATAGGCTAAGTCCCAGGGGCCTTTAGGATTACTGGCTAAAGGCATAAGTAGTAGCATCTATGTCAACCCTACCCCAGGCATGTTTCCATCTCTTTCCTTCCCCTCCAGTTTTTGCTCTGTACTCAATGTCAATGTGAGATCTTAAACAAGTCTCTTTAACTTCTCTCAGCTCCTTCATCTGTAAAATAGGAAGAATAATGTTTGTGCTGTGTATATCACAGGGCTGTATGAAGTTCAAATGAAATTATATATACTCTTGTGCATAGAATGTGGGACAGCCAGGGTCTCAAGGGAGAGAGTGTGGTATTTGGAGTCAGGAAGACCTAAGTTGAAATCTACCCTCAGATACTAAATTATGTGGACTCTGGGCAAATCACTTAACCCTTCTCAGCATGTTTCCTCATCTGTAATAAATAAATAAATAAATAATGATAATAATAAAAAATAGCACCTACCTCACAGGTTGTTATGAAGATCAAATGAGATAATATATTTAAAAGCACAGACATTTAAAGCCCTATATAAATGCTATTATTGGTGGTAGTAGTAGTAGTAGTAGCAGCAGCAGAACTAGTAGTAGTAGTAGCAGTAGAAGTAATAGTAAAAGTAGCAGTAGTAGTAGCAGTAGTAGTAGTAGTAGTAGTAGCAGCAGTAGTAGTAGTAAAAATAGTAGTAGTAGCAGCAGAACTAGTAGTAGTAGTAGTAGTAGCAGTAGAAGTAATAGTAAAAGTAGCAGTAGAAGTAGTAGTGGTAATAATAGCAGTAGTAGTAGTAGTAGTAGTAGTAGTAGTAGTAGTAGTAGTAGCAGTAGTAGTAGTAGTAATAGTAGCAGCAGCAGTAGCAGTAGTAGTACCAGTTTGTAGTAAGAGGATCTGGGTTCAAATACTGTTTCCTCCCAGAGTTACCTTGCACAAAGTTACCTTGCACTTAGTCCGTCTGGGCTTCCAGTTCTACATGTGTGATCCAATCCAGTTAGCATTTATTAAATGCCTGGCTTTGTGCAAGGCGCAGTGCCAGGTGCTGGGAATACAAAGACAAAATGAAAAACAGTCCTTGTTTTCACAGAGCTTACATTCTAACTGTAAACGAAAGGGATAGGACGAGGTGACTTCTGAGGTCCCTTTCAGCTCTAAATCTATGATCTGATCATGTCACACCTCTAATTAAAACTCTTTAGTAGTCTCCTATTTCCTGAATAACCTTTCTAGGTCATATATCACAATCCCAGACACAGGAAAATACAAGGAACACAGTGTTTGGGATTTGGGGGTGGGGTCATAGGATTTAGAATTTATAAAGCTCTAATCTGGCCTCCTCATTTTACAGATGAGGAAACTGAGGATCAGAAAGGTGAAATGACTTGCTTAAAGACACACCAGCTCCTTAGTTCGACATTCAAAGCCTTCCACAATCTGATACTCCCTTACCTGTGCAGCATTCTCACCTCACTCCCTACCCCTTACTCTATGCAGCAGTCAAACTGGACCACTTCTGAGTATGCCTTATGCTTTTCCACTTCTGCTCCCTTGCCGATGTTCACCTGTTGAAATCCTAACTATTGTTCTTTTTAAAAGCTTAAGATTTTATTTTCCCCCAATTACATGTAAAAACAATTTAAAATAAAAAATTTTGGAGGGGTTCCAAATTTTTTCCCTTCCTCACTTATCATTGAGAAGGCAAGAAATTTGATATAGCTAATAATATTTCAAGGTCTATTTCAAACACCATCTCTTCCAGGAAGCTTTTCCTGATTTCTCTCTCTAACCCACCCCACTATCAAAAAGAACTGAGCAAGAGTCAGTCTCCTTTTTTTGGGGGGGGTGGGGGTGAGTGGGGACGGGACTAGGTGGGCACAGCAGGGAAGGAAGCAAAAGGTCCTCTCTTATTACTGTTTGTGCTACTCTAAAAAAACACACACAACAAATAATGAATACAAAATAGAACATCAGTGTTTTTTCCCCCTTCTTGCTTGTAAATTTCATAGGATCATAGATTCTGGGATTGTAGACACCAGAGAGATTCAGGTACAGCCTCATTTTACAGGACAGGCTAGGTACATTTCCATGGTGCCTAAAAAATAATGCAAACAAACCAAGTCATCTCATATGCTTCTGGCTATAGTTCATTTTAACAGCTTTTTCTTGAGGCAGGAGACAGGCAGGTGAGGTTTAAGGGGGATGTTTCCTTAACTCAGGCTAGCCTTCTGAGCAGCCAGCAAACCTGGAGATGACAGTGGCCAGGAATGTCCTGGTTTTGCTCCCAGCAGCAGCTGCTTGATTATTTTGTCCTTGCTGATGAGGCTGGTGTGAGGCCCACAGCCAGCCCCTGCTCTGATTTCTGCCCCAATGCATGATCTCGGGCCAAAGGAGAGCAGTTGGTACAGCTACTAACCATGCCCAGGTCACATGAAGAGTGCTGGCCAGTTTGCAGGATATTTTCAGTGGGTGACCGAATGGACAGCAGCAGGGTGAGGCTGGGGAAGGGCGGCCTCTTGTTGCTGGGAAGCCTGAGTGAGTAGCTGTTTGTCCCTGGTGATTCCTGGCTTGGACCCACACAAAGTTTTCCTTCTGGCCCTGTGTTTCTGATTTGTTTTACACTCAGCCGGGAAAGTCTCCAGAAGGCCACCAAAAGGCAAATGGGGAAAAAAGGGACCAGCAAGCTCTATGAAGACATAAACGTGCTGGGCCAGAGGCAGCAGGGAGGGAAGAAGGGAAATCTTGGTTTGGATCCTAGAAACCCTTTGCAGAGATCAGCTCAATGAAATACATCCCCATCCAATCTATCTTTCCAGAGCTCCATTGTTTGCTACAGTACCAAACTCTGGTGAAAAAAACAGAAAACAATTCAATACTTTCCCTACTATTCCACTTCTGTCCGGGCCTCAGTTTCCCTACTTTCCCTACTCGCCCTACTTGTATTAACATTAACTTGTGTTAACAGATTACACCAAATACTCCCTTTGTAAAAACAGCGGGCATGTTTATAGTTGGGTAATCCATCTTCCCACCTAGGATTTGGACTTTGGCATTCACCTTCTCCCTAGAGTTTGGGGAATAAATTTCTGGAGCAACATCCCATCCCCTCAATCCCCAGTCAGAATCTGAAAGGCAGCTTCTCTAGAGGGATGAAGAAAGCTCTGGCCAGAACTCTTGTTGTTCATTCTCTGCTTCCTGCAGGGTTTGTGTACTTTTCCAGGATAGGTTTCATTCTTGGAGGTTGGGGGGTGGGAGACAAAGGCTGAATTATTCCCTATGAAAGCCCTGGTTGGGAAAATAGTGCCATTCTGTAATGTTTCATCTTCTGACCCCTTTACGAGGGTGGTTTTCCTAGGTTCTGTCCTTGGCTCTCTTAGGTTTCCTTTCTATATTTTCTCCAGCTCTTTCGCTCTCATGGCTTCCCCCACAGCTTCTGCACAGATAACTCTAGGCCTGGTATTCCTCCTGAACAGTCCACAGGTTATCTCCACCTGGATATTCCAGCAGCACCTCAAAAAAACAAGCAAATCCACAAACATATCTCAAACTGATCTTGTTATGAAGGGAAAGGAAATGTATGGGAAGAAGGACTGGATTTGAAGTCAGGAGGGACCTGTGTTTGAATCCTTCCTCAGGCCCTAACTGGCTTGTATGACTATAGACAAGTTGCTTTATCATCTCAGTGGCTATTTCCTTATCTGTAAAATGAGAGAGTTGAATTAGATGATTTCTAAATCATCTTCCAGATCTAAATCCTATGAATCTATCCCCCATCCTTCATCTCTTATAACCAATTATATAATATTGATTTCAACTATGCAATATCACAGGCATCTATGCCCCTTCACTATTCCCATGGCAAATACTGTAATAAAGTCCTTAATAACACTGGCCTGGAGAATCACAAATCACCTCCTGAAAGGTATTCCCAGCTCTCTTCCCCAACTGCATTCTTGATACTTTTAAAACGTGTCCAACTCTTTGTGACCCCATTTGGGGTTTTCTTGGCAAAGAGACTGGAGTGGTTTGCTATTTCCTCCTCCAGCTCATTTTACAGGTGAGGAACTGAGGCAGATAGGATTAAGTGACTTGCCCAGGGTCACATAGCTATTAGTAGGTGTCTGAGGCCAGCTTTGAATTCATGAAGATGAGTCTTCTTTTTAAACAATTTTTAAGAGTATTTTGTTTTTTCCAATTATATGTAGAGATAATTTTTAGCATTAATTTTTACAAAAAAATACTCCAGGTCCAGCACTCTATCCACTATGCCACCTAGCTGCCCTATTCTTCATATTACCACCCAACTAATTCTCCTTACGTAGAGATTTTATATTGCTGTGCCTCATTTCAAAAATCCTTGGACAATTAGTCACTCAGTCAGTCTGTGAGTCAATGAGCATCTAGTGAACACTTCCTGCATGCTAGGCACTGTGCTAAGGGCTAAGGATACAAACAATTGGGAAAAACATGTTCCTTTCCCTCAAGGATCTCACATTCTAATGAGGGAGACAACATGTAAAGAACTTTGTACATACAAGGAGCATACAGGATAAACGGAAGGTAATCTTAGGTGGAAGGCATTAGCAGTGGATGAAAGGAGGGAAGGCTTGGTTTGGATCCTGAAAACACTTTGCAGACATCAGTAGCAGGGATGGTCTTGAAGGAAGCCAGAGAAGTCTAGAGGCAGAGGTGAGGAGGGAGAAAATTCCAGGCACTAGAGGTGCTCAATGCAAAGCATAAAGACACTAAATGGAATTCTATATTTGAGGAACAGCAAATAGGTCAATATAGCTGAATTAGAGAGGAGCAAAGAGTAACAAGACTGGAAAGGCATATAGGAAGGAGCCAGGTTATAAAATGCCAACTAGAGCTTGTTATATTCAATCCTGGAAATGGCAAACCACTCCAGTGTCTTTGCCTAGAAAACCTTAAATGGGGTCACAAAGAGTTGGACATGACTGAAAAAGGGCTGAACAATAAGAAGCAACTACGTGAGCAGAGAGATGTAAGATGATAGTGAGAACAATTGGATGAAATGCAAGATTTTTTTTTTAAGGATGGAGGAGACATGAGCACGTTTTTAGGTAATAGGGAAGGAGCCAGTAGACAGGGAAAGATTGTTGCTTGTCCTTCATTCTTGAAGAGGACCATGACATCAGGAAGATGATGCCATGACTTGGATTTAAGTGAGGAAGGGTTGTGCAAGGTGACTAGCCTCACTTTCTCCTCTGGAGCCATCTGGGTCCAGTGGCAAGATATAGATCAGGGCAGTTGGAGTTGGCCCCCAGGAGAGATTGAAGCTAAGACTGTAGATGATAGTGGGGTTAATAGAGGGGGAAATTTACTGGAAGACCGTGGAGGGTATGGGGTCACGGGTACATATGTTAGTGTTTATCTTGACAAAGAAAAGGGCCAATTCTTTATCTGAGAGCAGAGTAAAGGAGGAGATAGTGGGAGGAAGATGTTTGAGTGATGTGAGATGAGGAGGAGGGGAAAAAGAGACAGTTCTGAGTGAATGGCCTCAATTTTTTTGGTTAAATATCAGGTGAGGCACTCAGCTGAGAGGGTGAGGAGAAGGGGTGTTGTGGGAGGCTCGATGAAGGATCTGGACTAGAGGTTGTGGTGAATAGTACAATGAATTGGTTAAGAAGGTGTAATCAGTTGTCTTGCTGCAATAAGGGTCGAGTTGAGATTATGGAAATTTGTGCTGGATTCTGTTTTGTGATTTTTTTTCCAGTTCTGTTCAGTATCATAAGAATAAGAGTGAAGGTAATAGATGATAGACATAATTCAAAGCTAGAGTTTGTCAAGATGTGATTGGTAATAGGAAAAGGGGGCAAGGGATTTAAGTGTGGAGGCTAGTGTTGAGTTGAACTTACCCCCTAAAGGGTCAAGACAGGGAAGGAAAGAAAGTATTATCAGTGTAGGGGTGACGGCCTGTAAAAGAACTGAAGGGTAGAGACATGAGAAGTCAGAATGAGGAGGAAGAGGAAGGAGAGGGGTTAGAAAGCAGAAGGAAAGATGACAGGATAGAAAACTATAAGATAAAAGAATGTCAGAATTCATGAGTATGGTGGTAGAACACTTGTGATCAATGGCAAGGATATGATGATGTCTGTGTGTAGCTGAGGAGGAGAGGGGGAATAGTTCATGGCAATTGAATAGATTGAAAAATTGAGAAGTTAGGGCATTTGAAGGAACAGCAATATGTTGAAACAAGGTAGAAGTTGGGGTAGAGAGAAGGCTAAGAGTCAGTCACTGTACTCATCGTTATTGGTCCTTCATTCTCAAAAAGGACCAATGACAGCAGGAGGTTGATATCCTGACTTGCAAGTGAATTGGATTTAAGTGAGGCAGGGCTGTGCAAAGTCATCAGCCTCACTCTCAACTTTAGAGTCATCAGAGTCCAATGTTAAGACATAGCCATAGTGTGGAGCAAGACATTGGTCAGGGCGACTGGTGGATGAGTCAAGGACCTTGATTTTTTGAAACTAGATCTTTCTCAGGGCTCAGTTTGTCTGAAGCAATACCCATTCAGTAGTTAAAGGCTAGGTAAGAATGGAGGCAAAAGATGGCCTAGTTTACCTTTACAAAAGAATCAGTTGGGGAAGAGGGGGAGTGGCAGGAGAGATGCTCTGGTGAACTCACTGAAAAAGGAAGGAGAATGTCCTGGAGAAGATGAATAGATAATGACCAATGGAATTCCAGACTGGATAATAAATTCAAATATTGTGAACTAAGGAGGGGAGGTTGTCGAGGGATAATGGCAGAGGGAGAATCTGAAAGCAGAAATGAGTACTCTTGTATGAAAGGAATACTCTTGTATTCCAACTTGCCCACCATGACCAGTTTGAGGAAAAGTGCAAGCAGTACTGTAAAGATGGGCTACTGATGCCACATCATCAGGAGAGCCAGGTCTCAATGTGTGCTGGAAGATACTAGGAGTGAGGAAGGTAATGGTTTAAGATTAAAGCAAATTTACTAATTATTGGAGCAGGGATTCCAGAGAATACAGTAGAAGGGGTGGGGAGATTTGGAACATTTGGGAGTGTGGAGGGATGCAGGATTGAGGAGGGAGATGGGAGTAATGGTCAGTAAACAGCTGGGGATGGGAAAATGGGGTTTGTACATAGGCAACCAGGGATCAAGAATCACTGGAATGGGAAGAAAGTGAAGGGGTAGGAGGAGTACACTAGTCATTGAGGAATAAGTACAAGCAGATTATCAGTGGTTAGGGGGAGGAGAGGGTTGATTACACTGTTCAAGGCCCTACCTTGAAGTTTGACCTTGTGGTGGGGAAGAATGTTGTTTCCCCACAACACCCAGGAGACTTACCTC
Organism: Pseudochirops cupreus; assembly: GCA_028627135.1. Classification (NCBI taxonomy): domain Eukaryota; kingdom Metazoa; phylum Chordata; class Mammalia; order Diprotodontia; family Pseudocheiridae; genus Pseudochirops; species Pseudochirops cupreus. Next base: position 144,604,135 of record CM053584.1, on the reverse strand, counting down.
AGGATTGAGATTAGACCTAAGGGAATGCAGGAAGACAGGAGGGGGCAGAGTGAGGTGGGGTTTGGTCCAGAGTACTGGAGAAGGTCCTGGGGGCAAAGACAGAGGCTGGATGGTTCTCGATTATCCACAGGGTAAAGTTCAGACTCTTTTTGCCTGCTGTCACTGAGACAGCTATATCTCATATTCCTTCAAAGAGGAGTATTTTACCAACAGTCAACAAGCATTCATTCGGCATCTACTAAAGGGCCAGGCACTGTGTACTCTGGGAAACAAACACAAAAATGACAGGACTATCCTCCTCCCTACACACCCTGTACTTTACTGCCTTTATGTCTTTGCTAACAATGCTCCCTCTGCCTGGAATGTCCTTCCTCCCAGATCCTCCCTACGCCTGTTTAAAGCCCTACCCACCCTTTAAACCCCAATTAAAATGTGCTTGTGAGGTATATTGTATTCTAGTTGTAGACACACATATGGCTCTACTGGACCATAAGCCCCATGAGGGCAGGATCCATGTCTCCTATAAACTCTGTGCTCCCTTACCCCTAATTTAGCACAGCTGCTTTGCACACATTTGTCGCTTAGTTAAAGATCTACAGATTCCTTGCCTTTTACCAACTCTGGGTCTCTGTCTTCATGCTCTCTGCCTGGAATATGTCCTGTTCTGATGACTTCTTCTTTGTCTCTGCCTCTCAAAATCCTTCCTGTAATGTGGAATATTGAATTTGTAATAGAGAGAGTTGGTACTTCCTACACAACTCAGTTGGGGTATTAAAGAAAAGGGCAGATAAGAGCAAACTGCAATAGAGAAACCTGCCCTGTAGGAGACAACACATTCCCAGAGAGTCAGGAGAGACAGCTCCAAAAAGTCTAGGCCCTGGCAGCAGGTGGGGACACCAATTGTGGATGCAAGGGAAAATGAATCCTGGTCATTGGGAGTCTAGCCTAACAAAGATGCTGTGACCAGGGAGAAGTGACAAGGAGATATCACAAGAGGAGAAAGGACATGAGGGTCCTGAGGTGTTGAAGGTCACACATGCTCATTATGGATGTACTTTGTGACCAGTGTACTCTATGTATGTGCCCATTTCTCCTGCTGACATTGTAAATTATGGAGGGAATGTTTTGGTGCCATCTTAATAAATGCCTTGACTATGAACTAATTCTGTCTATTGGCTGACTATTAAAGGCAAGTGCATGGTAAGGGCTTGTGAACCATAGTTTTAGGACGGTGGACTCAAGAGTAACTTTGAACCTGGAGGGGTAGTTATTCTCTGGGGAACCCAATTTGCAAGCACATGGGAAGGGATGTTACATAAAAATCTCAGCCATGGCTAGCTTTTCTTTGTCAGAGATGGTTCAGTGGGTATGGGAATAGGGGGAAAATATATTCAGAAATGAATTTGATGTGAAAAAAGGCATCAATACATTTTTCAAAAATACCTCCTATGTTTCAAGGACCAGTTAAAATGTCAGCTCTTCCATAAGGCTTTCCCCAATTATCCCAACCAGAGGTGATTTCCATAGCTTCATAGTCATACTCCAATAGCCCTTCATACCTACCTTGTGTCACCTTTCCACATTCAATTTTGTATTATAGTTATCTGTAAATATCAATGATTTTCCCTCTAGGGTTATAGATTATAAATTTATTAATTTGTACAGCACCTTGTGTATAGCAGATGCCCAGTGGTTGCAATATATGTTATCTAATAGTAATTCAGTACTTTCTTTTTCTAGTGTCAATTTCCATCAAAGATTTGAGAGACATTGAGCACTCTACCCATTTCTCAAAATAATTCACTTCCTGATCCATAGGGTAGTAGCATGGATGATTTTTTTTAAATGCATAGCCTAAAAACCATTCATATTTGTTCTAAATACAGACTTCATGGTTCTGCAATATAATTCCATTTAGTACGGGTTGACATTAAAATGTCTCCATAGTCCCAAGTCACCATGAAGAAATGAACCTGAGATTAAAATTTTGCTGCAGATAGTCTATACATGAGCACTCAAAGTCATTCTCCTATAAGACTGACATATCCGAGTGAGTTGTCAAGAAGCTTAGACGGTGCCACTCTTCTTCCCAGTGTGTGTGTGTGTGTGTGTGTGTGTGTGCACATGTGCACACACGGGGAGGCTCAAACATTTATTGAGTGACTACTATTTGTGAGGTACTCTGCTAAGTGCTTTACAAATACTTCATTGATCCTCACAACAATCCTATGAATAAATGCCATTTTTATTCCCATTTTATATAAATTAACCCAGGAAATTGACATTTTCCCAGGAGGAAACTGAGGCTAAGAGATTTGCCCAGGGTCACTCAGCTAGTAAGTGTCTGAATCTGTATTTGAACTCAGGTCTTGTACTCCATCCACAAGGCCACCTAGCTGCCCCTAAGGCTTTGAAGTCAAGATTGTTAAAATAGCATGCATTTAAATGAAGTGGAACAGATGCATACCCCACGTGACTTTTGCCCCAGAACTACACCCCCCCCAACACTCCAGCTGAAAAGAAAGGATGTCCTTGTTGAGATAGGCAGCATCACAGGGGCTGTGTCCCAGAACTCAGACTATTGCTTATTCCTCATGACTCCTTATCCCTCTCTCAAGAGAGTAGAGGGAATCAGTAAACCTACATCTGTAATGCCTGCTATCCAGGAGACTGAGACTGTAAGTCAACAAGCATTTAATAAGTGCCTACTGCATACCAGGCACTGTGTGAAGTACTGGAGATACCAAGAAAGACAAAATGCGGTCCTTGTTCTCAAAAAGCTCGGAATCTCACAGGGGACACAATATGCAGACAACTATGTGTGAACAAAATATGGGAAAGACAAACTGGAGATGATGAAGATAGGAAAGGCACTACTAGCATTGAGTCTGGTAGATCTCTTCTCTTGAGCTACAGTGAGCAAAGCCAGTTGAGTGACCACACTAAGTCTGATACCTCTTGGTGGAATCATCTGGACAAGAAAGATGCCACCACGTTGCCTGAGAAGGCTGTGAATAGCCCCTATATTTCCAGCCTGAGCAAGACAGAGAGACTTATTCTTCTAAAAAACAAAACAAAACAAAACAGGATTTTGGATAGTTATAAGTATCCATATAATACCCTAGGGAGCAAGGCTGATTGTCTTCTGGAAAAAGATGCTTCTGCCCTCAGGTATCTGCAACATTAATTCAGTAATTTTTTTGGAAAGTACAGTGTCAAGTTAAAAGGGGTTTTGGAAGTTCAACCTTCTCATTTTCCAGAGGAAGGATAACGAGGTCCAGAAAAGTAAAATGACTTGCCTACAATTATATAGCTAAAAATCAGACCTAGAACTCAGGTCTGTTAGTCCAGTGTTATTCCAACAAAATCACACTACCTCTAACCTCCACTGCAAGTAAAGCATACATACATTTCCTCCTTCTGAGATTCTGAGGTTATTCTGAGATTTTGAGATTATCTGCTAATGAAGAAGAAATCCAAGCTATCAATAGTCATACGAAAATAAAAATTCTAAATCACCACTGATTAGAGAAATGAAGATGAAAACAACTCTGAGACAGAACCTCACATCTATCAGACAAGCTAACATGACAGAAAAAGAAAATTACAAATGCTGGAGGGGATGTGGACAAATTGGTATGCCAATGCACTGTTGGTGGAGTTGTGAACTAGTCCAACCATTCAGGAGAACAGTTTGAACTACACCCAAAGGGCTACAAAACCGTGTATACCCTTTGACCCACCAATACCACTACTAGATCTGTATCCTAAAGAAAAGGGAAAAGGGCCTATTTGTACAAAAATATTTATAGCAGCTCTTTTTGTGATGTCACATAATTAGAGATGGAGGGGATGCCCATCAATTGAGGAACGGCCGAACAAGTTGTGGTACATGATGACTGTGATGGAATATTATCAGGCTATAAGAAATGCAGAGCAGCATGGTTTCAGAAAAAGCCTGGCAATACTTAGAAGAACTCATGCAAAGTGAAGTGAGCAGAACCAGAACATTGCACACAGTAACAGTAATATTGTAAGGATGATCAGTTGTGAAAGACAGCTACTCTGATCAAGACAATGACCCAAGACAATTCCAAAGGATCCAAGATGAAAAGGAGGCAGCTAAGTGGCTCAGTGAATAGAACCTGGAGTCAGGAAGACCTGAGATTATCTGCCAACCAGACCACTGTAAAAAAAAAAAAAACACAACAAAGGAAATTAAAATAGTCTCTCCTAAATAAGAAAAATAAAATTCTGTCCTCCATCTATTGTCACCATCCTTTTTTAAATGTAAAGAATACAATCCTAAATTTCCCAATTGTATCTTTGTTGTTGTTTGTAGAAGAATTTAGAGGCTCCTAAAGGCTTTTGTCAGAGAGCCTCTGGTCACTCCTTGCTTTCTGGTAAGCGGTTCCTGGTAACTTTGGTTTTTCAGAGAAGTGTCTTACTAGTCCCAATTATATTCCCTGGAAATAGAAAAGTATTAGCAAGAGGAGGGCCAGAGTGATTATGAGGGTCTAAAACAGGTATTGTTCCACAAAGGCAAATTCCCTTCCAAAGGAGATCCGAGAGGGTAGACCTGACCACAGCAGAAGAGGAACTGAGCCACGAATGCAAGGGTCCTTAATGGTTTTTGTTTGTTTGTTTGTCTTGTAGTAAGGGTCCTTTTGGCAGTCTGGGGAAGCCTACAGACCCCTTCTCAGAAAAATGTTTTTAAAGGAGTAAAATAAAATGCATAGGGTTACAAAGGGAGCCAGTAATATTGAAATTCAGTTATCATAATACTAAACAAGTTCACAGATCCCACATTAAGAATGCCTGCATTGGAACCTGACCCTTTGATAACTGGTGGGTTTTTTGATGGGGGAGGAATGATAGTGGGAAGAGAAAGAAAGGGAAGGAAGGGGGAAAAGGGTCAGAAGGAAGCACTTGATTATAGTTTGAAATAAAAGAAATAGGCTGAGGTCTGTGGCATGACCTAGCCTGTGGCCATGCTATACTTGAAAAGGGGAAACCATGAAACCAGGGATGTTTTAATCCAGCTTCGGGTGACAACAGTCTATTCAATCACGAAGAGAACGGGATTCTAAACACTAAACCAGCTACAATATCAGCCTCTTGCCTTGTTCCTATTCCGATTCTTGAAACATGGGTCCTCAGGGCTCAGGAAGGAAGAGAAAAAGAACCTAGAAGAGCTGAAAAGGGGGCAATACAGATAACAAGTAGTTAAAAATAGCCATGACCCCATGACTGAGAGGGAAAGTTTTTATGTCATCCTTTCCCTTAATTTGCTCCTCTGGAATCTGACTTCAAGCATCCAGGAATAAGAAATAAAAGCAATGGCTAGACTTTCTTGTTGGGGTGGTGGCACCACAATTATTCTTGAAATACATGCAAGGAGAGTGCAGATCAAAGGGATAAGGTCTATAGTATATGCCAAGGGTTTTCTAAAAATATTTTACACCTGTTCTCTGTTCTGCACACTGATCATATTTGATCAGTGAGGTAAAGTACTCAAAATGCCAGAAGGAATGTGTTTTTCCTTCCAAGTCTTCAATGTTTTTCCCTTTTGTAATGCAAACTTCTTTTCTCACCTTTTGTTTAAAAAAAAAGCAGATGCAATTAAACACATCTCTCACACACACACACACACACACACACACACACACACACACACAAGCAGAGCTATACTTTACTCCTCTTTCTGGGTCAATATAATTTGTGTAAACACAAATATTTCAATATATGACACCTCAATTTATTAACTTTTTCCTTTTTCTTTTTCTTTTTTTTGCTGCTACAGCTCACAAGATGACTACAGCCAGCATTGTAACACTCAATTGAAATCAACTTGCTGATGTTACGAAAAAGAATGCTGAAACATCTGTTTGCTTCATCTGCTTCAAAACCAGAAATACAAACTCAGAGATATTTATTACTGAAACTTGAATAGAATACTCTAGGGTGTCACTGCTCTAAAGAGAACTTTGATTTTGATTCAGACAGCTGATTGGACAGCAAGATGTTAAGGTGACTTGATAGTTGCAAAATGCAGGGTACTGAATTCGTTTGCTTTTTAGATTGAAATCTAAGGGAGAGCAAACACCAACAGACCGCTGGCCTCCAGACCTCATTGCCAATGTTAGCCTTCAACCACCTTTCACAGTAACTCATGCATACTCTTGCAGTTTGAGAGATAAAAAGAACCTTCGGAGAAAGCCTAGTCCAAACCTCTTCATTTGACAGAAGGGGAAACTGAAGGCAGGGTTGCACGGAAAGCCAGGATTCAAACCTTTTAACTTCTGATTCCAGTTTCTCATGACTCTCCAGGGAGGCAAGTCAGCATCATTATTCCTGTTTTACAGATTATAACCGCTGATACATGTACTTTAAAGGTTTATAAAGAGGAAGGGAATAAATATTTATATAGCATGGTGTCACACTATAACTAAGTGATTTGCAAATAGTCTTATTTGCCCCTCACAACGACCCTGTGAAGTAGATGCTGTCATTATCCCAATTTTACAGTCAAGGAAACTGTGACTTGCCCAGGATCACACAGCTAGTAAGTGTCTGAGGCTAGATTTGAACTCGGGGCTTCCTGACTGGAGGCCCATTGCTCTTTCCACTGACGACTTTCTACGAAACTGAAGAACTGAAGGAGACATATAAAGCTGCTTAACCAAGCAGAATAAGATGTTAGACTAAAGGGTTCTGACTGTCTAGTCTACTGGGGTGGACTAAATACTCATATTTTAGTTCTTTTCCTCTTAAAACATTTAAATGACATTTCGTGATGGCCTTAAATTAGTAATACTGATTTTAGTTTTAGCCATCAAAGCAAATTCAGAATTTTCAAACAGTTCCTCCTAAGACCCTTTTAAAAGGCTTATATAATGGGAGGTCCTGCTTTATTAAATACATATCAAAAATTTTTATGACAAAATTGGCAGCAATAATTCATGGTCCCAACCAATGGTCCAATTATTTCAAGTAATATTTGATACAAACACATTCCAGTACAACCAGCAAATCTGAATAGCTCATTGTTACAGGATCTGACCAACAGAAAGCTGGGCTACTCTACCCTGATGATTTTCAAGTGTCAGTTTTATTGTGAAGATTCACAAACCTAGCTGCAGCTTTACACTACAGTAATTATAAGTATTAATCTTTAAATTTATACCTCTGAATGTGCTCAATTTTCTGGCTAAACTAAGATATGTCTTGACTTCTAAAAAGTTGGTTTTTTAAAAAAATTACTTTGAAAAAGGACCCTGAAAAGACATTTCCATTTTCAAAAAGGCAATCGATGCACCAGAACATCTGTGGAGGAATGAGATTTGCTCTTAAGAGGTGATTACTGAAAATCATTTTAGAATTTAAGCTGTAAGCTACATGTTGGAAGGGCCTACTTTTTGCAACTTTAATTCTATCCACAGTGTTATCAGTCAGTAATAATGAAGGGCAGGAAATAGTATGGAAAAGCTTCGTTGACTTCAATGTCATCTTTCTCAGAAGTTATAGGGTCAAGTTTATAGTCTTCATTCTGGCTCTCCAGAGTATATTCTGAGTGTAAATGTCAGAATCAGACTGAGAGAAGGAAAGTTTGAACTTAGTATATTAAAAGTGAAAAAGTTAAAGTATACTACTAACTTAAAACATCTTCCTCAAATTATTGGTGCTTTTGTTCAATTCACTGTTTTAGACTCAGTAATATTCTCCTGTGACAAGCTATTAGAAACTGTTAAAATGACATAATTAAAATAACAATTCATTTGAAATGGTCTTCAAACTATTTGTTTTCCAACTGTTTACATGAGAGAAGCCATATGATGATCATTCCTTAAGCACAGGAAGGTAATGTCTTTCTAAGATATGATTTAATGTGAACAGAAGACAGTTGATCTAAACTGTCATCCTGGGGCAAATGTAAGAGCAATATAATTGATATACCAAACAGGATAATTGGATATAGTCCATCCTGGGTAAATTGCATATTTGTGTTCTAATAAGGGCTGCTTAACTTTGCGAACTTGCTTTGTCCTCTTATCTGATTTTGCCCTATAGCTGCTAGCCTGCTTCTGACAAAAGCATGCATTCTAGTCCAGTGAGGATATACGTCAGATGTGCAATGCCTATGCTATTTTCTGTTTGTATAGGGAAAGGGTGGGGTGGAAGTTCTCTTCCCATTACAGGCAGTTGACTCCATTACTTTAAGTATAGTCAAAGAGACTAGTTTTTTCCATATATACAAGTCATGGGGACCAACTTCAAAACAATCCAAGTCCTGGAATTTTCTAAGATTTTATCTCAATTCCAAATTGTATTTAAAGTACTCATGCATAAAAGAAACAAGAACTGGAACCAACACATATCAGAAATAAGTTTTGAACCCAGACATACTTTAAGATGGGAAATTGCATGAACAGAAAAGAAACAAACTTAAGTCCAGTAATCTGCACTGCCTTTGGTCTAACATCTTCCTTACTCTTTTCCTGAGCTATAGAATCTCTTAAGTTAGCATTAGTATCAGGTCACTTTAAGTTAAACAATGACCGAAATCCTTGGCACTCAGAGATTGCTATAGTAATAGTCACAGTAGGTAAAGGAATCATAAAGGTCTATTAAATCATCATTCTATCAACCAAAATAGGGTCTCCACACAAAGGGAAAAGCAACTAAAACTCAGCCAAAGATTCAAGAGTGATGGAAAGAGTCTCAGAACTAAGACTAAGGTCACAAAAATATTATTTGAATACGTTCAAAGGTTCACGATTAAAGCTGGGGTTTTAGAAATGTTTAGTTTTCTTAAGCAATGTTGTATCATCATTGAGAAACAACTTCTAAGATATGCTAGGCAGGTGTTTTGTTTAAAATAAAATTTTGGTGGGGCGGCTAGGTGGTATAGTGAATAGAGCACCAGCCCTGGAGTCAGGAGGACTGGAGTTCAAATCCAGCCTCAGATACCTAACACTTAACTAGCTGTGTGACCCCAATTGCCCTGCTTTGCCCCCTCCAAAAAAAATTTTTTTTCCCAAGGAGCAGAAAGGCTATGAAAAGGAGGCCTTTGTTTATTCTCCACCTGCAGAGTAGATCATTCTCTTTTCCAAAAGAATTTTTATGTTCCCAAGGAACTGATTTGGAGAACACCAAACTCAGATGAAACTTATGTTTTCTTGGAAGGGCTTTTAAAAGAAAAAATTGAGACTAATTCTTGTTATCTAAATTCCTTGCACATACATATACATATAGGTAACTGATAAAAGTGCGGAAATTTTTTACATTGAAATAAAAAAAAAACCCCACAAAACTCCCTGAAAATATGTACTATCACACTTATATATGAAGTACCACAAAGTCTAATATAAGATTTTTTAAAATTTAGTTTAAAAGCTATGTGTGACTCTTACATATTGAGTGTCATTTTCAAAATCTGGATTAATGGCTTAATTTGTACTATTCTTATTTCTAATATATTTGGCTTCCTTTAAAGCCAACCTAATATAACTATGGCTCTCTAGAATGGACTAGTGTATACAATTATCATGCTTATTCACTTACGGTTGTTGAACTACTGTGATCACAAAATAATACAAGTGATAGTGTTGGCAGACCATCTCTGCCTGTTCCACTTACTATTCCAATACTTCATCATAACCTCATTCTGTCCATTTTAGGACAAAGATATCACCATGGTGCTGATGGAACAGCTCTTACTTCCAGCACTTGTTTTCTGAAAACAAACTTTTAACACTAAACTGTATAGCTAATTAACAAAAGGCTTTTGTAGAAATGTGTCCAAAGAACTCACTTGAGACCAAATTTATTTCACTGGTAACCCAGACAATGCTTCTTACAAACAAGGTGCCGTGAAAATGTGGCATTTCTATTTAGTGAACTTTTCACTCAAATCACGTCAGTTCCAAATCCAAATGCCAATGAAATTAAAAGAAATGAGTGACTGTAATCTGTTTGGCCCCAAGAAAATTCCCCCAAACCTATTATTTTCAAAGTAAATAAATAGAATCTGCGATACTATCAAATAGAATCATTACCAATGCAATACCTCCAACCAATGAAAACATGTCCAAGTGAAATCAATATAAAAACTTACTTTTGGGAAACTGACAAAACAAAACTGTAAGTTTCAGCAGCTTTTAAAGGTTTGACTGATTTAATCCTTTATCCCCACACCGGATCTTGTCTAGTCTGTAAATGTCATTTATAAACAAACCAACTTTAATAAAAATGAAGTTTTCAGTTGTTTTGGTTCCTAACCTATTAAGCTTCTGTGATGATATTACTGGTTTTACTTCTTCAGATAACTAATTCCATTTAGAAGTGAATTAAAGTTTATCACTTGAATCTTTCCTACATGGGTCAGATCATATCTTACACTTCAACACCATTTTAAACTTTTGTCATCGAAATTCAAAAGTTCAGAGCCTTAACACATTCTCTGGTCTATTCTTCCCACTGGGGTGGGTGGGAAAATAGGTTGAAAGAGCTGGATCAATAAAGTTGTTTCACGGCCAACTGTGCCTAGAAAATGAATTGAAAAGCAAGCTACCCCAAGCAGTTACTCTGGCTACGTGCTTCACAAGGCCCATTTTATCTGTGGACTGCAAGGTACAACTGTGATGCCCCAACCTCCTCTGTCGTTCCTTTGTGACACAACGAGTCAGTCCCTGCTGCACCATCAGCATTCACAACACAGTAACTACGGAGCTCAGATCTTCAGCACAACAGTAAGAACAAAGACCACGGCAGGGATTTAATTTTGAAGAATTTTAATACAAACTTAATATAAACTATTTCAGTCCCTCAACATGTAAGACACTGACTCAAAATACTTTTATACCGTTTTCTTCAAGTATTGCACAATGTAGGTACAAAATTAATATTTACGATTACATTTTCTTCCATAATATATAGCAAAAATCTTTAAACTTTTAACAGAAAATACAATTTGTTTTTTTTAAAAAGCAAATATTCGTACATTTTAATTCCACCACTAAGGAATAGTCTGTACACAATTTTTAGAATAGTTGATGTCTTTTAAGATGGATATTTTACAATTTCAGTAAAAAAAAATACAACATGAAGCTGCTGGAGCTGTCACAGATCACTGTAGTAAAAAGATATAAATGCAATACCATGTAGTAGAAACAATATATATACTCTGATATTTTACAAACTTTGTACTAAATTAAATTATACAATTAGAAAAGACCAATAAACCCACTTATTAGTGCCAATTTTTTATAAAAAAAATTAGCCATGTCCTTGCTATATCTTAAATACTGTAAGAGGCCATATTTGAGAGTATACTTTAAAATGTACAGTCAGTATAAAATAACTTTGTGCTTGGTTGGCAAATGAAAAAACGATGCATGTTGTTTATGTAACCAAGCTTGAATGTTTCCATACTACAAGCTTTAAAAAAAATCTCAAGGGGGTGGAAAAAAAATGCCCCCTTGGGCACGTGCATTTCAACTTGTACAATAACATTTTTTTTTTAGTTAGCCATAACTGGCTGGAATTGCTGGTTAGAATACTGCATGTTATTTAAGCTAAAATTCAAGCCATCCACAAAAGACTTCTCGTTGAGGCCTCCATAGGCCGCAAACATATCAAAGGCATTACTGTATTGGAGAGGACTGAGGTTAAGGGGGCTGTCACCTGGGAACATTCCATTGTTACTACCTTGACCCTGCATATTAGGGAAAATAAACTCCTTTGCATTAGGAGAGAGAGCAGAGGTCTTCTGCTGTTGCTGCTGCTGCTGTGATGGCTGCTGTTGCTGCGGCGGCTGCTGCTGTTGCTGTGGCTGCTGCTGGCTGCCCAGGCCAAGCCCATAGAGAGAGTGCATTGAGGAAGAAATGGCTTTCTGCTTCAAGAGGTCATTCACATTCAAGCCGAGGTTGGTGGGAGAAGTGCGTGCAACCTTGTTGCTACGGCCACTATTTTTCATTTTGGTCGAGCCAAACTTGGTGGCAGCAAAAGTGGCAGTGGTAAAGGTTAAAGGCTGAGTGGATCGGGGCATGAAAGTAGGACTTACAGCAGCAGAGTGACCAAAGGGAGGAGATGGAGAGCTGGACACTGATGAAGCTGGGTCACTTATCGGCATAAACACCTGGGCCTCTGGATTAAAGCTGTTTTTGATCTCCTTATCCAATTCGCATCCATTTTCATTATTATCATCCACATAAAGCACCTTCACTGGTCCCTTTTCACCAATTTGGTATGAAACCTCAAATGGGTCGATCCAAACACTAAGATCCTGGGGCAGGTTTCCTCGAACATCATCAATGTCCAAACCACTCTCTTTGGATGCTTGTTCAATCACTGGGTCCACTTTATCCCCTATATGTATACATCTAAACCCTGATCCTTTGTATGGCTTTTCTGGATACCAGTGCCCTTCATATTTCTTTTTAAGAAGTCTTTCAAGTTCTTCACCAAAAATGTTGACTCGTCGCCTGGGAAGCTTATTGTACAAATATGAAATAATAAAATTTAGTGCTACTTGGATTTCAAGCTGCATAGCTGCTATGCCACAAGGTTAAGTTTGTGTTTCAACCCCCCCCTCAAAAAAAAAAGTTCAATTTGTGGCAAAGAAACAAAAATTCATTCAAAGTGCTGGTACTAGTAGATTATTATCCTTCACCTTGAGCAGTCTTGTTCCTTAAAGAAAAAACAAAAGCAAACATAGCCAAATAAGGAAAGTGTAAGATAAATCCTTAAGGCCCACTCCTTACCCCTCAACAAGATAGCATTTTACTTTTGAAAATAGAACAAAATTGCTTAAGAAACAGCATAAAATAAAGAATCGTGCACATTTGGAAACTGTCTTAAAGTTCAAAACTTCATGGCAAAACTTATGGCTTATAGTTAGAAAACACACACTTAAATTGCAATTTAAAAGAAAAGGATAATGCTAGGTAATAACTGCCAATCTGCCAAGTCTGATTACACAGTCTTACTTCAAACAATTTATAAAATTTGAATCACACACACTTTGCAACATGCTAGATGTACTATTAATAAACCCAAGAATAATTCTGTTTTGAATGTTAATTTGGTAATCAAATGCTTTTTAAACTCTATTAACTGCCATTCTTCCCATTTGTAAAGTTCAATTAGACATTCTAAAGTTTTAGCTTTAAATAAAGATATAATTCTAGGAAGTAGTCTCATATAGTATGACAATTATGCCCTCTTCCTCTCTTCAGAACTTTAATTAGAAAATGTTTTACTAGAAACAGAACTGAACATATGGTCTATGAATTGGCTTTAGAAAGGCTGGCCATAATGTTTCCATTTCTATCTACTAACTTAAAAGTATCTAGTTATATTTTAGCCCATTAGTATATACTGTTTAACTCCGTTTTAATATTAACCATTTAGAAATCTCAGAAACTAAAAATACTAAGTTTCAGTTTTACTTACAAAATATTTTAAGTCAATATACTACTAAAATAAACCACAGGATATATTAAACACTAATGAAATATATTATTTGGTAGAATTCTCTAAAATCAGTTGCAGTTTTTAAACATACAAGGCCATGAAAAACATAACAAATCTAACCTGCACTTTTGGTTTCTCTGTGATTAAAAAAAAAAATCTTTCCAGATTCTGAAAATAAACCTCCTAAGATTCACTGACAAAAGAAAAATAAATTCCAAAACTCAATATTGATTATTCTGTTTTAACGGGAGTGTTTCCTGAATTTTATCCAGATTTTAAAAAGCTACCACCCTCCCCCTAATGATAAGGGAACAGCCAAAGAGGCTGAACGATAAGGCCGGCCGACCGACCTTTAAACGATTTCTGGATCAGCACTGGGTGGGGATAAGAAAAGATCAAGGGCAAACAGAAGATAATTACAAAAGGGAGCGATGTGGTCCAGTGGGGCGGTTTTCCGAGGACCTTTAAAAAAGGCAGTGGAGAGTAAGAGCCCAGTTCCATTTCTCCCCAGCCGGGCTAACAAAGGGCACAGAATCATGCCCCGGCTGCCCCCAAACTCTCCCCACTGGCCGAGGCACCATCCCGGACCCCTGGCGTAGCTGGGGGCACTCAGCCACTAGAAGGGGCCGGGCGGCCCGGGGAGAAGAAAATCCAGGCCGGTAGAGCTTTTAAAACCCAGACGCTGGAGAGAGACCCAAGGGAGGAGGAGGGGGGGGGGCGGGGGTAGGTAGTTTAAAAGCCGATCTGGGAGCGGAGAGAAGGAATTACATAAACAGCCGGTTGGGTCTCATTAGATTTCTGCTCACAAGCCCCGGGGCCCGGGCTCCTCCAGCAGCAGCAGCAGCAGCACGGGGCGGGGGGGGGGGAGGGGGCAGGGAGGAAAAGGGGCGGGGGGAAGGTAGGTCCCGGGAGGTGGAGGGGGCAGGGGGAGGAGGCCCGGGTGCCAGGCTGACCCCGGTCCGGGCCCGCAGCCCGAGGGCCCCGGCCCGCCCGAGCCTCCCTCCCCTCTTCCTCAGTCACCTCCGTAACCCGACCCGGCCGCCGCCCCTCCCCGCTCGGAGGTTTCTGGGCCCCGGCCAGACCCTGGGGGAGCCCCGGGGTCTCCTCAGCTCGTTGCCCTTCGCTGACCTGCCGCGGTTGGCGCTGCAGCCCCTTCGCCCGCAGGCAGGCAGGCAGTCAGTCAGTCTTGGGGGAACGCTTTGCCCCGGTCCCCGTGCGGCTGTCCGGTCAGTCAGCCAAGCCTCATCAGGCCTCCGACCGCGGACAAGGGACAGCCTAGGTGGAGCGCCGGCCCCGCGATACTTACTGGCTGCTCCGGAGCTGCTTCCACAACAGACCGGGCCGCAGGGCGGGGGCGGGATGGAGGACGGCGCGGGGTGGGGAGTGACGGGCCCGGCTGAGTGCAAGAAACAACGAACCCGGGGCTGGACCACGGAAACGTGTCGCGACTCCTTCGAGGTCGGGGGAGGCGGCGGCAGGGGCGGGGGGGAGTCCGGTGAAATGCGGTCTCTTCCCCCCGGTACACACTCGGATGCCCCGGCCCAGATTTCTCCCCGATGTCTGCCCACTCCGCCCCGGGCCAGAGCTCCGCTCCTTCTGCTGCGACGCGCCCCCCGCCTCTCGTTTTATAGCGGCCCCGCCCCTTTCCCTTCCCGCCCCTCCCCGCCCCTCCTCTCCCTCCGTCTGGGGGAGGGCGCGCGCCCGCGCCCGCCGGGAGAGCGTCACTCCGCTCCAGACTTCGTAGCCATTCCCCGCCCCGAAACCTCACAACCCCTAGGGCTAGCGCTCTTCACTCCACCCCTGCCCTGCCCCCTCCAGCCATTGGTCAGGTCCCACCTGCCAATCGGACTCCGTAAGAGGAGTACGGAGGAGTTGGGGAGGGTGGGGTGCAGGAGGGAGGAGGCTAGGGCACACCCCATGGTGCTCGAGATTTGGCCAATGAGCTGACGTTCTGGAATGAACGGGGGCCGGGCGAGGAGGGTTTTTGAAGCGGGATTGGACAGAAGGAGTGCCAGTAAGACTGAGAAATTGGGGGGCGGGGTGGGACCAGACCGGCTGAGTTGAGGGTGGAAGCGAACTGTGGTGGGGGTGGGGGTGAAGTTGGGGGTGGGGGGAGGGGAATTGAGAAGTAGATGAAGAAGCCGCAGGGAAGTAAAAGAGGCTGGAGAGAGGAGGCAGAAAAGCCTGGAAAATACCCAATACCTATGGGAATGGATCTTGCTTAGGAAAATCCCACCTTTAGAGGAACTGTCCGTCCTCAGCAAACGTCAAGAAAATCCAGAAGGTGTTGGGACCCATGTGCCAGAGACCCTTGCAAGCAAAGATATTAATGATTAATCCCCCTGCTCCCCCCCGCCCCCCTCCCCCAGCTGAAACAACTGCCACCCGGAGGGAAGGAAGCAACTGCAGAATCCAAACCTGCTGGGGTGGGGGTGGGGAGAGGGGCCACCCAACTGACCCCACCTCCCACACCTCGTGGCAGTTAAACTGCCTTCAGCTTTCTACATTCAGCAGTCAGTCTATCTCCTCCTGGCAACCCCAGGAGCGAAAGCATTGGCTTGGAATGACTTTGGCCTTGGAGATGAGCGGAGGAGGACATTTCTTTTTCAAATATGTCAAACCCAGCCCCTCGCACTCAAGAAACGGGGCCGCCGAGTGCTGTTCTGCTGGATGGCCTGTTTGAGTATTTTTATACAAGGACCAGTATTTGAAATGTCTTTTTACCTATGTGCATATAATAAACATATGGTATCGCCCTGTCATGCCCTGTATTGTATTACCAGCCTGTTCCTTTAAGACCTTTTTCAGTTGAAGTGTGTAAGGGAAAAAATTGGGGAGCGGAAAAGGAGTGATTGGAGGGGGTGAGGGTAAACAGGGAGGTGGGCCTTCTTCACAACCTGCAGCAGAGAAATGTATGAAGTTACAGAGGGAGTGGAACTGCCCCCCCCTTGCTAAAAATATTACTCACAGGTAGCAACGATGTCTGATTGGCCATACTTTCCCCTTAGCAACCAGGCAATTGGTTGGTTGGTATCCGGGAGGAATACGTCAAACTCCAATTTGGAAAAGGGGATAGAGAAGAAATGGGAGGGAGCAAGGGTTGGGGAGAGATACAGGAAAGGAGTAGGGAGAGAGAAAGATGGGAGGAGGAGAAGAAGAGAAAAGGGAGGGGGACATAAGGAAGGAGAGAGAAGGGAGAGCTAGGAGGAGGAGCGGTGGAGAAGGGAGGAGGGCACAAGAGAGAGAAGGGAGGAGCGGGGAGAAGAGAGGAGAGAGCACAGGAGAGAGAAGGGAGGAGGACACAATGAAGAGAAGGGAGGAGCGGGGAGAAGGGAGGAGGGCACAAAGAAAGGGAAGAGGGAGAGAAAGGAGAGAAGGGGAGGAGGAGGGGACCGAAGGAAAGAGGGGAGAGAAAGAAGAGGAAGAAAAAGGACACGGAATAAGAAGGGAGGGAGGAAAGGGAGGGGGGAAAAGGGAAAGCGAGAGCAAGGAGGGAGTGAAGCAGTGAATGAAAACGCCCATCTTTCTAAACTCTCCTCTGGATCCTTTTCTAAAGCTCTTAAGGGGCCGCGGGTGGGAAAAAAAAAAGTCACGGGGCCACCTTCCCCCAGAAACTTCCAGGAGGCCACCCCCTCCCCCCCGCACCAGCTTGTTTCAAGGAAGTTAGACAAGCAACTAACCTACAAGTTGTATTTCCTGAAAACTGGCATGGCCACAGTTGCTGGAGCTCCAAGGCAACACCTCTCTTAACGAATCAAGCCCAGAGGCTTTAATTTCACCGACATAAAGTCTGAACCGAGTATTCTCCCCCAGCCTTGTCCCTTCTCCCCTTCTCATTTTTATCGTTATTATTATTATAGAAAGTGTATTGCCCGGAGAGATGGAAGAATATTTTCTTCTAAAGCTGAGTGTGTCTGGGTGTGGGGAAAAGGGTGTGTGTGGAACGGGGGTGGTGGTCAGATGACTGATTTAATATTCAGCGCTTAGATTCCTAAAAAGACAAGCATATATATGCACACACGTCTATTTTTTGTCCCCACCTGTGCTTTCATTGGCTTAGGTAGCTTCCGGTTCTGCAGCTTGAGCGTCTTAGGGGTACCCGGAACACTGAGTTAAGCGACTTGGCTAGGGTCACACAGCCAACAGGTGTCAGAGGTGGAGCTGGAACCCCCAGCTCCATCCGCACACCAAATTGCTCTAATATATAACATTTTGATATAGAATTAGGAACTGGACCTGTTTTTTCATTAGTACAGAGAAGTCCCAGGTGAGGAAATTCCATCTACCAAAGCTTGTTGGCATCTTCTCAGAAATTTATAGTCTTAGGGAGTTGCCTAGGACACTGAAAGATTAAGTAACTTGCCTAGGATCACACGGCCAGTATATGTCAGAGATAGCACTTGAACCCAGGTCTTCCTGGCTCTTCCTAGTGAAGGTAACTTTTCCACACAGAGAGTTCCCTATACAGATGAAATAAACAAATGAAAAAGCATTTATTAAGTACCTAGTACGTGCCAGGAGGTCCCCTAAGCTCTAGAAATTTAAACACAAGCAAGTGAAACAGTCCTTGCCCTCAAGAAGCTTACCTTCCGGTAGGGGAAGACGTCATTAAAGGGGAGGTAACTCTCCATCCCCTACATCGGGATTGCTTCTAGGTGTTCCTATAAGCATCCTGTAAGGTCCTGATTCTCAATTTCTGGGTTCTACAACTTAACTCAGATTGTCAAGGTAAAGTTATCAGTTGCAAAGAAATACCACATTTCCACTGTCAAATTGTGTCTTCCCAGTATCTCACACTTTCATAAAGGAAATGATATGTGCACAAAAGGTGGTGGGGGGAAGAGAATAAGCATTTATTAACCTATGTGTTCAGCTCTTTACAAATACTATTTCATTTGATTCTTGAAATAACTTCGAGAGATAAGAAGCAAGTTAGGTTAAAGGCTCTGCGGTGTTTGAGGCTATATTGACTCTCGAATCTTCCTGATTCCAGGGCTGGTGTTCCCTCCACTAGACTACCTAGCTGTCTCTACTCATGTAAAACTGAAAGATTTTTGGAATTTTGGGTTGAATTCTTCCTAAGGAGAGATACTGCTCCATGGGAAAGAGGGAGTGTGACTCTATGCAGAAAGCACTGGCTTTAGAGTTGAGACCCTGTGTTCAAATCCTGCCCCTGTCACTTCCTACTGGTGTGACCTTGGGTCAATCATTTCTCTGGGCCTCAGTTTCCTCATCTATGAAGCAAAAGAGTGGACTAGATGGCTTCTAAGATCTCTACCACACTATAGCTATGATCCTGTTCACGTTCCAGAAACATTCATTCTTCTTATCATTTGGCAAATATAGATCATATGTAAATTGCCTGAGATTAGAAATTCAACCCTAAAGATCTCAGAGTACTGAGTAATCCTTTGAGGTCCTTATCAAGAAAGGCTGCATGTCATGATGGATAGAGGGGCCAACTTTGGGAATTAGTTTTGAGTTCTGCCTATGAGCTCTGGGCAAGTCACTTAAATTTACAGTGGCCCAGACAACTCTCTAACTCTCTAAATGGCAGAATCCCTATCTGCATTGGTGAAGGTAATTTCCACACAGGGAGCTCCCTGTACAGATGAAATAAATGAATGAAAAAGCATTTATTAATCTCCTACTAGATGCCATGCAACCAGCTCAGCTCTGGGGATATAGATTCAAGCAAGCAAGACAGTTCCTGTCCTGAAGGGGCTTATGCTGCAGTAGCAGAAGACCTGAGTTAAAGCACAGCCAGAGCTGGAAGGGCAGGAGGTTGGAATACAGGCAGCAGCAAGGTTTGCAATTGACCAGAAGTGGCATGGCAGCCAGATTCCAGACAAGATAGGCTGTGAGGGCTCATTATTACAGCTCAGGGTCCCAGGGGCAGAATCCAAGTTCCAGTAAGAGGCAGGCAGCATGGTTTGAAAATTATTAGAAATCACATGTCAGCCCCCATTTAAAAAAACTCAAGGTTATCAAGATCTTAAAGCCAAAATTATTTTCTCCCACCCCCCTGGTCTGTAGTATCTTTAGTATTACACCACTCAACTGGTAGGTACTAGTTAAGTGTCAGTTGAATCATAGTATTATAGTCAGCCACCAAGCATTTATTAGAGGCTTAGCTATGTGCCAGGCCAGTTGGATGGGTCATCTAGGCCAACCCTTTCATTTTACAGGTGAAGAAACTGAGACCCAGAAGATATGAGTGATTTTCCAAGGTGACACAGGTAGCAAGTGGCAGTCAGGATTTGAACTCAGGTCAGTCAGTTGATAAACATTCATTAAGCTCCTGTTATGCTCCTGGCAACATGCTAAGCAATGACTCCAGAAAACTTTCCTGTACACACTGCTGCAAGCTACTAGGTGGTGCAGTGGATAGAGCACTGGCCTTGCGGTCAGGAAGACATCTTCCAGAGTTCAAATCTGCCTGCAGAAACTTCTAGGTGTGTGACCTTGGGCAAGTCACTTAACCCTGTTTGACTTAGTTTCTTCATCTATACAATGAGTTGGAGATGAAAATGGCAAACCATTCCAGTATCTCTCAAAAAGTGTTTGATGTGACTGAAACAACTCAACAAGACCATGCTGTGAATAGCACAATTAATTTTTTTTCTTTTCGATAATGGTTTTATAAGCATTTAATTATAAAATTTTTAAAATGCCATCCTCTCCCCATGCTACTCCCACTGCCCAATCCAATGTACTATCGGTAAAGCTCCTGTGGATTGGTCCAAGTCTGAGAAACAATTTTGGAATTAATTGAGATTAAGTCACTAAACTGTTTAAACACTTTGAGCATATTTCCCAAGGAGCTCAAAGACAGAAAGGTCCCATATATACTAGAAAAGCGATAGCAAAGCTTCAAAAATAATTTTTTATTGCTTCTTTTTATTTTGGCATCACATTCATAAGGTTCAAATGATCCCTCCTCTTCTCCCATTCATTGAGCCATTCCTTGCAACAAAGATTGAAAAGAGAGAGAAAAAAGGAAATTCAGCATAATCAACTAAAAGATCACCCTGTTATGACATTACATGCAATACTCCACATCCATAGTCATGCACCTCTGTAGAGGGGAGATGGAAATGCATTTCCTCACCTCTTTTCTGGGTGGGGCTAAGTTTGATCATGATAATTATACAGTATGTAAGGGGTTTGGGTGGTTTACATTGCTGTAGTCATCGTACATGGGGTTTTCCAGGTTCTGCTTAACTCATTTTATATCTCTTCATATGTGTCTCAATTCTTCATAGTTATTATTTTATATGCTTTGAATACTATTCTATTACATTCACGTACCATAATTTGTCCAACCGTTCCCCCAGTCAATTGGCACCAACTTTGTTTGTAGTTCTTTGCCATCACAAGAAGTGCTGCTAAGGATATTTTGGTGCATATGTACCTTTCTTTCTGTGTTTCACATTTTGGGGATATATGACAAGCCATGGGATCTCTGGGTCAAAGGTATGGAAATCACAGTCACTTTTACAAGTTAGTTCCCAAAGTGATTGGCTCAATCAGCTGTGTATCAGTGTGCCTGTCTTCTTAGACTTTCCAGCATTGCCTATTTCCATCTTTTCTCATTGCTGCCAGTTGATGGGCATGAGGTGCTGTCTTACACTTACAAAGCAGCACTCTTTTCATTAAGAAAAAAAGTTGGAAACAAAGGGAATTTCTGTCAATTGGTGAATAGTCAAACAAATTGTCATGTTCTAAGTATACTAGAAGAAACAATAAATATAAGGAATTCAGAGAAATATGAGAAGACTTTATGAACTAATACAACACAAACTGAGCAAAATCAGGTGAATGACACAGGAGACTTCAATAATATAAGCAAAAAACATGTTAAATTAGTGTTTAGGCTCCAATTAATTGTAATAACCAATCTTAGTCCTGGAGAAAAGATGAAGAAACAAATCTCCTTTCTCTCTATAAAATGTCACTTATGCTACCAGCTATGATTGTTCTGTTGTTCAGTTGTGTTTAACTTTTTTCCTTGTACAAGAGAAAGTCCAGTAGTTTTTCATTGGGAAATGACTGCAGTATAAAACCCAAACAAGGCCTCAAATACTCATATGCTCAAGTAGATCTGTTATCTTATTGGTTTAGGAGTTCCCTCCTATGATGCTGACTGCAACTCATCTGTGTCTGCCTGTCCCACATGACGCTTGTCCATGTCATTCCATGTAAGTTCACCATAACAAGTTTACCCAACATGCTGAAGGTCTTCCTTTGTTTGTCTTAACAACTCAAGGATACTGTTGGAGCACCACCTGTCATACCTTGCCCTCTCCACGTCACTAGACAATCTTCTCTTCCTAGCACACAATTTCTTGATATCTTTTATTCCTGTCCTTCCTTGATTTCTCATTGGTTATATATTGCAGCCTGCTCATACCTCCTATGTGTATTCTTTTGCCTTCTGCATGACAATGCTCATTTTTAATTCTTTAGAGAAGATTTTAAAAGTACACTGTGTCTCAGTTCCAAAGAGCAACAGATAGGATATCAGTATTGAAAAGATGGATCTTTGCTTTCATGGAAAACTTGGTAAAGGTGTTTTTAATTTCCTGAAAGAAATTCAATCCAATATCCTCCTCCTTTTCAACTCTGGGCCCAAATCATTCACCTATATTGTCTGCCCCAGATATCTGCACCTATGGACAAGCTTAGAAGGGTCCATCTTCAATTTGCCTTCTGGTACATCTGGACAGGTTTCATTTATGATTTCTTGAAATTAATGTCCTGAGTTTTGTTTCTAATTCTGATTTCCAGGGAGTTCAGTGATTTTTAAATGATCTCTTCTTGACCTGTTTTCTAGATCAATATCAGCTTACATTTTCTTCTGTTTTTCAGGCTTTAGATTTCATTCTAATGTCTCCCTGTCCCATGTAATCATTGACTTGTTCATTCTAGTTTTCTTGGGTAAAGTTTACTGCTTTCTCTTCTAAGCTATTTATTCTCCTAGTTTCATCCTCCAGAGCTTTTATTTCCTTTTTCAAACTCTCTTGAATTACGCCTTCTAGTTATTCATTCAGTCTTTGTGGACAATGCATTTTTTTTCCTTCGAGGCTCTGCTTCTAGTCATTATTTGCAGAAACTGCCTTACTCTTTTATTTGCATCCTCAGTACTTAACACATAGTGTTTCATAAATACTTCATTCATTTGTTATTTTTGAGAATCTCTAGATTTGTTTAATACTGGTTGGTGTTTTCTTGACTTATTCTCTCCCACTTTAGTTCCTGAGTTGGGCCTTTGTGCCTGGGACAGGTCCTATTTCCTCCCCTATGTTTTTTGGGTGAGCTGATTGGCCCTGCTTGGACCCACCCTGGGTCGCCTGGGTTCCTGAATTGACTCTACTTTCCAGTGTTAGGCTTTGGTGGATCTTTGAGTTTTAGGTGTCTGTATCTTGAGGGCTTTCTCTGGCATCTAAAGACAGAGTGTTAGGGCCCTCAGACTTCATTGGTCTGGGGGGTGTCCTGGTCTGAGTTCTGTGGCATTATCTTGTTACTCACTGGTTTTTCAAAGTTACCACCCCACCCTAGATCTTTCTGATATTCCTGGGTCTCTCTCAAGGGAGCCCTTGGCTCTTGCTGTCTTTAGATATAGAGCCTTGCAGGCTATATGTATTCCTGGTCATTTCTACTTGCACTGTAAGGCCTTTTGCAGGCATTGGCTCTGTTAGTTCCCTCCTTTCCTATTGCCCTTGGGCTTCTATCTAACTTCATGAAATCTGAGGAAGAACAGTTCACTTTCTGCAGTATCTAACTCATTGGATTTCTGGAACATTATTCAGTCTGATGTGAACTCAAGAGTTTTGCTAGAGTAAATATGTGTGGAAGCTGAGTGCTCTGTCTCCTGGCCAGGCAGCCATCTTAGATGGACATTTCAGCCACCAAAGATCTTAAGGTCTCTAAAAAGTTACTAAGCCAAATGTTTCTGTACTGAGAATTTGCATGTTTCCTTTTTTCACAATTAGATCACCTAAAATGGAGAGATTCATGTTATATACACCAGGGTCCTGCTTCTGGGAAAAGACATCCTACATTTCCCTCCCGGGTGGGGGAAGAGAAAAGCAGTCTCTTTTTATTGTGAAGGCTTCATATTTAAAACTACCAGACTGGGACAGTTTCTGACTCTGAGCCCAGGAGATGAAGTCCGATTTTGCCCCCCAACACAAGCACAATAAATTAAACTAGGCCAGGGGAAAGTCTACCCCTACCCTCTTTTGACCCTATGGCTCCAAGAAGCAAGCTCCAGGTTTTAGTCTGTTTTGAATGTTCTTTTCAGCTCTTAGTACAGGCAGTGGATTTGATTCATGGCTCTTCATCCCTCCCAGGAGTATGATCCATGGTGACCCTGGAGGCAGGATTCCAGGCTGATCCATTCAACAAGGAAGCCCTAAGAAGTTGGGGTGTCAACTTGAAGGGAGTGGGGAAACTCTAGACTTGGAACTTGGTGGGACTATGCTGTATGGGAACAATGTTAAGCTGTGAACCTAATCCCTTTCCCCTCCTCTGAGAGTGAAGTAGTGTGTGTGTGTGTGTGTGTGTGTGTGTGTGTGTGTGTGTGTGTGTGTGTGTGTGTGTGTGTGTGTGTGTGTGTGTGTGTAATTATGTACCCCATTGTTAGAGTGATTGTGAGTGGTTAAATTGTGTGTGAGAGGGGGACACAAGTGGGGACTTGAGGTAATGGCAGAGTCTAGACACCCTTAAACCCCTTAAGCATATTGGAATCCTTGGGGAGGGGTGGAATATGACACACTGCTTGGCCTTCAGGGGGCCAGACCAGTAACGGTTGCATTTCTAATATTAAATGTCTACCCAAAACTAAATACAAGTACTAGGGAAGGTAAATTCCTTTGATTTTTGTCAGTTACAAAGTTATAATTTTTTCTTTAAACAGGCCCTGGACTTTAAAGGACATCTCCTATAGTTTATCACTATTAAGCATTTATCTTTGTATGGTATAACCAAATGGGCTTGTGAAACACTGATTTGTGGTGCAGTAACAAGGACAAATCAGATGTTAGGTAACACTGCCCACAGTGTCAGAGACCATGCCACTAACTGGTCATGTTGACCTTAAGCCAGTCACATGACCTCTATCGGGCTCATTCTCCTCATCTGTCAAAGGAGAGGGTTGGATCAAATGAGCGCTTGAGTTTTTTTTTTTTCAAGTTCTAAATCCTGGGATTCTAAGTTCATTTCATTGGAAGTCCCACACTCGGTTTAAAAAAATTCAACTGCACTTGCCTAGGATGAAAGAAAACAATAGTTCAGGTAAGAAAGATCTGGGAGTTTTACTGGCTGCTAGTTCATTCTGGAGTCAGGAAGACCTACCTTTGTGAATCCAGATCCGGCCTCTGACACTTCCTAGCTGTGTGACCCTGGGCAAGTCACTTAGTCCTGTTGTCCTCAGTTTCCTCATCTGAAAAATGAGCTGGAGAAGGAAACGGCAAATTACTCCAGTATCTCTTAAGCCCCAGATGGGGTCAGTCACAAAGAGTCGCACACGACTGAACAACAAGTTCATTCTGAGGCCACAGTGTGTGTGTACAAAAAAGCTAAAGAGGTGTTATGCCGCATTAACAGAAGCCTAGGACACGGTGAGGGTAGGAACTAGATCTGTGATTTTTCACTGGTGTAAATTAAGTCCCTCTAACAGCGCAGGTTGGGGCTTTCTCTGCAGTCTCTTCTCTCGGAGAATGCCTTCGACAGAGAGAGGTGCTACCATGTGTATCGATCAGAGGGAGGACTTGAACCCCGCCTCTCCCAGCTTTGGGGTCGCCTCGCTAACTACAATGCCACGCCGCTCTTTTCTGTCCTGGGTTCTTCCTGTCGGGATGGAGTATCGACTTTGCTGTCTGGGCTCCAGATGCTAGGAAGCAGATTCATCACCATCTTGGAGAGGATTCAGAGAAAAGCGCTGGAGATGGTGAGGGTCCTGGAAACCACGACCCCTGAGCATGGGTGACATCAGCGGAGAGGGGCGACGCCTCCTCCCTATTTTTAGGGCCGTTCTGCCACTGTGCCTTTGTATTCCCTTCTGGCACCCTTTATATTGTCCCCATCTCTCGGCTTGGTAAGTAATCTTTGATCTCTCCCCCAAATAACTTTAAAGCTCCAAAAGGCAGACACTAATTTAAAGACGCTTTGTAATCTCCTTCTTGGCTAGCATAGAGCTCTTAGGAGAGTAACTATCAAACCATAGTGGGTTGAAACAAAAAGTAATCAAGGGGGTCAGAAACAAATAGTACTATCTTAAAAACAAAAGTTTTATTAATGGGCTTGGTTTTTACATCACGGGTCTCCAGTAACAAAGCAAAATTAACGATACCAGGACCTCATCTATTCTAGAGTATGTACACCCTTCTGCACCTACGCTATCCGCAATCTCTGCATTTTAAAATTTGCTTTTTAACTAACATCTGTATTTTCTCCCTCCCACTCCCTTCATCCCCGGAAAGGGAAAAGAAAAACAAGTGTCTTGTGACAAATTTGTGTAGTCGATCAAAACAGATTCCCTCCTTCATTGGCTCCATGCAAATAGACATATGTGTGCGTACATATGTGTGTATGTGTGTGTACATACACATACATATCTGCGCCCTAAATCTGTCACCTTTCTGTAAGGAGGTGGATAGCAAATTTCATCTGTCTGCTAGAATCGTGAATGGTCGTAGTTCTTCCAGTTTTCAAAGTTGTCTTTATAATAATGTATTTGTATAAATTGGTTCTGCTCATTTCATTCTTCTCCACCTTATAAAAGTCTTCAGATTTGTTTTTTATAATATTGATATCCTAGTATGAATTGTTCTGGTCCTGCTCACTTCACTCTGCATCGGTTCATATATATGTTTCCATATGTCTTTGAAATCACCCACTTCCTCATTTCTTATAGCACAGTAGTACTCCGTCACATTCATATACACAACTTATCCTGCCATTCCTCAATGGATGGGCATCATTTTAGATTACAATCTCTTGCCACCACAAAAAAGGCTGCTATAAATATTTTTGTACAAGCAGGACCTTTTTTTTTATTTCTTCAGTCACTTTTGAGTATAGGCCTAGTTGTGACATCAACGGGCATAAACTCTTAAGTAACTTTTGGTATATAATTCCAAACTACTTTCTGCCATGTTTATACCTATTCGCAGGTCTAGCAATTGTGCATCAATGTGTCTGTTTTCCCAAATCTCCTCCAATATTTATCATTTCTTTTTTTGATCACTGCCAATTAGATGGGTGTGAGGTAACACCTCAGAATTCTTTAATTTACATTTCTTTAATTGGCAGTGATTTAGAGCAATTTTTCAAATGGCTATAGATTATCTTGATTTCTTTCCTTGAGAACTGTCTGTTCATATCCTTGGACAATTTATCAATTGGGGAAGAGCTCTTTTTCTTATAAATTTGAATCAGTTTCTTGTATATTTTAGAAATGAAACCTTTATCAGAGAAACTGGTTACAAAGATGTTTTCCTAGTCTATTGTTTCTCTTTTAATCTTATTTTTATCTGATATGTTTGTGAAAAAACTTTATAGCTTTATGTAATAAAAATTACTTGTTATTCTTTGTGATCCTCTCTATCCCTTGTTTGGTCATGAACTTTTCTCCTATTTATAGATCTGATAGTTTTTTGCATGTTTCTGTTATTTGTTTATGATGTGAACTTTGAGATCTAGTTCATATATTGATTTGGAGCTTATCTTAGTGTAAGGTTATGAAGTTGGGCTAAATTTAATTTCTTCCATATTGCTGTCCAGTTTTCCCAACAGATTTTGTCAAATCGTGAGTCCTTATCTCAGTAGCCAGAATCTTTGTGCTTATTGACTACTAAGGTACAAGATACATCTGCTTCTTTTTGATGTGTAGCTAATCTATTCCACTGATCAATTTATTTTTCAACCAGTACCAAATTATTTCGAGAATCACAACTTTGTAAAAGATCTAGGACTGCCAGACCTTTTTGAGTCCCACTTCATTTTGGGTTTTTTTGCCTCCATATAAACTTCATTATTATTTTTTTCTAGTTCTATAAAGTAGTCCTTATGGTTGTCTTTGGTATGGTATTGAATAAATTAATTTAGGTAAAGCTGTCATATTTATTATATTGATTGAGTCTACCCATGAGCAGTTAATATTTTTACAATTACGTATCTGTCTTTATTTCTGTAAACAGGGGTTTGAAATCGCATTTATACAGTTTTTGTGTGTGTGTTGGTCAGTAGACTCCCCAGTATTTTATATATTCTATAGATGTTTTAAACATAATTTCCCTTTTTATCTTTTCCTCTTGAATTTTGTTAGTATTGTATGGAAATGCAAGTTACTTCTGAGGATTTATTTTATATCCTATGTTTGCTAACGTTAATTTTTAGTTGACTTTTTAGGGTTCTCTATATGTCATATCATCTATAAAAAGAGATGATTTGGTTTCTTATTTACACTTATTCCCTTACTTTCTTTTTCTTGTTTTAATATATAGCCAGCATTTCTAGTAATATGTTAAATGGAAATGGTGACCAGTGGAAATCCTTGTTTCATTCCTGATTTTATTGGAAAGGATTCTAATTTATCTCTATTACATATAATAGTAGCTTTGGGTTTTAAATATATATTATTTACAATTTTAAGGAAAAGACCATTTACTCCCATGATTCTACTGTATGTGTGTTTATTTTTAACAGAAATGGATATAATATTTTGTCAAAACTTTTTATGCATCTATGGATATTATTTTTACATTTTTGTTATAAATATGGTTAATTAAGTTTATAGCCTTCCTAATAACCAACTCTGCATGCCTGATTGTAGTATAAAATATTTGTGTTATATTGTTTTAGCCTCTTTGCTAACATTTTAAAAATTTTTACATCAATGTTCATTAGAGATAGTGATCTATGGTTTTCTTTTTCTTCTTTGACTCTTCCTGGTTTTTATATATATATATATATGTATGTATCTATCTGTGTCATAGAAAGATTTTGGTAGAATCACTGCTTTTGCTATTTTTGTGAAAATTTTACGCAGTAGTGGAATTAATTGTTCTTTGAATATTTGTGAATCCATCTGGTCCTGGAATTTTTTTCCTTTGGAAGTTAATTTGTGGTTTGTTCAATTTCTTCCTCTGAAATGAAGTAGTTTAAATTCTCTATTTCTTGTTCTCTTAGTGTATTTTATATTGTTGTAAATATTCTTTTATTTTATCTGAGTTGTTGGTTTTATTGTGATGTAGTTGGGCAAAATAGTTTCTAATAATATCCTTTATATCTTTTTTCATTTGTTACGGATTCTCTTTTTTCTTTTTAATAC
>CM053584.1:144551090-144574822 GCA_028627135.1 Pseudochirops cupreus | reverse complement strand
ATTTTGTTTTTTAATAAGAATTTTAAAATTTATTAGTTTTCTAGTATTTTAGTTGTATTCCCAAATAATTGTTATTTCTCTTTTTTGTTAATAAAAGTGTTTAGAGATAGAAATATTCATCTAAGTACTTCTTTGGCTGCATCCTCAAAATTTTGGTGTATTGTTTCATTGTTGTTATTATATTTAATGAAATTATCATTCCTATGATTTGTTCTTTGGCCCACCAATTCTTTAGAATTAATTTAGCTTTCTCTAGTTGATTTTTGATACCCTTTTCTTTGGTCCTTTAT
This sequence comes from Pseudochirops cupreus, assembly GCA_028627135.1. Lineage (NCBI taxonomy): Eukaryota > Metazoa > Chordata > Mammalia > Diprotodontia > Pseudocheiridae > Pseudochirops > Pseudochirops cupreus. Next base: position 144,574,532 of record CM053584.1, on the reverse strand, counting down.
AGAGAACAGCCTGTGCAAAGGCCAACTTCAGAGAACAGTAAGTAGGTGAGTCTGGCAAGAACATGAGGTGTAGGGAGGGAGTATTAAGCAACAAGCCAGGAAAGACAGGCTAGAGCCAGCTTGTGGAGGGGTTTAAATGCCAAGTTGGAGAGTCCGTATTGGATTCAAGAGGCTATAAAGAGCAATTGAAGTTTCTTGATTAGGAGATTCCTGGTTAGGGCAGTTTTGTGTTTTAGAAAGAATGTTTTGGCAGCTCTGTGGAGGATGGATTGGAGAAGGAAGAAATGGAAGTTGGGTGACTGATGAAGAGCTGCCCAGACAAGAGACGATGAGGCCTGAAACAGGATCAACAAGCGTTTATTATTTAATATTGACTTGCTGAATAGGGTGATGAAAGTGTGAGTGAAAAAGTGCAGATATATGTGAGAGATACTGTGAAAGCTGAATCAACAAGACTTAGCAATTGATTACATGTGGGCAGTTAGGTAGAGCAGTGGATAGAGGGCTGGGCCTGGAATCAGGAAGACCTGGGTTCAAATTCAACTCCAGACACTAGTTGTGTGACCACCTCTGGGCAAGTCATACAACCTCTATGTGCCTCAGTCTTTTCATCTTTAAAATGGGGATAATAATAGCACCTGCCACCCAAGGTGGTTATGAGGATCAAATGAGCTGATAAATGTGAAGTGCTTAGCATAGTGCCTGGCACATCATAAGTGCTTTGTAAATGTAAGCTATTCTGCGTGGTCAGTCAGGGAGCATTGATTAAGCACCTCCTACATGTCAGGCACTATGAAAAGTGCTGGAGATACTCTCAAGAAGCTCACAACCTAATGGGGAAGACAAAGGTAAATAATTTTATATATATACATACACATATACACACACGTGTGCATATATATATGTATCTATCTATCTATCTATCTATCTATCTATCTATATATATATATATATATACACACACACATATAGAATACTTCTTGTGGAAGTGGGATTTGGGCTGAGCTTTGAAGAAAGATAGGAAAGCTAAGAGACATCTGACCTGAGATGAACCTTCAAGGAAGCTGAGGATTCTAAGAGGTAAAAGTGAGGAGAGATAGCATTCCAGGTATGGAAGATAGCCTGAGCAAAGGGATGGAGGGTGGAGATGGGATGCCATGTGTGAGGGACAGCAGGAAGGTCAGGGTAACTGCATCGTAGAGTTTATGGAACAGAGTCAAGTGCAAGAAAACTGGTCAGGTTGTGGAGGGCTTTAAATGCCAAACAGAGGACTTTATGTTTGATCCTAGAGGTAATTGGGAGCCACTGGAGTTTAAAGAGTGGGAGAGGTGACATGGTCAGACTTATGATTTAGAAATATCCCTTTGGCCACTGAGTGAAAGAGGGATTGGAGTGTGGAAAGACTTGAAGCAGAGAGAACGAGTAGAAGGCTATTGTAATATCCCAGGAAAGAGGTATTGAAGACCTGAACTAGAGTTTACAGCTGTATGAGTACAGAGAAGGGCTTGAATACAGAAGATGTTGCAAAAGTGGAAACAACAAGATTTGGTCATAAATTGGGTCTTTTTTTGTTTCGAGGGTTAATTTTTTTTTTTAATAAATTGGCTCTTTGTGGTAACAGTGAGGAATAGATGACATGGAAGCTGGGAACCTGGATGACCCAGAGGATGGTGATGCCCTTGAAAATTATGGGGCATTTTACAAGAGGTGGTAGTTTCGGGGAAAAGACAATGAGATCTCTATTGGACATGTCAAGTTTTAAATGCCTAGAAGAGATCCAGCTCAAAATGTCCAAAAGGTAGTTGGTGATATAGTACAATAGCTCAGGAGGGAAGTTGGTGCTGAATCTGTAGCTCTGGGAATCATTTGCACAAAGATGGTTAATGAGATCATCAAGTGAGATAGTATAGGGAGGAGAAAGAAGGGGACTCGGGACAGCCTTGGAAGACACTTAACCATTAATGGGTGTGACATGAAAAAAAAAGTTAGCAAGAGACTGAGAAAGACAGTTTGTGTAGCTCCTTCTCTCTTCTAGGCACTGTGCTCAGTGCTTGTACAAACATTATTACATCTGAGAATCACAACAGCCTTATGAGCTATTATGATACCCATTTTACAGTTGCGAAAACTGAGACAAACAGAGGTTAAATGACTTGCCCAGAGTCACACAGCTAATTCATGTCTGAGGCTGTATTTGATCTCAGATATGCCTGACTCTAGGTCCAGTGCTCTATCCACTGAACCACTAGTTTCCTCTAAACCAATGGTTCTCAACCTTCCTAATGCTGCGACCCTTTAATTCTCGTATGTGGGCATATCTGCATGTGGGCGGACCCACCTGGAGACGGATAGAGGAGCGGTATCTCGGTTCCTAAGACCATCGGAAATATGTGTTTTCTGATGGTCGTAGGCGACCCCTGTGAAAGGGTCATTCGACCCCCAAAAGGGTTGTGACCCACAGGTGGAGAGCCGCTGCTCTAAAGAGAGAGAAAGAGAAGAGAGGAAAGGTCATAGCTAGCAGGAATAATCAGATCAAGTGAGAGGTTTTTTTTTTAAGGATGGAGAAGATGTGGATGTATTTGTGGGCAGGAGGGAAGGAGCCAGTAGATTGGGAAGAGTTGAGGCAACCCTTCTTTTGAAGAAGATGGGAAGGGAAAGAATCAAGGATGCAGGATTGGCCTTGTCAAGGAGAAGGATCATCTCTTCATTTGAGATCAGAGTTAATGAGGAGATAGTAGGGAGGAATTTCTGAATGATTTGTGAGATAAGATGCAGGGGAGAAGAGGAATGGCAAATGGCCTCTTTTTTTCAGCAAAGTATGAAGCATCTCCATGCCTTTGTACTGGCTGTGGCCCATGCCGGGAACTCTCCTCCTCTTCGCTTGCCTCTTAAGTTTCCCTGGCTTTTTCAAGACCTAGCTCAAATCTTGCCTTCTGCAAGTAGGCCTTTCCTGATCCCCATCCCTAGTTATTAGAAAGTTCATCCTCTGAGATGACCTTTAACGTTCACCGAGTAGATCCTGTATGAACATACTTATTTTCTGTCGTCTTCACCATTAGGATGTTCCCTGAGGGCAGGAACCGTGTGTTTGCCTGTCTTTGAGAAGTGCTTAGCATAGTGCCTCTTGACTGATTAATAAACTCTTTCCACAATAATGTGGAAAGATCTGTGCTGGTAAATATTTAACAATCAGCACTCCCCCTAAAATGTGTGCAGAGTACACTTTTACGTTTAATCTACATTATAAACATTTTCTCCATGACTTTTTTCTTTTTAATATTTTTCCCCATTATGTGTAAAAAATTTAAACATTCATTTTTTAAAATTTTGAGTTCCCAAATTCTCTCCCTCCTCATTGAGAAGGCAATTTGTTGTACATGTACAGCCATGACTTTCTTAAGTCTCGACAATCAACAAACCAAAAAATCAAGCCCTGATTTGTGTCTTTTCATGATTTCTGAGATGTAAATGCTGACTCTGAAGTGTTAATAATCAGCTCTCCTCAGCTAGCTCTGGCATACCCCTGCTTCCCAATTATGGCTCTTTCTAATAACTAGCTATGTGACTTTGGTAGAATTGTAAATAGGGATTTATTACATTGGACAAAAATGTTGCCGGAGGCATGGAAGCAGCTCAAAGAAACAGTGGGCAGGGGGCAGTGGTGATGTTACAGGGGCAGTCTGACCATGGGTGTCTGTGATCACAGCAGGAGAGGGGGTGACCTATCCTCTGGCCTTCTCACCTATAGCGGCTGAAAAGTGGAATGAGGAGAGGCCTCCCCAGGAGATAGGTGCTATGGTGATGGGACCCTGGAGGGAGCAGTTGTACTGCATGGTGGAAGATGTCGAGGGGAGGCATGAAGCCCACAGTTGCCAAGGGGAAGAAGAGTGCCCTCCTAGGGAGAAAATATGGCCTTTTTCTATGTGGCATCCAGAGGCAAGACCCTATTTGCTCTATGCTAATAAGGGCTTTAAATCTTGCAAAAAGTCTTTCCTTTCTGTGGGTTTCATTTTTCTCCTTTGTAAAATATAAGATTTGGACTTAGATAATATCTAAGATCCTTTTCACTTCTGCCATTCTATGAATTCTAAGTATGACGAACTAACTGCTTAATTTTGGGGATAAACTCCTTCTCGGATTCCGTTTCTTTGTAAGTAGAGAAGGGCTAAAGGCAAATCAGCATGATCAGCGTGTCTGTCCTTGCATACACTTAAGTTCTCAGAAGTTGGAATGGCTCTAATTGGAAAGTTATAAAGCAATACATCCCAACATAAAGTAGCACTAACATTGCTATTATTCAGCTACTTTTTAGGCACTAGTGGGGGCACAAACCACAGGCCCTCCCCCACTCCTAAAGTTTTCTGTCTTAAAATTTCCTAATATAAGTAAACCCACAAGGTATGAAAAAACAAGCAAATAAATTACTTCTTATGTATTCCATTAATTAAAAAGCAGTTTGGAGGTATGTTGGAGAGAGCTGGCCTTGGAATTAAGACCTGGGTTCAAGTTATGACACATATTGACTATGTGACCCTGGGCGAGTCACTTAACATCTCAGGGCCCCAGGCAATCTCTAAGTGAGAGTGAGAATCTGTCTATTGGTAAAGGGAGTATCTTCACTGAGTATTCTCCAGTGAAATCATATACCAGTGAAATCACAGATTCAACCCCATATCAGTCAATTTCATTAAAACAAGAAAGACTAAATGCAATATTCATGCCTGAGGAAACATCAGAATTTGGCTTTTTCTGCCAGTTTGCTGCTATCCAGAGCAGTTGTTAGGAAAAGGGCCCTAAGCACTCCCTACTTAATTACATATAAATGTAACACACATTTGTAAATGAAAGATAAGAGGCAACCTTAAATAAGTCAATTTTATTTTGGAAAAAGTGACTCCTGCTGAAGGGTCATGGTCAGATAGGAAGGTACTATCTTGTAGCCTGTTCCTAACTCCCTACTCCCACAATATACAAAGGTTCAAACCGGGTCCTGGAATATTGTTCCATTGTTCTCAAATGATTGTAAATGGAGATTTGAATCATGATTCTAGGAGAGATACACACAGTACAGGCACCCTCTAAATAAGCACAAAGGCATGTGTCTAAGAGAGGCACTTAGTGATACAGTGGATAGAACATTGGGCCTGGGATCAGGAAGATCTGAGTTCAAATTTGGCATGATATGTTTACTGTAACAGGTGACCCTGGGTAAGTCACTTAACCTTTGTTTCCCCAACTATTAAAAAGGGAATAATATTAGTACCAACATCACAGGGTTGTTGTGAGGAGCAGATAAGATAGTATTTGTAAAGTGTTTAGTGGAGCACCTGGCATATTGTAGGTGCTATATAAATGCTCCCTCTCCTTCCCCATTTGTTAAGTGTATACATTCAAAATTTTAGCCATAGTAGACTATATCTGGGGCAACTAAGTAGCACAGTGGATAGGGCTGGGCTTAGAGTCAGGAAGATCTGGTTTGAATCTGACCTTGTACACTTAGTATCTTGTGACCCTGGGCAAGTCACTTAACTTTGCCTCAGTTTCCTCATTTGTAAAATGAGCTGGAGAAGGAAATGGCAAACCAAGTCTCCAAGAAAATCCCAAATGGGGTCGCAAAGAGTCAGACATGACTGAAAACAACTAAACAATGACAGAGTATATTAAGGAAAAACCACAGTTTTTCCATGGTAGTCATTTAGAAATGTACCTGTTTTATGTAATAGTTGCTTAATATACCAATAGAAAAAAAGTTCTTTATGGGAAAAAATCCCAATCTTTTAACCAGATTAACATTTTTTCAAGAAGACTTGAATGGTTTGTTTCTTATAGAATCATAGCTCTAGACCTGGAAAGCACCTTAAAAGATATCTAGTTAATTTTAGATGAAGGAAAATTGATCTCTGATCAACTCCATAGCCTTGAAAGCCCAGAATATAATCAGAAAGCGATATGCAGGTATACAGCTAACTGTAGAAATGTCCCTAAGCTCTGATCCCTTTATGAAGTGTGAGCACCTTTTCCTGAGTTAGTCAGAAGGGAACAATGATTGACTGGGCAAATATATTCTTGGAGGCTTTCAGGACTTAAGCCTTGGGAATCCCAATTTGGGAGCTTTATGGAGGAGACTCTCTGTAAAAGATTTCTCCTTTTATTCCTCCTCCCTCCTCCATTGGCTGTAAGATACCATGGGAGTTCATTAAGTTGAGAAAGTTTGAGGCCCAGCAGAGGGAGAAAAGACATGGAAACAGAAGGCAGTCACTCAGTGGAGAAGAATATTGCTGGCTCTTGACTCCAGAGAGAGCCAGACCTGAGAGTCGGATTGCAAGGAGAACTGTATAAGAGGATAGAAAAGACTTCTAGAGGCGTGGTTTCAGAGTTGTCAATTGCTTTGGTGGCCATCATCTTCTAAGTCGGAGACTATTCCTCCCATAGACATATATTTGTGGGAGATTACAGGTTAGGAGAGGAATGTTTTATAGCTCTTACTCTGGAATATTCATAGGGGTTTTTGCTGAGAACAGCTTGTTAGGAATGTCAACCTGAACATTCACCATCTGGGGACTCAATTTGTGAGTGTGAGAGCAAGTTGCAGGAGTAGCCAAGGAGTGCTATAGACAGATGAGAAAACTGAGGCCTGTGGAGGTTAAATGACCTGTTCAAGGTCATACAAGCTGTAAATATTAGAGGAAGGATTTGAACTCAGGTCTTCCAATGAGTTCAGATGAGTTTATCGTGAGTTGAGGTTTTTCCTATTACATCCATATCATAGGCTATGCATAGAGTCTCTTCTTGTCAATTCAAAGTTTGAATGATACATTTAAAAACACCCCTATTTATACTATAGGCTTTGTATAGAGTCATTTCTTGCTTTATCTCTTCCAAGAATTCTGATTGAATTTGTTCCAGGCTGAGTTTATGCCCCTAGATGACCAGGAAGCTGCATCAAGGAAGCTGGGGCCAATCAGGTACTGTGGTAACTTTGTCTTCTTTTAGGTAAAACCTCCCCATAATGTAGGTGGGAAGAAAGAAGTTGCTTCAGGGAAATGCTGGCCCAATCACAATAGGCCAGAAGAAATGGAATGGGTCTTCCTCAAACATTGGTCTCACAGGCATCCGTCAACAAAATCATAATAAGCATTGAGACATGCTAGAGGAGGTATAGGTATACTAAGGAGGTATAATCTCCTTAGTAAAATATATTCAAAATCCTAAAGTCTTACCACCTTGCCTGTAAGTTCATCAAGTTGGGAAGTCTCTTGATCAATTCCTTATGTTTTCCCCCTATTAAATATTTTTAGTTCTTAAATCAAATTTGGGTGCCTTAAGATGCTTTGGTCTGTGTTTCCAATTCTGAATAGCTCTCTGGAGATCTGGAATGGCTACCCTGCAAAGGTATAAGTAGCTTACTCAATGCAGTGGCTACCCTATTCATTCTCCTTCTAAACAAAGTCCAAATCATGGGATATTGCTATGAATTCGCATGACTTTTAATCCTGTGGAAAATGGGACTCATTGGAAGAGAATTGTGTTGATTGCTAATGGGCTCCTCTGATTCCTTTATGTGTTTTTATTACATTATTTATGGCTATTATACACCCTCTGTTGTTTTACTTTCTGTGAGACAGAATCAAGACTGTCCCATGTCTAATATTTTCATTTTTACTTTGAGTGCTTATATGGGATCTGGGAATCCCTGACTCTATATACATGTGGAAATTCAGATGAGCTTTGCTCTGAGATTTCCCATAGGAATTCTGAGTAAAGGCTCTACAAGTCAAGGAGAGAATGTTTTTTTAGGCTTGTACTAAGATTGGACCTGGTCCATGTAAACACAGAGTATGGAGGTTCTAGACCAAGGGTTATAATCACAAAGACCAACATCAAAACAAAAAAGGAGGAGCAAAGTTCAAAATAAGATGTTAAGCTCTAAACTGTGTCCTCATATACTTAGATGAGATTTTCCATCGCCTATTCTAAGCCATTTATTTTCCTTACAATTCTTTCCTACAGAGCTTTTATTTTAAATATATATATATATCTTTCTTTATATTATAAGTTATATTATATATTTATAATTTGCTCCATTTCCTCCAGTTCTTAATAGTTCTTATGGTCAAGTAATTTTTTTTTTTCCTCTGAAGCTGTGCTTAAAAGTTGTTCTTATTTTTCTAGATTCACCTCTTAAGTGTCTTGGCCCATGACATTTCTTCATAGTGTTCAGGGTCTTCTTTCATTTACTTATAGTTCCATATTCAGTTCCTGATTTGAAACTTTTTAGCAGGGCCAGGGTTCACTGCCTTTTGCCTTCTTGGATGGGATAGTCTGGCCTTGTTTCATTTTGCTATCAATTTTGTGGAGTCTTGCCATTGATTTTTTACTTTCCCCAATGTTTCTACACATTAAAATATTGGAAAATTTCAATCTTTTTGCGTAATAGTAGGCTGAAGAAATCACGAGAAAACTGTAATTTTACTTTGTGTTTCTTAGTCGTTATTCAGTTTGGGGCTCTTTTTCAATTTTTTTTGGAGTACATGTGGAAGAGGGGCAGGTAGGCAGTGCAACAGATAGATAGGGTGCTGCGCCTGAAGTCAGGAAGACTCATCTTCCTGAGTTCAAATCTGGTCTCAGATACTTACTAGCTGTGTGATCCTAGACAAGCCACTTAACCCTGTCTGTCTCAATTTCCTCATCTGTAAAATGAGTTGAAGAAGGAAATGGCAAAACCACTCCAGTAAATTTGCCAAGAAAACCTCAGATGGGATCATGGAGAGTTGATGACAACCGAAAAATGACTGAACTGAACATATGTGGAAGAACTAGACTCCCTTGCAATTGTTCCTGCTTCCATCTTAACTAGAAGTTTTTTGTTCTTAAGATGTGGATCAACGTTATATCTAGGTTTTTGTGGACAATAGTTTTGTCTATGATAATACAATTTATCAGTTGAGTACTCCAGGATATTTTGAGGTCTATATTTGTTGTATGGGGATATGTCTGTCATCTGTTGGTCTATGAAAAGTAGGAAGCATTTCATACTTTTTTCACTTTAACTTTTCTCACTTTTTTTTGCAACATGGCTAATATGGAAACATGTTTTGTATGACTTCACATGTATAATCCCATATATAATTGGGGCAGCTAGGTGGCACAGTGGATAGAGTGCCTGACCTGAAATCAGAAAGACTGTTCTTCCTGAGTTCAAATCTGGCCTCACACACTATGACTCTGGGCAAGTCATTTAACCCTATTTGCCTCTGTTTCCTCATCTATAAAATGAGTTGAAGAAAGAAATGGCAAAACACTCCACTATCTTTACCAAGAAAACCTCAAATGGGGTCATAAAGAATCAGACCTAACAGAAAAAACTCAACAACAAAAACATAACATATTTCTTGCCTTCTCAATGGCTTGGGCAGAGGCAGGAGAGAGAGAATTTGGAACTCAAAATGTAAAAACAAGAAGTGTGAAAAATAAGCAGACATTAAAAAAAAAAGTAGTGAACTTCTGAGGTATAATTCCAGCCAATAGGTCGTGTCTTTGTAGGTATTCAGTTGGTGCTAAATGCTATAGTCATGTGCTGCACAGTTTCAACTATTTCCTTATATAATCTACTTAAATCATTAAGTCTGGGCTCCTTAAGGGAGTGACTATCTTTACCATCTGCAGAAACTTCTATTGCTATGGGTGACTACTGTTAATGTCAATGGCCTGTACTGTTAATGGCCACTGTTACCACCTCTGGTCATCAGTGAGTCCTCTAATGGGATCTTTGTATCTCTCAAAGTCATCAGGTCACCTGAGTACACCTATATCAGGAAAATTCATTCGCCTAGGATCAGGAAAATACAAACACACAAAAAATCCCCAAATGTGTTAAGCACCCACCAACACACGGCTGTTGGGTGGGGTAATGTAGAAAACCACCCTTTCCCAACCCAACAGCTCAAAGCACTACCCTTTCAAAGATACAAAGAAAAGAGATTGAGAGATGGGCAGCTCATCTCTTTTATTTTCATATATTTCAACACCACAGCTGCAGTGACCTGAGTCATTGTTCTTCTAGCTTTGCAGCCTGTTAGAAGACTTTTCATCCTCACACAGTCTAACCCCTGAGTCACTCACGGCTGGAAACTGGCTCCCCAAAGTTTCCATATGGTTGGATTAGAAGCAGGTAGCTTTAAGGACTGAGCCCTCACTGGCAAATCCCTCCTTCACCTCATTAGAGCTATTTCATAGATTTGAATAGGAGGCAAACCATTTTCAGGTACTTTCAATAAATAGAGTTGTATGCACTCATTATCAGCTTTTATTATTGTTTGCTGAAGTGTTCTTCTTATTCCAAAAATATTTTTTTAAGTTGTTGACCTGTTTAGCAATGTGCTCTAAGAATGAATCTCAATCTTCTTCATTCTTTTTGGTAAGGAAGTACTAATTTTTCTATACCTGTCTTTGGATGATGGATACTGTGTTTCATTAACAGTATATGGTTCTGGGAGGCAGAAAAAAAGAAGTACAATGACACTACCACCACCCCCCAAAAAATTAAGAAAAACTTCTCCAAGCAGATTTAGAAAATTCACCCAACCAAATCCTGATGAGTACATTCAAGAAAAAAATGTATATCACACAGTTGGTTTTTTTCTGGCCTAGGTAAGTGTAGAGTGACAGAGGTCTGTAGATACTAGTGATGGGGTCTGGCCAGGAGCAAGCCACATGGAATGTTCCAGATCATGGAAAGACTACGTACCAGGGCAAGAGGAGTTTGAGTTTCTGTATCTAGTACAGAGGGGTTTAAACTTGTGTAGGGCAGAGGAACGAGTGCCAACTGGCAGCTTTGTCATTTACCAATCGATCCCAAATGGGCAAATCCAAAAGCTTCTTGCTCAGACCCAAACAAAAATGCAGAGCTTAGACCAGAGGGTCAGCAATCAGACTTTGACTGAGATCAGACCACTTACAGGTCCCCATCCTGAACTGTCTCTGAGATAGCCCCAAGAAACCGACAGAAGAGCTAGTCCAGACTTTTCTTCCAGAAGGGCGCAGAACCTTGGCCCAAAAGAAAATCTGAATTGGGGGAGTAAGCTAAAAGAATGAGCAAACAAAAGAAGAAGATTACCATTAAAAAAAAAAGTTGTTATGGCACCAGGGACCCTCAAGACGTAAAATTAAAAGATGTGAATGACTTCAAAATGTCTACAAAGAAAACCTCAAAAAAAAAATTAAAAAGGAGCTTGGTTACAATTCGACTAGAATTCCTAGGAGAGATGAAGCAAAAGTTTTTTTTAAAAAGTCCAAAATATTTTAATAAATAAAATGAGAATGCTAGTGGGAAAAATTGAAAAAGAAATGAAAGCTATAGAAAGAATTGATAAGGGAATTAGCAGCTTGGCACAAGTAGTACAAAACCTTGCCAAAGTGACAAATTCCCTAAAAATTTAAATGGACCAGCAGAAGCCTGTGAATCCATAAAACAAGATATTAAAGTGTAAAAAAAAAAAACCTGACAGAAGAAAATATAAGGTATCTTGTGGGAAAAGCAAATAACCAGGAAAACAGATTGAGGAGAAAAAAATCTAATTACCATAGGATTACCTAAAAGTCATGACCAAAAGAAAAGCTTAGACATCATATTTCAAGATATCTCAGAAATCAAGAAAAATACCCATATCTTTTAGAACCAGAGGGCAAAGTAAAAATAGGAAGAATCCACCCACCACCACTGCCTGAAGGAAATCCCAAAATGAAAACACATAAGAACATTATAACCCAAATCCAGAGCTTTCAAGTCAAAAAAAAAAATACTGCAAGCAGCCAGAAAGAAGAAAATTTAAGTACTGTGGAGCCCCAGTCATGATTTAGCAGCCCACTATGAGGGAGTGGAGAGCCTAGAATACAATAGTCCAGAAGGCAAAGGATATATATAGTCTTATAACCAGGAGTAACTTACCCAGAAAAACTGAGTATAATCCTACAGGGGGGGAAATAGATTTTTATTGAAATAGAGGGCTTCCAAGCATTCTTGTTGAAAAAACCAGAGCTGCATAGAAACCTGGGGGAGCAAACATAGGAATTAAGAGAAACATAAAAAGGTAAACATGAACAAACAACCATAAGGTATTAAATGAGGATAAACTGCTTACATTCTAATGTGGGGAGATATTACATATGTCCCTATTTAATCCTATCATCATTAGGCTTCGCAGAGGGAGTCAATTAGACAGAAAGTCTGGGAGTGGTTCTGTTATCTCTTAATGATCTTAAAAGAATGTAAAGGAAAGAGAAAAAAGAATACATTAAGGGATGGAAGAGAGAAGAAAATTAGGAAAAATTATCTAACAAGATTAGAGCTCACAAGTAGAAATCTATACAAAGAAAGAGTAGGGTGTAGAGCTGTTGACACTTGAATCTCGCTGTCATCCAAACTGGTCAAAGGAGGGAAGAATATATATACACAGAGTTGGGTACAGAAGTACATTCCCCTCAACAAGGAAATAGGAGGGAGAAGGGGAAAGGGGGAATTAGAGAGTGGGTAGATTAAGGGAGAGATTTGTCCTAAGCAAAACAAACTCTAAATAAAAATGTACCAAAATATCTATAGCTCTTTTTGTGGTAGCAAAGAATTGGAAACTGAGGGGATATATGTATGATGGAATACTATTGTGTTATAAGAAATTGCCAAGGGGATGATTTCAGAGAAATCTGGGAAGACTTATATGAGCTGAGGAAAAGTAAACAGAACCAGGAGAATAATTTATAAAATGTTAATAGTGTTGTAAAGACAGATAATTTTGAAAGAATCAGGAACTCTGATCAGTGTCATAATGAACCACGATTCCCAAGGACTAATGATGAAATATGTTACCCACCTCCTGATAGATAAGTGAAAAACTCGAGAGTACAGAATAAAGCTTTTTTTTTTTTTTAACATGGCCAGTGGGGAAATTTGTTTTGCTTGATTATATGTGTTTACAATAGGGATTGTAACTTTTTCAGTTTGGGGGAGGGGTGGGATGGAGAGAAGGCAAATTTTTTTCTTTTTGCTGAATGAAAAATTTAAAAATAACATTTTTTTTGTTAGCATGCTTTCCAAATCTGTTCTGGTTTATCATATTGTTCTGAAAGTGTATATTATACCAGCATTGCATAGATAACTATTTATCATTAATTGTTAATAGTATATAATAAGTTATTAACTTTATTAATGTTCTTAATTAACATTAATATTATTAATATTCTTCCTATTCAGCTTTGGTTTCAGGATGCTAGCAAGTCTCCTAACATATTCAGTTACAATTTTCTTTTTGGTATCTTTATGTTTGATATGTCTTATCTGGAAGAAACCAGGTTATGTATGTAAGCATCATTTTAATCTACATATTGGTTACATGTGACCTCTCAATTCAATCTTGAAATTTTCAGTCTCTGCCTTTCCATGCTGTACTTTAATAATTTTACATCCAAGTGACATTTTGCTATCATTCAATAAAGATTCTTCAAGATGAAAGAGTTGTTCATTACGTCTTTTGGTGAACTTGATGTCATTCATTACTTCAAATGATTAATAAGGTGTTTTGGTTCAACTCCTCTTTTAATTTGGAAGTCATACTTAGCTCTATTTAGGAAAGATGATAATGAATTTGACTCTAGGAAGAATCATAATTACGTAATTGTCTTTTTGAAAAATAGTACATTTTATATCAATTGTTTTTATTGTGCTAGTAGTGTGTTTTACATAGAAGAGTGGTTTTCCACATGTATATCAATTATTCTGTTATTCTCCCTGTACTTAGGTCTACTTTAAATATTTTCAATACACAGATAAGCTTTGTGACAATCCTAAAAGGCAATGTAGTGAGGGCCATCTCATGAAGTATGTGTGAAACTGGGCTAAGCTCTCCTGGACTATTTTCCCTGGGCAATGTGTTCTGGCTCAGTGCTGACGCACTTAGGGTTTTTAAATAATGAAACAATCCCTTTATTGGACATTGTGTCAGGAAGAGCTGCCCATCATTCTCTCTGGAATGGTGCGGGACTCTCTCTCGCTCTCTCTCTCCCTCTCTCTCTCTCTCTCTCTCTCCCTTTCTCTTGGACTTTCCATGAAGGTGGGGAGAGGGACTCCACACACACACACACACACACACACACACACACACACACACACACACACACACACCCCACCCTCCCACACACACACTGTGCTATCCAGGTGAACCTGGCCCTGGCCCTTTTACCTATAGTTGTCTCCTCTGCTTGTGTTTCATTCTGTAAGCATAGGTGACCAAACAACAATCCTGAGATAGATGTTTTCCAATCTCACGGGCAACCCCATGAGTTTGAGAGGTTTGGAATTCCTTGTCCCCTCATTCAGAGCTGATTGGCATGAAGAGGTTTCTGCAAATATGGTCTTCTCAGAGAAGATGACCAAGTAGGGATGGTGAACCCAAACTTTGGTCTGGCTAGCCAGAATGCATGGACCCTGAAGGATTGTTCGGACAGTGCAGAGCTAAAGATGAAATGCCTATTTATTTGACAGTCCCACCAAATATCTCGTGTTTTATGGTTAAGCATCAATCTTTTAGGAGAGTGTAATAGGAGTTATAGGTTACTATATTTGTGTTGGAAGTATTTCTTTTGTGTGTTGGGGAAAATAAATAGATGTTGGATATCTGTGCTATATTGTACATTGTGTGCCTTTCATTTCCCTTTTTGGAAAATCCTAGTCATGAGCCAGACTGGAGCTTTAAATGGTTTTTCCCTAGGGTTCCAAGTTGAAGGACATGAGATCCAGGCACAGCGAAAAAATAACTTCAACCTTCTCTTTGGAAGTCAGGATCCCCTAGGACTCAACCTGGTCTACCTGTAAATTCTTGGCTAGGGACCCATGCCAGGCAGAAGGAAAATGTCCCAGCCTCCTAGACCCAATAAATCTATTGTTAAAGCAATAAAAGTGTTTGGGGAAGTTTATTGAATAATTATTGACACAATAATGTATTTCTCTACACCCCTAGACCTTTTAGCACAACCCTTTCACTCCTCAGCCAATATATTTTCCTGTGTTTATAGTTGATCATTGTTGTTTCAAGTGGGTTCATTTTGACTTGCCAGTAAGATTGTAACTCCTTGAGGACAGGGACTATATCTCACACTTCTTTTTTTACTTTTTAAGATAAAAACTTAAAATTATTGACACATTTTCTTTTGGCACAACAGACACACTTTTCAACAAAACACCTAAACAAACCTCCTTACAAAATGCATTCCCAAGAAACATTTTGTTAATTGTTGAGAGAGTAGAGATACATCTTTAATTACCAGTCATAATAACTGTTAACTGGACAGTCCCACGTCCACTCTGGGGTAGAATATCTGAGTTAGTATTGTGGGATTCTCTTAGATTATAAGAAAATACAAATCCTTCTATCTCACAGTTCCAACTCTCTCTATAGAACAATGCCACTCCTTAACCTATGACTATATGAATTTGATACTTTCCCCAATAAAAATTAGCTATGAGCCCCCACCTTCAGGCTAACTCTGTATCCTTTGAACTGTTGTATTTAAAAGAGTGCTAGTCCTGTGACTTTGGCATACTAGAATTAGTTCCCAATGGAAGCAGGCACACATGCTGGAATATTGAAGACATCATTTTTTGCTCTTATTGTAGATTCAGAAAGTAAAAACAAAGCACTTAATAGCACAATGATCATAAAATATAGAACACCTGAGTGGTCTTGAGTTTGCTACTTTCCTAAAGCCTAGAAATCTCCCCATATACACGACTGATCTGGACCCAGAAGTTCTAGCCAATGAATGCTCAGTTTGAGTCCTCACTTGAACAGGGAAAGGAGTGTAACAACACAGTCAACTCACCTCTCATAGAACTAACTGGTCATTACATGTAGATGAAGAAACTCTGAAGTCAGGATCTTGGCCAGAACAGGATTCATTATTTTTCTTCCCAAACCTTTCTCCTTTCTGCACTTCCCCATTACTGCCAAGGGCACCAACATATTACTAGTCACTAAGACATATAACTTTGGTGTCATCTGACTCAGTCTCGCTCATCCAACATATTCAATGTGCTGTAAAATCTTGTTTCTACCTTCACAATATCTCTCCTACACATCCTTTTTTCTCTACTCACACTACCACAACCTGAACTACTGCAATAGCCTCTTAACTCTGCCTCTAGTCTCTCCTGACTCCAATCTATTCTCTAATCACTTGCCAACATGACTTTTCCAAAGTGTAAGTCTGCCCATGACACTCCTTTGCTTAGTGAGCTCCAGTGGCTCCATATTACTTTGAGGATCAACTATAAAGTCCTCTCTTTAGCATTTAAAGCCATCTATTACATGGCTTCTTCCAACCTTTCCAGCCTTCTTACATTTTGCTCCTCTTCAATGTACCCTACAATCCAGCTACCCTGGCCTAAGTTTCTTGAACACAACACTCCATCTCCCATCATCATACCTTTCTTTACACTGGCTTTGTCCCCTCCCTGTGCCTGGAATGCTTTTAGCCTGTCTCTTTGCATCCTATTTTTTTTAAGACTCAGTTCAAATCCAACCTTGTGTAGCAGAGCTTTCCTAGTACCCATCTTCCTTCTTACCCTGCCTAGTGTCAGTCCTTTCCCTCCAATGCCATCATCCAATTATAATGTACATATGTTATATGAGCAGTTATTTACATGTCGCATCCTCCATTCTATCATAATGTAAGTTCAGACAATTTGTGCTTCACAAATCAATAGAAATTCATACTCTCTTTCAGTAATTAATCACTTGACCCTGAACTCCGAATTTCTATAATAAATTGGAGCAAACTCTTTTCCCAATAATTTTCTCTCTTCTCTTCTCAGGTCTTCTCCTCTCCTCCTCTCTGTCTCTGTCTCTCAGTCTTTGTCTCTGTCACTCTCTGTCTGTCACTGTTAACCCAGTTTTCAGGAGAAAATGAAACTGTCTCCCTCCCAAGATTCTATTCTTTTTCCATCTATAGGCAGTGTCTGTTGGAGGAGTTTTTGAAGCTAGGATTATACCTGATTGGGATATGGATTTGACCTTGGGTTCATCAAGGCTATACCATAGAATTCTAAGTTTTGACAGGGCTTACAAACTGGAAAGACCACAGGTATGGACCAACTGACAAATTGTGTGTGTGTGTGTGTGTGTGTGTGTGTGTGTGCATCTGTGTGTGTGTGTGTGTGTGTCCCCATCTGTCTGTCTGTCTATCATGAGAGGAATGGCCTAGCTAAGTTCAAGAGAGTATCACCACCAAAAGGTTGACTGATAAATATTTTTAGCCTTAGAAATTCATAGAGACTCTTTACTAAGGCATGAAGGGGTTGCCTCTACCAGAGTGGAAGGAGTCTCTAATAGAGATGATTCAAAACTCTTTTGGGTCAATGAAGCATTGAAGATATTTAATAAACACCAGAATTGAATGAATTAAAGGTCTCAAGTTTCATAAAACAACACATTGCTAACTCTCCCCCTTCTTCAAAGTCAGCACAACAATTCACAATGTTGGAAGCTAATTCTGTTGTTAAATTTGACCGCTTTAGCATTAAGGACTGGAAAGCCAAACTGGCCACATGATGTCACAGTCTTATTCATCGATGTTCCATTTCTCAATCTAGAGCAAGTCTTAAGTATATGCAAGAAACTCCCAGGATTTTCATTCATAAAGATGTTTATTCTTCTTGTTTAAAGTAAAAAGGGTGGTGAATTTGGTAATGAGGTAGTATGTTTCTGACCTCATAACTTTTCCCAAACTGTTGTCTCCCAAATTAATGATCTCTTGATTACCAATGTCTGATGGCCTCTTCCGAATCTTCATCCTTCCTGACCTTTCTGCCGCATTTGTCACTGTTGACACCTCTCCTGCTGGATACTCTCTCTTTAGGTTTTTGTGATGTTACTTTCTCTTGGTTCTTCTCATCTCTGTCTAACCCCTCCTCCTTGGTCTCCTTTGCTGGTTCATCAACCATGTTATGTCCACTTGCCATAGATGTGCCCTAGGCCTCTATCTAGGGCCCTCTTTTCTTCCTATACTCTCACACTTGGTAATTTTATCAATTCCCAATGGTCATCTTTATAAGATGACTCCCAAATAGATAGATGGTTAGATAGATAGATAGATAGATATCTCTACATAGATAGAGATAACATAAATTAAGACAAAATAAGATCTCTAGATTGATTGATCTATCTGTCCAGTGTTGGTCTCTGTCTTGGGCTTCAGTCCCCTATCTCTACTGACCTGTTGGACATTTAGAAATGGATCTCCTGTAGGTGTCTTAGACTCAATGTACCCAAAACAAAGTTCTCTATCTTTACTAAGATAATTTAGGGAAAGTGCTTTGCAAATTTTAAAGCATTATATAGGGGCGTCTAGGTGGCGCAGTGAATAGAGCACCAGCCCTGGAGTCAGGAGATGAGTTCAAATCCAGGCTCAGGCACTTAACACTTACTAGATATGTGACCTTGGGCAAGTCACTTAACCCCAATTGCCCCTCCAAAAATCTCTGCAATGTGTCTCATGCGTGTACCCTTCTCTCCCCTTGCATGGCTACTATCTGAATTTATGGCATTTTATGCCTCTTGCATGGGATACTGGAATCTTTGGTTACATTGCCTCAAGAATCTCCCCACTTCAATCCATCTTCCATACAGCCTGACACAGTGATTTTACTAAAGTGTTTCCTGAGCATGCCATGTCTCTACTCAATAAACTCCACTGCTCCTTATTTTCTAGAATCAGGTATAAAATCCTGTTTTGCGTTAAAATTCTTTATAACCTGATCCCTTCTTACCTTTCTAGTCATCTTACACATTTCCCTCCTTTACTCACTCTACAATCTTGCCATACTCTTTCACATAATGTCCTTAAACGCGAAATTCCATCTCCCATCTCTGCACCTTTGCACTGGTTGTTCCTCATACCTGCAATGCTCTCCTTCCTTACCCCCCGCTCAGGAAATCCTTGATTTCCTTCAGCACTCAGCTCAAATGCTGCCTTCTACATGAAACCTTTCTTGATTCTGGGCCCTCCCCCACCTTGCCAAGCCCAGTTTGATAGGGCTTTCTTCCAAACTTTTTGTTTTCATTTTGTTTATATTCTATATATGGGGTTATCTAGGTGGCCCAGTGGACAGAGTGCCAGGCTCGGAGTCAGGAAGGCTCATCTTCCTGAGTTCAAATCTGACCTCAGACATTTACTTACTAGCTGTGTGACCCTAAGCTAGTCACTTAACCACTTGCATCAGTTTCCTCATCTGGTAAAATGAGCTGGAAAAGGAAACAGCAAACCACTCCAGTATCTCTGCCAAGAAAACCCCAAATGAGGTCATGGAGAGTTGGATGCAACTGAAAACGACTGAATTACAAGAATATTCTATATGTTGCCTACCTTATTAGAAGGTAAGCTGCTTTTTACTTTTGTCTGTATTCCTAATGCTTAGCATCCCACCTAGCACTTAGTAAAGTGCTCGTTAATTGCTCATACTAACTGACCTTTATATAATTTTTTTTTCCTTTTTTTTGGAGGGGCAATTGGGGTTAAGTGACTTGCCCAAGGTCACATGGCTAGTAAGTGCTAAGTGCCTGAGCCTGGATTTGAATTCACCTCCTGACTCCAGGGCTGGTGCTCTATTCACTGCGCCACCTAGACGCCCCTATATAATGCTTTAAAATTTGCAAAGCGCTTTCCCTAAATTATCTTATTTAGTTTTATAATGACTCTCTGAGGCAGATCTTATTATCTATTATCTGATAATATATAATATATATAACATATGTATATATTATATATATAATCTGATCTAATTCTCTACATTTTACAGATGAAGCTTAAAGAAGATGAAGGACTTTCTCAGCATTCCAGAGATGGTGAACACCAGACTCTGTCTTTGACCTCAGATCTTTCTGAGTCCAAGTCTGTCACTCACCACTGCCTTTCTAAAGAGTATGACCTAGATGCAGATGCAGGAAGACACATGTTCAAATCCTGCCTCACTCTCTGAAAAGCTATAAGACCTTGGTTAGGTCATTTAACCACTCCTCAGCCTTTGTTTCCTAATCTGTAAAAATGAGGATATTAATATCTGGAATATTTTACTTATTATACAGGATTATGAGACTGAAATGAGATAATGCAGGGGGATACAAAGTGCTTTGCAAGGCTTAAAGCATTATTTATTATCAGTTATTATCTAAAAGTGACTCCTCTTAATATTCATCATTCTCTGGACCAACTGCTATGGTAGAAATGTCGAAGGGCAATTGAAAATATCAAAGGTGCCTTCAGGATGTTATTCCTCTTGTCCTCATGTTTTAAACAGGTGGTTAGCATGGATGAAATGATGACGTCCCTGATGGCCATTGCCCTGGCGTCAGCTGACTCACTAGACAAAGCGCTCTGATCTCTCATCAGTGTGCAGTCCGCTCCTCTCACCCCTCCTCCCCCAAACAGGCAAGTGCCCTTCTTTATGTAACAACATTCAAAGCCAAATCAGTCACTGTGTCCATGTGAAACATTCTGCAAGTGGGAAGACCAAGAAAAGGGCTCTTCAGTGGAGTGTTCCTCTGTCCCCTTCCAAATGGACTCTTGACCTTCAGGGTTTTTTTAAAAATCCAATATTTATTCTCCCATGTCTGAAAAAATGGATATCACGTATCCTGATTGATCTCTGGGTTGCTATAATGCCCCAGGGAAGGGAGGAAAGAACAGAAGCTGAATCCCTCCTAATATGTAATCACTCAGAAAAACCAAAATAAAATAAAATAAAAATGACCCTAGCAGGTACTATTTCTTCCTAAATCAAAGATTCTTAACCTTCTTTGAATTATGGATGCCTTTGGTGCACTAGTGAAGTCTAGGAACCCCTTCTCAGAATAATGTTTTTAACTATTTAAGATAATTATGAAGGAAACCAATTATGTTGAAATGAATTATCAAAAATATTTTTCAAATTCACAGACTCCCCTTCCTCACCCCCAGTTAGGAATCCCTGTTAAGGAATCCTCAACACCTGTGTGTCACTGGTTTTCAGAACTTTAGCTCTGCAGCAGTCAAAAAAAAAAAGGCAGGGAACGGGGCAGATGGTAGAGCACAGAGGACTGTCTGATTCAGGGAATAGGGAGGAAGGACAGCTGCATATACATAGGGCAGTTTGTCTACAGGTGAAATTGCACTAGCAGGGCAAGGCAATTCCTTTCCTCCCGTGTCCTAACTTGCTTCCTCTCCTAGGCTCTCCCCACACCCTCTTCCCCCATAGTTCCCACTGAGGCGTTGGCTGGTGGCCATTGTAGAGAAGAAACATGATTCCCCCCCAAAGTTGAAGTGTCCCCCCACAGATGATAGCACCCTGGAAAAAAGCTACGATTACCCTGCCCTCATTACAGATTGGCTTAGTTGTCCCCCCAAACTACAACCCTTATCCCCCTTATATTCATTTTTACTAACAGACTATTAATTTTTAGTTCTGCAAAGAGCAAAGGAAAAAAACCGATTCACAACTGGTGGCTTGCTATAGGTAGGCCTTTTACAACAGGGGGTGGGGACTGGGGTGTAGCTTACACTGGCTGCTACCTTTTTTCAAAGCTGGAGACATCCTAGTGGACCCAGAGTAAAGAAATGAGCCCAGGCCAATGAAAGAATCAAATTCTCGACATTCTCACGCCTGGAAAATCCTTTCTCCTCTTTGGGTTGTTCCTGAGTAGCCAGCTTATAGTTTGTTTTATTTTCTGTCTTCTGACTTTAACACTCGGAGCAGCATGTTTCCCGTTGAATTTTCCACTGGTACAGCAAACCTATTTGTCTCCAAGAGTAAACCCTGAGCTCTTATCACCAGGGAGCTTGGAAGGCCTGCCCCCTTCCTTCCCTTGGGGGGCACTTCATTTCCATTACAGAAGCACATTAGGAATGATTCCGTTTGGGGGCATTTTGAGATGCATCATTGGCCACAATGTCCTCTGCAAAGGGGCTGAATATATAATGGTCTTAATTTATTTGTGAGGTTATACTGTCCAGACCTCACATTCCCTAGAACTAGTAGAGAGTAAGATTAGGCTCATCATAGGAATATGGATTTATTCAGAGCTGGAAGGAATTCTAGAGGTTGTCTAATCTTTTTATTTTTATTTATTTTGAACTTAAATTAAAAAAGACAAAAAAAAAAAGAAAACATTTCCATGTAAATAGCACAAGGTAAAAAGAGGATCCAGTATAAAGCCATGAATTTCCATTTCATGTTTTTTTTAAACCATATAATAGACACTACAGATCATTTTCAAAGCTACCCTGCTTTTCTGTGTTTCCTTTTAAATTTTCTTTTGTTTTCTACTGTCTTTTGTTCTATATTTTTATTTTTTTCTCCATCTCTCTCCACTCTGCCCTAGAGAAGGCTACTATTAGACACACACACACACACACACACACGCACACATATACATATGTGTGTATGTGTATTTAGGGTTAGGGTTATATCTTGTGTGTAAATATAATATACATACATATATATATACATATATATATATATATATATATTTATATATAAACACACATTTGTAAACCATGCTATGCGTGCTTCTGTTCATCAGCTCTTTCTCGGGATGTGGACATCTTCCTTCATAGGTCCTTTGTAATGGATTTGGGTATTTATAACACTCAAAGTGACTTAGTTGTTCAGAGTTGTTCTTTGAACAATATCGCTATTGTTGTATGCAACATTCTCTTGGTTCTGCTCATTTCACTCTTCATTATCTCATGCAAATGTTTCCATGTTTTTCTAAAACCAACCAGTTCATCATTGCCTATAGCACAATAGCATTCCATCACAATCATGTACCACAACTTGTTTAGCCATTCCACAATTGATGGGCATCCCTTCAATTTTCATTTTTTTTTGCTACCACAAAGAGAGCTGCTGTGAATATTCTAGAGCATGTAGGTTTTTTTTTTCCTTTTTCCCTAGTCACCTTGGGAAACAGACCTAACAATGGCATTGCTGGATCAAAGGGTATACACAACTTTTTTTTTAAACTTTTGTTTATTTTTAGTTCACATCATTCATTTCCATGAGATTTTGAGTTATAAATTTTCTCCCCATCTTTCCCCTACCCACCACCCCAAAACAGTGATCTCACTGTAGGCCCCCTCCCCCAATCTGCTCTCTCCTATGTCCTCCCCCATCACCCCTCTGACTTTCCAGTAGGGCAAGATAGATCTCCCTACTTCAGTACCTGTATATCTTATTTCCCAGTTGCATGTAAATAATAATAATGATAATATATATATATATATATATGTATATATATATATATTTTTTAACATTTGATTTTAGAACTTTAATTTCTAGATTCTTTCCCTTCCTCCCTCATCACCCACCCTCACTGGAAAGACAAGCAATTCAATACAGGCCATACATGTGTAGTTACAAAG
>CM053584.1:144482950-144550590 GCA_028627135.1 Pseudochirops cupreus | reverse complement strand
ACTCTGAAGAGAATAATTCTGTCAAAATTAGAGTGGAGCAAATGGAAGCAAATGACTTCATGAGAAATCAAGATACTATCAAACAGATCCAAACAAATGAAAAAATAGAGGGCAACGTGAAATATCTCCTTGAAAAAATCAATTTCTTCATCTGTAGAATGAGGTGGCTGTTCCCTTTGGTCTCTCAGTCTCTTCTAGCTCGAATTCCATGATCCTATGATCCCCTGAAGCACTCATCTAATTATGCCAAATCCAGTCCCTTAGAAAGAGGGCCAGCCAGACTTCAGAAAAACCTGGAAAGGTTTACATGAACTGATGCTGAGTGAATTGAGTAGAGCCAGGAGAACATTGTACATAGTAACAGCCACAATGTGCAATGACGAACTTAGATAGATTTATTTCTTCTTAGCAATACAAGGATCTAAGACAACTCCAAAGGACTCGTGATGGAAAATGCTGTCCATATCCAGAAAAAGAACTGTGGAGTTTGAATGCAGATTGAAGCATATTATTCGCTCTCTCTTTTTTTCCTTTTTTTGTTTGTTTCTTCCTTCTCATGGTTTCTTCCATTGGTTCTAATTCTTCTTTACAACATGACTAATGTGAAAATAAGTTCAACATGAATATGTATGTAGAGCCTATATCAAATTACATACCATCTTGGGGTGGGGAGAGGGAAGAGATAGGGAGAAAATTTGGAACTCAAAATCTTACGGATGTGAATGCTGAAAACTAAAAATAAATAAATAATTTTAAAAAAAAGAAAAATGAGAAAGAAACAACACAAAACACTTTTCAGACCTTAAAGAAAAAAGTGAAGTCCAGCTTTTCTTCTGCAGGAACACGATTGATGCACGTTGCCTTTTTATCTTTCCCACTGTATAGAATATAGGCTTTATCAGGAGAGTGGCTGGGCCATGTGAATGTATTATCTCTCCCAGTTGCCTTCTTGCTGATACACAGTGCAAGGAAGGCTGATTTGGGTTAATATAATTCACCAGTGACTCACTGCCTGGATAGGACATATGATGGATCATTAAGCTGTCTTGGAACTTGTTTCAGGCCCACACCCAAAGATGAAAGCTCTCAATTTGTTTATCTGTGCTCCAACAATAGGCCCACTATTCTCCCTCACCACAACTCAGCTCTACAATCATTCTTCCCATGTCTTTTAGCCACCTACTGAAAATCTGTCTGTAGAATGCAACAAATCCAACACGCTTCCACCCAGTGCTCTACCGACAGGATGACTTGCACATAGTGTCCTCTCTTTCATGACTTGCGCAGTTCCCTTTTGCCTAATCCAACTTTGCTCACCTTCACCTTCATCTTCCAGGATCCATTTTATCTTCTCAGGGTCTCAGTTTCCTCATCTGTCCAATAACAGCATTGATGTTCACCTACTCCCTTCCAACTCTAGAAGTATGACCACCATCATAAGAGAATGTTTAAAAGGCAAAACGATGGAGAATATATGCCATTTCTGTCTTCTATGAATTTTAAGATAAGCAAGGCCAGTATGAGCAAGACTTTATATTATAGGCCTTCCATGACTTGCCTAGACAGTCATTGTGAATGGCTAAAGTGAGATGGTAGACCAAAAAACTCTAGATCTAGAGTCAGGGGACCTAGGTTAGAATCACAGCTCTGGCATCACCAGTGTGACCTTGGGCAAATCAGTCCATCTCTCCAGACCTCAGTTTCTTTAGCTAGAAATTAAACAATTGGACTAGATGGTCTCTAAAGTACCTTCCAACTCTCTAAATTTGTACAATCTATGAGATGCCATCATCCTTCAGCCAATCTGAAAGCTTAAGTAAGGCTTACCTCTCTGAACTTAGCTAGTCTGGTTTTCAGAAGACAGATATATATAGTCCATCACTTGGACTACACTCAGATATTCCAAGTATGAAAGGACCTTCCAGAGCTTATGATGTAAAGACATAACCTTCAAAACCCAGGCCACAGTGAAGCATTGAAATAGAACTTAAGTAAGAGCAGTATTTAAGGAGGCAGCAGAGTATGGCAGAGGTAAAGGATGTGAGTTCCATTCTTGACTCTGCCATTTGATACCTGCATAGCATTGGGCAAGTTACTTCTCTGGGTCTTAGATTCCTCATCTGTCAAATTAGGAGGTTGTCCCTTAAAGAACTACATATATGATCTTCAGTAGCATCAACAAGTATTTCTAGAGTAAAACTCTTGCTAATAGATACCATCTTTGACTTACTTGGATTTTTAGGTAGGTTGCACAGTAGAAAGGGCACTGGGATTAGAATCAGAGGACCTGGTTTAGAATATGGGCTCAGCCACCTACAAACTGCATCCTTGGGCAATCACTTATTCTCTCTGGACCTAATTTCCTGCCTTTATAAAATGAGGGAGTTTCACTGGATGACCTCCAAGGTACCTTCCAGATGTCGGTCTATGATCTGCATCTTGACATATCTCACTCAGATGACAGGGACTCAGTCTCTTGCTTTAGTCGAAGACAGATTTTTTCCCCTTTTGTCAAACATCCTCTTTCCTTTGTCTTTTCTGTTTAGAGTCTCCCTCCCTGAAATGATTCTAACTCTCTGAATCACCAGTCTTATTCCTAATGACAAGGATAGTGTGCTGGCTTTTTTTTTTTAAAGATTATTAAGTTTCTACAAAGGGTTTACTTGCATTGGTCGAGGGAGGTTTTTCACCAGGGAGTTCCCTCTGCCAGTGAAATCAAAGGTCCAGTCATCTATCCCTATTCTGAATTATGTGCATAAGCAAAGAATCACAGACTGTCATTGCATCAGTCCAGGAATCTTGTATGATCTTACAATGGCATCATTATGCTGAAAGACAGTCTTTGAGGCTACATTTCACCCTACCAAATCAAAGACTTCTTCATGATCAATAAACAATGGACACACCTAGGTGGCACATTGCATGGAGTGCTGGGCTCGGAGGCAGGAACATCAGAGTTAGAATCCTGCATTAGGTACTTTAGTTGAGCCACTTAACTTCTCTGGGCCTTACTTTCCTCATCTATAAAATGGGAATAATAATAACACTCCCTCACAACGTTGTTGTGAGTATCAAATAAGACAATATATGTAAAGTGCTTTGCAAACCTTCAGATGCTATTTATGGATTTTAAATTGTCTTGTATTCTTTGCACATTTCACTCAAATGCATGACTATAAAGATGTGGTCTGATTGTTCATATTAATCTAGGCACAAGACAAGGAAAAAATGTATAGGCTGGAGGTGTTTGCCATTGTCCTGGAAGATGTCCAGCACAGATTCCTTAGGGAAGGGATCCTATAGATCAGTGGTTCTCAACCTTTCCTAATGCTGCAACCCTTTAATACAAGTATGTAGGCGTATCTGCTTGTGGGTGGACCTGCCTGGAGATGGATAGAGGAGCCATGTCTCAGTTCCTAAGACCATTGGAAATATGTGTTTTCCAATGGTCTTAGGTGACCCCTGTGACCCCTGTGAAAGGGTCGTTTGGCCCCCAAAGGGGTCGTGACCCACAAGTTGAGAACCGCTGCTACAGATGGTGAGATTCTCCAGACGCTCCCGTTTGCAGATGACTCTGTACTGTTTGTATTAAGCCTTGGAACACCATAGAGGCTCCTAAATGAAATTCACAGTGACTCAGAAGAGATCAGCCTAAGAATCCACACATGAAAAATCAAGAGATGAAGTATTCCTATTGTCCAGTTTATGATACACCATAGGATGGTTGCCCCATTGAACTGGGCCATATCTCAGAAAGAATACAAATGGACAATGGGCTACATCTAGAGATAAATGTTGGGAAGAGAGAGGATGGGTTTGCATTTGTGAAATAAATTTCTCTCTAAGGAAAAAAAAACCCAACCACCTTTTTTTTTTAACAACAGTAATCTTCCATGGCTACAGATTGTGGTACAACACAATCTCCAAAGCATTAAATAATGGGTCAAAGCATGATAGAGAGACTGTAGTGGGTATAAATTAGGCTGCAGCATATACCAACTGTGATTTGCACATGAGAAGTGACATAAATTGCCAAAGAGATGTATGATCATAAAAAGGAGTCCAGTTATGAAGCAAGAGTGAGGACTGGCTAGGCTCTGTGCTGCCCTGATACCTGCACAATCATTGAAAGAGAGAGGCATTGAAAAGAACACTGACTCCAGAGTCAGATACCAGCATCTGATACTTAATAATTGTGGGACCTTGGTCAAGTCATCTAACATTTGTGAAACATCTACTAAGTGCCAAGCACTGTGTTGGGGCTACAAAGAAAGGTTAAAAAAAAAGTCCCTGCTCTCACAGTCTAATGGAGGAGACAAACATAAACAATTATACACAAACAAGATATATATAGGATAAATTAGGGGTCATGTCAGAGGGAAGGCACTAAGGTTAAAGAGGACTGGAAAAAACTTCTTGCAGAGGATGGGTCTTTAGCTAGGAGGTAGAGAAGAGAAGGGAGAACATTCCAGGGATGTGAGACAGCCAGAGACAGAGTGTTGTGTGTGAGGAACAGGGAGGAGGCCGGTGTCACTGTATTGCAGGGCACCTGGAAGGGAGTAAGGTATAAGAATAAGAAGGGATAGGTAAGAAGGGACCAGTTTATGAAGGGCTTTAAAAGACAAACAGGGGCTTTTAGATTTGATCCTTAAGGCAATAGGGAACAACTGAAGTTGATTGAATCAGGGAGAGGTGTGTGGGAAATGGCGGGGGGGAGGGGGGGGGGCGACTTGGGCTTAAGGAAAAGCAATTGACAGCTTGGGTGGAGGATGCCCAAGAGTGAGGAGAGACTTAAGTCAGGGAGGTGAAGTGATTGGCTATTTCAATAGTTCAGGTATGAGGACCTGCACCAGGGTGGTGGCAGTGTCAAAGAAGAGAAGGGAATGTATAGAAGGCAGAAATGGCAGGACTTGACCACTGATTGTATGAGGTGGGGGGAGCGTGAAGAGTTGAAAGTTGTGAGCCTGGGGTAATGGAAGGGCAATAAGACCTTCAAAAAGAATACAGAAATTAGGAAAAGGGGAGACTTTGAGGGAAAGATGACGAACTTCATTTTGAACATGTTGAGTCTAAGAAGCCTGTAGGAAATCCATTTTGAGATGTCTAAAAGGTGTTGGAGATATGAGACTGGAGGTCAAGATAGAATAGATCTGAGTCATTTGCACTGAGATGATAATTGAAATCATGGGGAACTAATGAGATCATCAATAATATAAAGGGAGAAGAGAAAAGAGCCCAGGCTAGAGCCTTGGGGGATCCTGACAATCATCAAATGTGTCATAGATAAAGATCCAGCAAGTGAAACAGAGGAGTGGTCAGAGAGGTAGGAGAACCAGGAGAGGGTCAGGAAAACCTAGAGGGGAGAAGAGGGAGATTGAGTGTCACAAGTTGCAGTGAGGTCAAGAGGGGCCTCAAGAGGAGAGGACAGGACCAAGGAATCAAGAAAGAGAAGGGAAGAGAGCATAGCCAGTGCAGGGGTGAAGGGTATGGGAAAGAGCAGAAAGGTGGAGGGATTAGAGATCCCAGTGAGTTCAAAGAACAAGGTTTGGGTTCACCAGGCATAGGGAGAGGTGGAATAACAACAGATTGTGGTAAGATGAGGGAATTTCAGAGTCGTGAACATGGGTGTGTGATATGTGTGGGTGATGGCAAGATCAAGAGTAGTTATGGTGAGGTGGAGGAGTGAGCCATGGGAAATGAGTAAATTGAGGGATTTGGAGGTTAGGGTATATGTAAAATGAAGGGGTTAGACTAGAGGGCTTCTGGGGTTCCTTTGATTTCTACACATATGATCCTGATCCCAGAAACCATCCAGGATGGGCTAAGTCAGTGCTTCTTAAACTGTGGTTTTCAATCCCACATTTGGCAATAATAAAAGGTTTCTGAATGTGCAACAACCAAAAATTAATTAGAAATCAAATGCATAATGAATCTGAGGTGTTTCTGGAAGCGCTTGCCCCTGTTACATCATGCAGCCTTTACTGTAGCCTTGGTTCTGGACCCAAAGCACGTGCACTTTGCACCATGCAAGCCCTCAGGTCACACAACACCAAGGCAGGCTGCCGAAATGCTACAAGGGGTCCCCAGGTGGAAAAAGTTTAAGAAGCCCTGGGCTAGGTGTCTGGAAGAACTAACACCACCAGAGGCACCATACTCCTTTTACCCCTTCCTTGTAGTTCCCTCCCCTAATCCCCCAGGCTTATCCCACACCAGGGCTTCCCTAACGTTTTGCCTTCCTCCTTAACCACCTCCTCCAGCCCTAGACCATCCTAGAACCTCTCCAGGCAGCCAGATGTAGTGAAGAGACAGCACCACCAAGGGTGCCTTGTCCTTCTTCCCTGCCAGTTTTGCCCCAGCTGTTTGACTGCTCACAGGGCTTGGATGATCAGATGTCAGCAACTCAGTTTCTTCTGATGAGACGTTACCATCTTTGCTGCCTGTAAATCTTAAAATTCCCCAGCCTTAACCATGTTCTGGGCACCTCTGTCCTGCAGCCGCTGACGCTATCATCTTGACCACTTATGTAGCCTAAGGTCCTCTAGGGCAGGCCATACCACTGCTGTGCCCTTAGGGTTCTTGGGTCTTTCCATCTGACCTGCGCTTTCTTTTACAAATTTTCTCTCCCAATTAAATTGTGAGCTTCTTGGGAGCAGAGACCATCTCAGAGTTTCTATCCATATCCCCAGGGCTTGACACATAGATGTAGGTCATACAGACACATTTGTTGTTCGGTTGTGTCCAACTCTTTGTGACTCTGTGGACCATTGAAAGCACTTAATAAATATTTTCTTCATTCATTTGTCCTGTGGACTAGAGGAAAGGTCCATGCTCATTGCCCAGACTCTGGGGGGATATATAGGAGGTGATGGATTGGAGTCACATAGGATGGGAAGGTGCCGTTGGAGGGAGGAAAGGAATACGCACATGCCAGGCACTGTGCTAAGTACTTTATGATCATTATCTTATTGTTCCTCACAACAACCCTGGGAGGAAGGTGCTATTATTATAATTCCCAATTTTACAGTTGAGGAAACTGAGGCACAGTGAAGTCAAGGTTAAGGGAACATTCACTTAAGACCAGATCTCTGACCTGTCAAAATCAGAGGACATGGGTTCAAATCTCTGACATTTACATTTAATTACTCCGGGACTTGATGTCCCCATCTGTAAAATAGAGGGGTTGGACTAAATTGTGTCTAAGGCCCCTTCTAGTGCTCAGTCTATCTACTGGAATAGTAAACTTCCTGACTCCCTTCTAATTCCCTTTTGGAACTAATCTCCTTGGACTGAGTTCTAATTTTCACGAGGGAAAACTTTCTACTTTCCCATATCCAAGAATCCCTTTGGAAACTTGGCTTGAGTATCCTCGCCTGTTTTATTCTTCCAGCATGCCTGGCTCACTCTTGTGACAGCAGGTCTTTCCTCTGTGGGTGATGCCACTGGGACTCCTCAATGAAAATAAGCTACAAAACACTTTATATTTTATCTGCCTCATAAATGAATTGTAATGTTTATGTAGCAAGTAACTTGTCCTTGCTTTCTTTGCAACTTCTCTAGAACCATTAGGAAAGATACAGCTGTAGCCACTTGGTTATCTGCCTGCCTTAATAGCACACCAGATTGGGCTGGATCCAAGAAAAGCTGGAGCTCCACAGCTGATCCTGGGACCATTGCCTTCTTTGCACACACTCTGTGAGTGCCTGGACTTTGAGCCACAGAAACACAGAACTGAGTCCCAAGAAACTTCCGAGGTCATCTAGTTCAACCTGTACCTGAAGAAGGAACCCCAGCCCCCACTTTGCTTTTAATAGCATGCCAGAATAGAGCTCATCCTGCCTTGGCTTGGAGGTATCCAGGGACAGAGAATCCATCACATCGAGAGGCAGCCCATTCCATTTTTGGAAAGGTTAGGATCCAGCCTGCAGTTGCCTCTTTGCAGATTCCAAGCAGCTACTAATCCTGCCCTCTACAGCCAAGCAGTACAAGTTTAATTAATTCCTCTTCCCTGTGGCAGTCCCTCAAATACTTGAATTTGCTAACACATCCCACCATCTTTTCTTCTTCAAGTTAAAGATCCCCTGTCCCTTCAACAGATCCCTTACAGGGCATTTTATTGGGGCAACTTAAGTGCTCTGAAGACTGTATCATCATGAAGGCTCAGGATTCTAACCCATTAAAGAGTCCAGAGATAAAGGTTGGCTTCCATTTAATAAAATATAAGACCTCTTCCTGATTTGGCTTACAAGATCATGGAATAATAGAAAATCTTCTGTTTGGCTTTTAAAATTCTCTTTAACATGGCCCCTTCCTGCCTTTCTAGTTGTCATATACCTGACAACCCCAACCCCACTTCAATCCAGTGACACTGGTGATCTTGCTGTTCCTGCACAAAACACTCCAACCTACCCTATGTATTACTGCTTATTCATAGGTATTTCCATGTTGTCTCCCCTATTAGACTGTAAGCTCCCTGAGAGCAGGGTTTGTCTTTTGCCTTTCTTTGTATCCCAGTTCTTGGCACAGCACTTGGGGCATATTTATTGTGTTGTTCAGTCACTTAGTTGTATCTGACTCTTTGTTACCCTATTTGGGATTTTCTTGGCAAAGATCCTAGAACAGTTTGCCATTTCCTTCTCTAGCTCATTTTATGGATGAGAAAACTCAGGCCAACAGGGTTAAGTGACTAACCCAGGGTCACACAGCCAGTAATCCTGAGGTTGGATTTCAACTCAGTCTTCCTGGCACTCTATCCACTATGCTACGTAGTAAGTACTTAAAAGTCTTTATGATGGGGCGGCTAGGTGGCACAGTGAGTAGAGCACTGGCCCTGGAGTTAGGAGGACCTGAGTTCAAATGCAGCCTCAAACACTTAACACTTACTAGCCCTGTGACCTTGGGCAAGTCACTTAACCCCAATTGCCCTGCCTTTCCTCCTCCAAAAAAACAAAAACAAAAGTCTTTATGACTTGACTTAGTAGATTTTGAACTTAATGGAAATCAAAGGCAGTGTAGTTCAACCCACGCATTTCACAAAGGAAGAAATAGAGATCCAGAAAGTCACAAGGTACCCAAGGTCACACAGATAGTAAGCAAAAGAATCCAAATTAAAATCCAGGTCCTTAGACTCCCTCTTTCTCCCAAAATACGTTAATGACCTCAATAGGGTGGATGAGAATGTCTTTCCAGCTGCCCATGTTTCCATCTTTCAGGCTACCAGTCTTCACCACAACAGCAGGACAAAAGTCAAACTCATCCTCTCCACTGGTTACTGTTCCACTCTACTACTTTCAGGTATGCCTTTCCCTGTGGCCAGGTGGTCACTCACCAGGCCTCCTTTATAATCCCTGCATCAGTTCATCATTCCAAGGCCCTGGACAACCGACAGGGAAGAAAGACTTCCTTTCCCTGGTTCTTAGGAAAGGAAAAATATTTCAAAGAAATAAGACAGAGATAGGTGGGGAGGGGATTAAAATATTCACATTAATAGGGCCCAAGAAGGGGAGATCTGTCAATCTGCACTAGTTTCTTCTGTTCAGAAAAAGAAGGAAAAAAAAAACTAGATCAGCATAAGCCAGGGGTTACATTTAAAAACAGTCCTGCTGAGCTTAGTAGTAGGATCCACTTGTCTTCCTAAGGCCTTTGGAACACTTAATAGAATCCAGGAACCTAGTAAGAGCATTCAGGGCACTCTGGGTAAGTACCTAGTTTGGTGGAATGGAAATAACACTGGCTTGGGAGTCTAAAGAACTCTGAGTCTTTGTTCTACCACTTGAGGCCTGTGTAACTTTGGGTAAATTATTTAATCCTTCCAAGCTTTTAATTCCTCGTCTGTAAAGTGGGGATCATAATAACAGATCAAGCTCAATGGGTAGTTGTGAGAACCAAATGAAGTACAGAAAGCTTTTGGTAAAGAGATGTGTAACTATAAGCTTTTAAACCATTGATGTGGGAGAAGGAAAAGATGCTATCTTATTATTAGATATCTGTGCCAAGGAGATCAAAGAAAGAAAGGCCCCATATATATATAGAGAGAGAGAGAGCAAAATATACATAATAGCCCTTTTGTAGTAGCTGGAGTGAGTACCCA
The DNA here is from genome assembly GCA_028627135.1 of Pseudochirops cupreus. NCBI lineage: Eukaryota > Metazoa > Chordata > Mammalia > Diprotodontia > Pseudocheiridae > Pseudochirops > Pseudochirops cupreus. The sequence continues at coordinate 144,540,503 of CM053584.1, read as the reverse complement.
TTAGTGGGGGAATGGCTTAACAAATTGTGGTATATGGAGGTCATGTAATACTGTGGCGCGGCAAGAAATAATAAATGTGGAACTGGACGAAGCATGGAAGCATTCGTATGAACTGATGCAGAGGGGAGTACGCAGAACCAGGAGAACAATTCGTACAGTGACTGGTTGTATAATTGTTCAGTTGCGTCTGACTCTTCATGACCCCACAGACTTTTGTCCATGGGGTTTTCTTGACAAAGACACTAGAGTGGTCTGCCATTTCCTTCTCCAATGTGTCCCTTTTTTACAGATGAGGAACTGAAGCAAATAGGGATTAAGTGACTTACCCAGGGTCACACAGCTAGTAAGTGTCTGAGGTCACATTTGAATCCAGATCTTCTTGACTCCAGGCCTAGTGCTCTATCCACTGTACCACCTAGCTGTCACCGTCTAAAACTACCAGAATGCAAATGGAAGGGGGTGGGGGTTAGGAAACAACCCCACAAAACAACATGTTATGAGAAAGTCACACTCTGAAGGGTTATAATGACCAAGCTTGGTCCTGAAGAATCAAACACAGCTTTCTCCTCTTCAAAGAGAGGTGGCGGTGGCATCAGGGTTATGGGTACAGGATATTATACACATTGCCAGATGAGGTTACTGTATTGGATGGTTTTGCTTAACAATTTATTATTGTTGATAGAGGCAGTTAGATGACAATCAGGAAGACTCTAGGTTCAAATTCAACCTTAGGCTTTTACTAAGTGTCATCCTGGGCAAGTTATTTGACCTCTGCCTCAGTCTTCTCAACAGAAAAATGGGATAATAATAGCACCTATCTCACATGGTTGTGGTAAGGATCAAATGAGATCATTTTGTAAAGTAATTGGTGCAGTACTTGGAATATCGCGACTACTTAATAAATACTTATTCTCCTCTTAATGCCCACCTCTTGGCCTTCCCCTTCTTGTTACAAGGTAGAATTCAATACCAGGGTTGGTGGGTAAGGTAGCTTAACATTTTTTTGTGTGTCATGGCCTCCTTTGGCTGAAACCCTTCCTCAGAATACTATATATTTTTTTGGTTTTTAATTGCCCTGAGACTTGGGTCAGGCCAAAACAATAGTTTATTATTTCAGCATTCAGCAACATCTCAGCCATCAAAAATAAAACTCTAAAACCAAAGATGGAAGGAAGACTTCTCTACAGCATAATTAAGTAGGCTCATCAGGAGCCCTCCAGGGCACCACAGGTGGGAAGGATGGTGGTTATTCTTTCATCAGAATACTATTTTAAAATGCAGAACATAAAATGCATAAGATTACAAAGTAAACCAATTCTCTTATAATATAATAATCAAAATATTTTCAAAATCAAGTTCATAGAGTTCATCTTAAGAACCTCTAAGGTAAAGTTAATACTAGGGAGTCATTGTACTATAAAATTTAAAAATACAAAAGATTTTATTTTTTAAAAATGATATAGAGCTAAGAAGGAACTAGCAACCTGAATGATGATGGGTATTAGAGGAAGGCTGGGAAGTAGAGTGAGAATAAACACTTTACCTCTGTTCCTTTTTCCTCCTTGACTTGACTGAAAATGCTTGCAGTAGCTGAATTCACATGCTGTATCAGGGAAGGTAGGAGGCCTGGAAGATGGGGGAACAGGGAGATATCTTCAGAAGATTGCCACATCGGCTGGTTTGGGGCACCGGTTGCCCCACTTTCTGAGCCTCCCCCGGACTGACGAATCACAAAGTCCTTGGCCGTGTTACAGAGAGGACACATCTATCTATGGGCCATTTCTTCCAGGGAAAGTTGCATGGAAGAACCTTTAATGAATGCAGAATGTGAGCTATGTCTAGGAGGGTAGGCCAGCTCTGGGGTACACACAGTGAATGATTCATACCCTTCCCACTTGGGCTCTTGTCTGGGCTAACTCGAAATCTTTGCTGTCCCAAACCTCCTTGCATTTGAATTGTTCATTCAATGTTGTCTCTTCTTTTCATTAACTTTAATTTGGACCTGGGTTGATCAACATTTGCTTCTCTTGCAGGATGTAATTAGGCTTATAAATAGTGTTAAGTGGTGACTTGGGGTGACTGGTAGCTGAGGCTTCATCTGCTATAATGAACCCATCAGGCCTCCTCTAGTGAACTTATTAGACACTTCTCTTCTGTAATAGGCTTTGTGGCATTCCCTGTTCAACCTCCACAGTTCTAGGGCTCAAAGATCTAGAGGTAGAAAGGACTTTGGAAGACATCTAGGCAAGCTGCCTCCTTTTAAATAGGAAGAAACCGAGACCTGGCGAATTTAGGTGACGCGTTCAAGATCATACATGAACAGCAAAGGTAGGATGTGAACCCAGTTTTGTATTAACTTTCTCCCTATCCATTGCGCTAAAAAAGTATCCCTGATCAGTATGTGATTAGCCTTGAGAAACCACTCAGATGGGCCCATAGAGACAGTACAACCCTCTCTATCCTATATGCAGGTAAGCAGTTTAGATCAGGTGCAGAAGCAGGAGAGTCTACCTTAACTGAGAGGAGTTGGGCTCCCTGTTCCAACACTCAGTGGCTGGCTAAGTCCTTGGGATAATTTTAATTTTTGTAAATTTAGTGACACTCTTCCCCCCCCCCAAAAGAAAAGGAAGAGTAAAAAAACACTCAATGACCAATAGGAATCAGGTCCAGAACAGTTAATTTATTCCTGCACACCAAAGGAATGCTAAACATAAAATACTCATAAAAGGCATGAACAGAATGATTTAAAAAACAGGATTTCCTCATTTATAACCCCTGTTAAAATTGAGTGATACTCAAACTCCATCAAACATAAAGCAGTCTTACAGGGTTGCTGGTTAGGCATTTTACATTTCACCTCGGTGCTACACTATTGCATTCCAAACCCAAACCTTCACTAAGCTTTAGGTCCAATTGTGCTTGTATCTGCCACAACTAACAGTTTTTCTCACTGGATCTCGGATTTTTGGACCTTCATACTCACAGGATGACCTCCAAGACTGGATATGTCAACCTAGAAAACCAGATTCAGTTCCCTTCTCAGGAATGAATAAATGAATGAATGAAAAAGCATTTGTCAAGTGCTTACTATATAGATCTAGATCTAGATATAAATATAGATATATGGAGTTCACATTCTATTGGGAAGGATGTTACATCTGGAGGGTTTCAGAAAGACCCAGTGGTCCTCAGGGCACTTTACTATGGCAAAGTAGCATGTCTTCTTTAATGCAATTTATCATTATAAACTAATGTCAGTTTCTGACATTGAACCATTTGATAATGCCAAGGACTTTGGTGGAGGGGACTTTCTCTTCTGGGTCTTCCATAGCTGTGGCAGCAGCATCCACAGGAGTAGTTTCCAGGCTACATCTCCGTGGGATTGCTTCCCCATATGGTGCTTCAAGAAGTACAGGCCAGTAGTCCAAGGAGCACTATCATTGTCCAGGCTTTTGGGTTCAGGGTCCTGGGCCATATCCACTGGAGTCTGAGGGGAGGTAACAGTTGAGGTGGTGGTGGTTTGACTCGCCTGATAATATTACCTTTTGTCTCTCCCTCAGGGTTCCTTACTGTCTAGTATAAAGTAGTGAAGATGGCTGGGAGCCCAAGGGCTAATCTGCCTGCTTGAGTCCAAAAAGGGAGCCATGGGTGGGGCTGAGGAGGGAGAAAACAGAAGACAGAGTGTACTACTTGCCAGTTCCCCTAAGGAGTCACAACCAAGAGGATCAACCAAAAGCTGCCTGTCCTTCTGACTCTAGGGTTCCTAATCTGGGGCCGGTGAACTTTTGATAACTGTGTTTTGATAGAATTAGTTTCTGTTATAATCCTATGGGTTTTATTTTATGCATTTAAAAACTCTGTTCTAAGATGGGGTCCATAGGTTTCACCAGACTGCCAAAGGGGGGTCCATGACACAGAAAAGGATAAGAATTCCCGTTTTAACTGATGCAGCACCCTCTCTCCCCCCCAGCCACTGTCATGGGATAGGGAAGAACAAGGGACCACTCAGGGCTTACCACATCCTACTAAAATGCCAAGTCCTTTCAGCACTGGGCCACCACATGGCTGGAGATAGCCAGGACATTCATCATCCTGAAGGCCCAAGCAATGAGTCATCATGTCCTTGGCGTCCTAGAACTTTCCAGGGGAGCTTTGGATACACGTTCCCTCAAGTGGCTCCCAGAGACCAATTCAGCCTCTGCTTATCTGTGACATAAAAAACTTTCCCATTTCTGTCTTGGTTCAGTGTTTCCATTCTACTCTTTGTATATCCCATGAAGTTCTATTTAACTACCTTCTTCCATTTCCAGTTTCAGAAATTCTGTTTAGCCTTCAAGATCCCACTCAAATGCCATGTCCTCCATGAAGCCTTCCCTAATTCTCCTAACCAGAATGACTTTCTTCCAACGTTCCTATAACACTTCATTCTCTCCTCACTTAAGCATACTTCTTGTATTCTTGTATGTGAGTTTAACTCAAATCAAGCTTAGAAAGAACTGTAGTACTCCATGCAATGTCAATACATTTTGGGAAAATGTTGATAGAAATGCCTTGTAGGAGGCTCTGTCTTAATTAGCTGGCTAACTCCTTTGTCAGTCTTGTATTCTACTAGAGTAGACTGTAATTTCCAACAAGGGCAGAGACCAGACCCAGCACAGGGCTCTGTACACAATCAGCTCAAAATACAAGCTTATTAAACTGAATTGAACGTCATTGTTTCTTTCTTCAATTGTAAGCTCCTAGTGAGTAGGGAATATGTGAGTGTCTGAGTGTCTATGTGCTTTTATTCATAAATACCCCCAATTTAAATACACCCTTATATATTTACAGGGTTGCTTTAGACAACATTACTATGTTAATGTCATAGTGGAGACATGAACTAGGAGACCCGAGTCCTTATTTCTGCCCCAAATTTGCTGTGTGACATTAAGCAAAGTCACTCTCCACCTCCAAAATCCTCTCCACTGCTGAACAAGAGCTTTGGACTGGAAACAAAGGTTCTTGCCCTGGGGTCTATAAATTTTTCCAAATAAATATTTTGATGATTGTATTTCAACATAATCGGCAAATTGCAAAAATGCCCAGAGTCTCACCTTCCCAGTGGGGATGGACGTCTTCCTAAAGGCCCTACAGTGAGTCGGTAAGTGAGTGAGGGAGGTACTGCCCGGTGAAGGAGTCCCGTGGAAGTGGGTTAAGGAAGCAGGCCCTCTGGGAGGGGCTGAAGGGTTTTCTTTGCCACCTGGGAATCATTTACTGCAGCACAGTTAGACCTAGAAAAGATAAAGTCCCAAGGAACCAAATAGTGGGGAGGATTTGGCTGAATCCTGGCTGGAAAGAGTAGGGAGGCCTCCCTCTGTTTGCACTCCAAAAAGCCTTCCCAGAAGGGGGAGGGAGAAGCATTGCTGTGGTCAATTGTTCAGGCTAGACTCTCAAGGCCCACCAACACTGGCCTCTCTCATTCCCCTGAAACCTTGTTCAGTGGGCAGGTTTTTCTCCTGTCAGTATTTCCTCACATCTTGCCAGTCAAGATATTTTTAGAGACCTTGTAACTACAGACTGCCAAGAGGCCCTATGACATGGTGGATAGGGAGCAGGCCTTGAACCCAGGTTTGGGTTCAAATCCTATTTCTGACACATATGAGCTGTGTGACTCTAAGCAAGCTACTTAGCTTCTCAGTGTTCTAGGCAATTCCCTAAGATCATAAATTTCAGTGAAGGTGCTGACGCAGGCTGGTAGAGAGAGTTTCCTTACCAGGAAGTTTTCTGTATAAAATCACAGGTTTAGTCCTGATCTCTTGTAAACGTAAGCTTCTTAAGAACCAAGACAGTTTATTTTTTTGTCTTTTCCTCCCCCAGAACCCAGCACTGTATTTGGCATATAGTAGGTATTTAATAAATGCTGATTGGCATGTAGTAGATACTTAATAAATGCTTATTGAGGGGCAGGTAAATGGCACAGTGAATAGCACACCAGCCCTGGAGTCAGGAGGACCAGAGTTCAAATCCAGCCTCAGACACTTAACACAAAAACTGGCTGTGTGACCTTGGGCAAGTCACTTAACCCCAATTGCCCTACCTTCCCCCCTCAAAAAGAATGCAAAAAAAAAATAAATGCTTGTTGATTGCTTGATAAATGCTAAATGCTAGGTTTTTATCTCATCATACAGCCCCCCAAAGACTTTAAAACATTCCTGGTGGTGAGCTAACAGGCCCAGCCCCCTTGGCTCCAGAGAACACCAGAGTAGCAGGTGGTAAAATTCAAAAGTGACTGCTAAATTGATTGATTGCCAAAGAGCCTACATCTCTACCCACAGACACCACTAACTGCCCCAGCCAGAGTGGTAAAGTAGGGCAGAAGAAGAAAGCAAAGCTGGGGAGCCCCTAGTCCCAAGGAGGAGCTCAGCTGGTGGTTCCTTGTTTCTTTGTTTTTGTTTTTGGGGTGGTTTTTTTTGTTTGCCTGGGCATAGCAGGGGATCGGTTTAAAAATGCTGCCACAGGATGGTGAGAACCAGCAAAAGGGAAATAATTATAGCATTTCAGCCTACACTGTGTCTGCTTAAACTCAGGTATAAATAGATCCTTAAACCCTCCCCTATTCAGTTCAACTCCTTCTAATCTCAAGCAGCAGCAATGTCTTGGAGGGGGGCAGGGGGGATTTTTTGAAAGTGAGGCAGAGCCATATGTCTATCCCTCCTCCTTCTTCCTCCTTCAGGCAAGCACCTACCCAATTCTCTGGGCAGAAGGAGAATAAATGATAATTCGCAGAATAGAGGGCTCCATTCAAAAAACCAAATCATGTCCCCCTTCTATGTCAAGTTGGACAGACATTCTGAGGGTTGTCAGACAAATACTTCCTCTAGTGCCCAGGTAGTTAAAGGCAAGTAGAAACCAGACGTATAGTCTCTAAAAGTAATCACCAGAGCTCAGGGTTTCGAAGTCTCAGCTGATACAGCCAAGCTGGAAAACCTGCTCTGTGGCAACCTGGAAAAGGCCCCTTGATCCTCCGAGGGCACATCGAGAATTTCTGGTTGAACCAGATCACCAGTGGAGTCCCCTGGGGTGAGCGTCTTGTTAGCCCCATGCCAGTTCAAGGAGTCTCACCCCAACTCCACTCAGGGTGGGTGCCAGCTTACTACAAGGCCAGAGAGGCCCAGGCAAATCCCTAAGAGTCTGCAAAGATGGAGTGAGTTATTCCTTTACCACAACTAGGAGGGAAGAAGAAACTCCCTTTGATTGGAGAGATTTTAGTATGCAAAGCAAGATTGTTTTGGGAGGGGAAAAAAGGCCTGGAGAAGGAACACAACCACAGCACCATCTACTGTTCCCACAACCCTGGAAAATGGCTGATTTTCTCCCGAAAGTGGGAATTTTAGAACTGAAATGTTAGAACTGGAGTGTTAGAACCTTAATGTCAAATATGGAAGAGACCCCAGATCATACGACATTAGGACATAAATTTGGAGCTGGGAGGAACCTGAGAAGATAGAAGGTTATAAGAAATAGGGAACTTCAGAACACAGAATGTCAAATGGAAGGGACCTCAGAACATAGAACATTAGAACACAGAATGTTAGAGTTGGAAGGACCTCGGAACATAGAATGTCAGAGATAGAAAGGACCTTATGGATCATCTCATTCAATCCCCTCATTTTGCAGAAGAGGACTCAGGCGTATCCAGAGGCAGTGACTTACCCAAGGTCATACAACTAGTTAGGAAAAGAGCCAGGATTAGAACTTGACTTCTATTCTAGTGTTCTTTTCACTAGACCATTTTATTCCCATCTCATTCATTGGGGGATGGTTTTGTCTTAAAAAAAAAAGTTGATTCTAAGGAATCCAATTAATGGCAGAACATGGCTTAAGCAAAAAGAGTATCTCCATTGAGTCTTCAGTTTAGTTTGGTTTGGATTTGGAAGTTGGACAGGACCTTAAGAGTCCACTGAATCCAAACCCTTCATTTTTCAGATGGGGAAACTGAGACTTATAAATGTTAAGTGACCCACCCAAGGTCACACAAGTAATAAGTGTCTGAGGCAGGATTCAAACACAGATCTTCCTGATTCCAAGTCCAGAACCCTAGCCATTATGCCAACAAACTGCTTCTCCAAGGTCCCCCTTCTCATTTTATAGATAAGGAAACTGAGGTCCCGGAACTTGCTTAAGGTCATACAGATAGAAAAAGCAGCAGAGGCAGAATTCGAACCTGGGTCCTTTGACTCTAAATCCAATTTCCTCTTTTCCCCATATCATTACCAAACAGGTTTGGTGCCATGAGAGAGTAGATCAAAGGAGGCAGAAGGGCCTAGGAGTGGGTCTAGTTTTCTGACTCAGTTTCTTCATCTGTAAAATGAGGATAATAATGCTCATAGTTCCTCCTGCGCAGGGTTATAGTGAGGAAAGAGTTCTGCAGATACATCTATATTGCTTTAATACGGACATATAGGCAAGTGGGCACAAGCAAAGCCTAGGAACGTGCATTATTTTGAGTCTGTAGCGCCAAAGCAGTTGATCAAAGACACTGACCCTATGACTCTTAAATAGGGGTGCCCTGGGACCCTATTTTTCTGTGTGTTCTTTTCATTCATTCTCTAAAATCTCCCCCTGGACAGTTACTTGAATCTATCAATATTAGACAAGCCAGCCTCTAACTAACATGCCTGGGACAACGGGAGATTCAGTAGGTCTGCTCCTCAATAGGCTTCTTTGCTTTAGATTGAGGGTCTCGGAGTGGGAGATGGGCACAGGCCTCCCTCCTTGCCTTGAGACCTAGAGATGATTCCACCTCGTGTGCTCGGCTTTCTCAGAAATTCCCTTGCCCCTGCTTTCCCTTCTAACCTCCTTTGCCCTTCCTTCCGGGGCTCCAAATCTGTTTGGTCTGGTCTCTGTCTTCAGCCCTGGCCTGTCACCTGCACCTGTTTTCCCCACAGACCTTAAACCAGAGTCAATAGGCTGTTTATTTCCATTGGTCTTGGGCTTTATCTCTCTGAGCTCTTGTTTGCTATAGCCCAAGGATACAACGATAGTTCAACATTCCTCTCCCCTTCACAGACTTAGTAGGATTCTTTTATTTAATTTTTAATTTTTTGCTTTTTGGAGGGGGGAAGGCAGGGCAATTGGGGTTAAGTGACTTGCCCAAGGTCACATGGCTAGTTTTGTGTTAATTATCTGAGGTCAGATTTGAACTCAGATCCTCCTGACTCCAGGGCCAGTGCTTTATTCACTGCACCACCTAGTCACCCTTTTGGTTGACTTCTTAAAAGGGTATCATTTTTCTATGCCTCAGTTTTCCCACTTATAAAACAAAGGTGATATTAATCTCTAGTCCCCCTCTTGGTAGGACTTCAAATAGAAGAGACCACTTGCGCTTGGTTGGAACTGGAAGGCCATGCATGGGTCAGTCATTTCAATTCTCTGGACTGAGGGTAAGTAGGCAATGCAATGGATAGAGAGCACTGGGCCTGGAGTCAGGAAGACCCAAGTTCAACTCTGACCTCAGACCCATCTAGCTGTGTGACCCTGGGCAAGTCACTTAACTCCGTTTGCCTCAGTTTCCTTATCTGTAAAATGAGCTGGAGAAGAAAATAACAACTCACTAGCTATGTGACCCTGGGTAAGTCACTTAACTCTGTTTGCCTCAGTTTCCTCATCTGTAAAATGGCAGACCATTCCAGTATCTTTGCCAAGAAAACCCCAAATGGGTTGTGAAGAGTCAGACACGACTGAGATGAGTGCACAACAAAATTATGCCACTTACTACTTCTAGCCCAGTCACTGTGAGTAAAGTGTTTTGTGTAGCTAAAAGCAATATTGACATGGGAAATGTGAAAGTTATAAAAAAAAATGTACAGAGGAAACATTGCTGGCTTTGGAATCAGAGGACCTGGGTTTGAATCCTAACTTTGTCATACACTAGCTGCATGATCTTGGTTAAGTCATTTCCTTTCCCTGGGCATCCATTTCCTGGAAGTTGGACTAGATGTTCTTTAAGGCTCTTTCCATCTAGGAGGGTACTGGCAAGTGTTTAACAATTAGCTCACTGGGGGAAAAAATGTGGCCAGGATGAGTTTAATCAGCATCATTAACATTTTCTTCCATCTTAAGTCTAGACAATCAACAAAACAATGAATCCAGGCCAGGTTTTGTAGTATTTGCTGATTTCTGGGAGGTAAGCAAGCACTCATACTGAAAATTTAACAACTGGCTCTCCCAAGCCATGAGCTGGCTCTAGCATAACCCTGCTTCCAGCTGTACATCTATGATGAATGGAGGTTATTGATTCTGAGTTGAGAAGCTGTGTGGCATGATGGATAGAGAGATGGCCCCAATGCCATCTAGTCCTGGTTTCAAGTCTTGACTCTGATATGGCCTGGCTGTGTGATCCCAGGAAAGGTACCTAATTTCTTGGTGTTCTTGACTATTCTTTAACCCTAAAAATTGCAGAGAAGATGCCAACCTGCCTTATTACAAGGAGTCCCCTCATCTGGCAGTTCCCTATACCACTAAAATCGCAAGTCCTAATCTCAATCTCATTTCTGATTTAGCAGAACAAACCACTTTGTCATTTTGGATGAAGGGGTCAATAACCAGGAATCATCTTTTAATTAGCTGAGATCAGGGACCATGAGAAGAAAAAGAGCAGTAGGGGGGAATGTTGTGTCCCCTCCCCCCATCTTGCCCTTGACCCAAGGAGTATCCCCCCTGCCATTTCCTTCTCCAGTTCATTTTTTGCAGATGAGAAACTGAGGCAAACAGGGTTAAGGGACTTTTTGCCAAAAAAAAAAGCCCCAAATGGGTCCCCATGGAATCATGCAATCTGCCGGTGTAGATTGCTCCTGTCTGCCACTCCACCCCAGGATTTCCCAGAAGGTATCAGAAAGGTATGGATGGGGGCGTGTCTAATGTATTTACACAGACATTTGTGTCTGTGTCATCAAAGCCATCTCCGAGGACGGTTTAAATCTACAACGTTGTAACCTTGGGGCAGTCACACCTTACTTTCTCTCTTTTTGTTCTTTTTCATGTACCCATTCTCTTTGACCCAGGACCTTCCCAAAAGAGCCCCAGATTGGTTGTTGGGACCCCAAAAGTCTATTCTTGCTTCTGTGGCAAACTGTATGATTTCCAGCAAGACATATCTCCTTTTTATGCCTATCTTCCCAATAGAAAAAAAAACCAAAAACAAAGATAAGACCTACCTCATCTACCTTCCGGCCCTGGGTTGACTTTCTTAGCTTGTTTGTTTTCAGTGTAAACAAGAGAAAAGTCTCTATATTTCAAAATAAAAACCTTTAGCAACAACTTTTATTATAAATGATCCTTGCCTTGACTTTTGAAAAATGATAATATTTTTAGAGTTGTATTTCAAAATAAATGGTTTCCTTTGTAATCCTATGAGGTATGCCATATGCAGTTAAAAATACCATCCTGAGAAAGGATCCATGGGTTTCACTAAACTATCCAAGAGGTCCCACACACCAGAAAGATTATGAGAGCCCGGGCGTTCAAGACAGGAGTGCTAAGGGGCAGCTGGGTGGCACAGTGAATAGAGCACCAGCCCTGGAGTTAGGAGGACCTGAGTTCAAATCCAGCCTCAGACACTTAACACTTACTAGCTGTGTGACCTTGGGCAAGTCACTTAACCCCAACTGCCCTCCCTTACCCCTCCAAAAAGACAAAAAAAAAAAAGAAAAGATAGGTGTACTGCTTTCAAGTAAGATATTAAAGAGAGGTAATATTTGAAAAGCGCTTTGTAAACCTTAAAGCTCTATAACAGTGCTATAATAATGATAACTCTACAATTAGTGAAATAACTTTAAGATACATAGCTTAGCAAATCCAGCCCACTTTTTAATAGTTCTTAGTGAAAGAGGTAGGCCCCACTTTGGTGTCAGGCCCTTTGCAAACGTTCATTTATGAATCAGTTTAGACCTTAGAAGGCAATTTCTCATAGAGATTCTGTTATTAAAGGGAGCCAGGTTTCCAGGCCAACCTCCAACAGCCAACTTAAACTACAATATAACTGATATGCAGGAAATGTGCCATGAAAAAACAGTTTAAAAAAAAGAAAGAAAAAAAAATCATTCTGCAATACCGGTGACTAGACAAAATGGACAAAATTAAGCAAGATTTAGGGAGACATATTTAACTTCATTGCTAGAGCTTAAGTGAAAAAAAGCAAGTTTATTTATGTAACCTGTATAAACTTTGGGGGGGCCTTATTTATCCCAACTCCCATTCACATTGACAAGTTAGCATTCTGGAACAAGGCCAAATCTTCCCTTCCTGTTCCTAGGGAGATCCTTGAAGGGTTAGAGTATCTCTTTTCTACTGTCGACTCAGGCCCCCATTCTGGTGTGTTATCCCCAATATCTATGGCTGGTTACAGTTATTATCTCCCCTATATGACTGATCAGCCCTGTGATTAACACTCTGATATCATAAAACTATTGTTGTTGAGTTGTTTTAGTCTAGTTTTGACCCCATTTGGGGTTTTCTTGGCAAAGATTCTAGAGTCGTTTGCCATTTCCTTCTCCAGATCATTTGACAGATGAGGAAACTGAGGTAAACAAGGTTAAATGACTTGCCCAGGGTCACACAGCTAGTAAATATCTGAGGCCAAATTTGAACTCAGGTCCTCCTGACTCCAGGACAGGTACTCTATCTACTGTGCCACCCAACTTTTACAAAAGTATATTTATTAAGAAGTTATAGCAAGAACAGAAGTACAAACACATCTCCTCCACCTTTCCACAGCACGCTGTCCTCTGTGTCATCTCCATTCCTGGGGAGAGTGAGCTCAAATGGAAAGCGTTTATGACCAAGCGTTCACCACACCAAGCTCCCTCTTGAATGGAGGCCCAGACCAGGGGAGAGTTGTTTTCCTTTTGCCTGTTGTTCGAGTGTTACTGGGCTGGGTCACACCAGCCATCCTTTACTGGAGCATTGGTACCTCACTTATTTTTGCTGCCAGCAAACTTTGGACCCGTGGTGGCTCTCCTGATGTTTTGAAGCTCACAAGTTCACAGTCTAGTTCATTCCTTCTCCAATATTTCACCAAAGAGCAGAAAAGAGAAAACAAAGGCCAAGAGGCACCACGTTCACAGCCAAGCCTGGGTGGGAGGAGAGACACCTGACAGGCTACCACCGTCACTGCCTCCCTCCTTAGGCTTACATACAGTACTGACTGTAATGCTGCCAGTGAGAGAGAGGGCCTAGGCAGGTTGTGAGGATAACAGAGATGGAGATGTAGTGTCTAAAAGGAGGGAGTCAGTCAGTCAGTCAACTAGAACTTATTAAAGATTGTGCACCAGGCACTGAGCTGAGCACTGGGGGTACAAAGTGGGAATGGGAAGTGAGTGTCCCACTTTAATTCTGCAATGGTCAGATCCCTTTTGGAGGCCCGTGCCCAGTTCTATACATAGGACATTCATAAGGCTGAGTGCATCCAAGGAAGAGCAACCAAGAGAGTGAGGGGCCTGAAAATTCAAGCCATGCAAGGTACCTACACTAGTTAAACCACTTGTAGAAGAGTGTTGGGAGTAGGTTCAGATAGTCTATTAGTCAATAAGCACTTAAGAACCTACTGTGTGTCAGAAAGACTCATCTTCCTGAGTTCCAATCCAGCCCCAGACACTTGCTAGCTGTGTGACCCTGGGCAAGTCACTTAACCCTCAGTGTGCCTCAGTTTCCTCATCCGTAAAATGAGCTGGAGAAGGAAATGGCAAACCACTCCAGTAGCTTTGCCAAGAAAATCCCAAATGGGGTCATGAGTCAGATATAATTGAACAACAATAAAAATGTGTCAGACACTGTACTAAGTGCTGGGGATATCAAGAAAGGCTTTTCAAGAGTCCTGGCCCTCAAAAAGCTCAGTCTGATGAGAAACACAGCATACAAATAACTAGACTTGTGACTTCATCTGTACTGGGAATCCCCAGATGAGGATATTCCCTCTCACAAGACAGGTGAGGCCTTCTCTGAGACTCTTAATCTTAGAGAGTTTCCTAGAGCCCTGAGAGGTTAAATGAGCTGTTGCCCAAGGTCACACAGAAGGTATAGGTCAGAGTCAGAACTTGAACTTGGGTCTCGACCCACTAAGCAACACCACACTGCCTGGGAGAAAAATGACATAGCAAGCAAAGAAAAGGAACATAAGAGCGACATTGAAAAGGCAGAAAGCAAAGAAAGCAGAGATGATAAAAACATTTTTATTTGAATAGAAGAAAATGCAAAAGAATCCCCACAAAAGAAAAACAAATCAGCCTTTAAAGAGAATCCCTCTCTCTCTGGTTCTTGGTTGACCATAGCCTCTGGCTCATCTATTTTCAGCTCCCCGAAGGACACTGGTGCATGAGAAACAATATCTAGGAGGGATTCTATCTTTTGGGAACACGTAGCAAATACAGAGAGCAAGAAATTCCATTTATTTTTAGTTAATTAATTAATTTTTAGTTTTTAGCGTTCCCTTCCATAAAATTTTAAGTTCTAAATTTTCTCCCTCTTCCTCCCTTCTCCTTCCTCAAGATGGCACACAATTCGACATAAGCTCTACATATGCCTTTATATTAAGCACATTTTCACATTATCATGTTGCAAAGAAGAATTAGAACCAATGGGAGAAACCATGAGAAAGAAGAAACAAAAAAGAGAGAGAAAGTAAATAGTATGCTTCGATCTGCATTCAGACTCCACAGTTCTTTCTCTGGAGGTGGATAGCGTTTTTCATCATGAGTCTTTTGGAGCTGTCTTAGATCATTGCATTGCTGAGAAAAGCTAAGTCTATCAAAGTTAGTCATCACACAATGTGAAAGCAATAAATTCTTAAAGAATGACAAATGGAATATAAACTCAGCAAGAGAAAGGGAGCAAAGTAAGTGATGGGGACCCCACATCACTCAGTTGCCATCCTTTGCCAGTCTCTGAACCCACCTCCTATCAGGGCAGTATTAATGGCGGCCATAGTAATGGTAGCTCATTCTCTCTCCTTTCCTTCTTAAAATTTCAGCTTTTTTTTTAACAATTAAATTATTTATTTTTAGTTTTCAACATTCACTTCCATAAGTTTTAAATTTTCTCCTCCTCCCTCCCCAAGACAGCTCACAATCTGATATGGGCTCTACACGTACATTCCTGTTAAACACATTTTCACATTAGTCATGTTGTATAGAAGAATTATAACAAATGGGAGAGACCATGAGAAAAAAAAATGAAACAAAAAAGAAAATAGTCTACTTTGTTCTGCATTCCCACTCCATGGTTCTTTTTCTGGATGTGGCTGGCATTTTACATTATGTGCCCTTTGGAATTGTTTTAGGTCCTTGCATTGTTGAGAAGGGCTACGTCTATCAAAATCAGTCCTGGCACACTGTGGCTGTTACTGTGTACAAGATTCTCCTGATTTTACTCCCCTCACTCAGTATCAGTTCATATAAGTTTTTCCAGGTTTCTCTGAAGTCCACCTATTCATTATTTCTTATACACAATAGTATGTCATTACATTTATATACCACAACTTGTTCAGCCATTCCCCAGTTAATGGGCATCCCCTCAATTTCCAGTTCTTGGCCACCACAAAAAGAGCTGTTATAAATATTTTTGTACACGTAGGCCCTTTTCCCATTTTTATGATTTCTTTGGGATACAGCCCTAAAAGTGGTATTGCTGGGTCAAGGGGTATGCACATTTTTATATCCCTTTTGACATAGTTCCAAATTGTTCTCCAGAAAGGTTGGATCAGCTCACAACTCCACAAACAATGAATTAGCGTTCCAACATTCCCACATCCTCTCCAACATTTATCATTTCAGATGAGAGGAGAAAGAGGCTGTGTTTTCTCCTCACAGTCATGGCTCCTAATCACTGGGTTAGAATCTGCCAAGGATTTTTGTCCCATTCTGCAGGCATCCATCCCAATTACATTCTAATTCCATGGGTTAGAAGATGCTCACTTACAGATTGTTTTCCTTTTAAAGAGATCTCCTTTTGGAGTTTGGGGCTATTTGTGGGTGACATATTGGGGCCAATGCTATAACTCTGGGGAAGAGACAGAGATACTTTCAGTGAGATAAGAGTGCATGGTAGAGAGAGGGTGGTAAAATATAGATCAGTGGTTCTCAACCTTCCTAATGCTATGACCCTTTAATACAGTTCCTCATGTTGTGGTGACTCCCAACCATAAAATTATTTTTGTTGCTACTTCATAACTGTAATTTTGCTACTGTTATGAATTGTAATGTAAATATCTGATATGCAGGATGTATTTTCCTTGTTACAAATTGAACATAACCCACAGGTTGAGAACCGCTGATATAGAGGAAAGAATATTAGCCTTGGAATCAGGAAACCTCATTCTGAATACTGCCTGTGAACTTAGTGGGATAGAAGTCACACTTATAGGTCATAATTTTTTTGAACCTCGATTTCCCCATCGGCAAAATGGGTACAATAATACTTGCTCTACCTATCTTAAGGAATAGTTGTGAGCTCATTTTGTGAATTTTAAGTTGTTAAATAAATGTCAGTCTTTATATTTATGTCAAGCGCTCCAGCAGTCTTTTCTGGACAATGGAAAAGTTAGTGTAATTTGGCAACGTGGATTAATAGGACTGAATCTGGAGCTAAGAAGCCTGGATTTGAATACTGTCAAAATTTACTAGCTACAAGACTAGAGACAGGCAAGCAACAATTGCTCAAAATCTCAGTCTCCTAATCTGTAAAATAGGGGATTTGGTGGTGAGAGAACTGGATCTAGAGCCAGTAAAACGTACGTTCAAATCCAGCCCCAAACGCTTAATGGCTGTATGACCCTGAGCAAGTCACTTAACCTTTGTTTGCCTCAGTTTCTTCCTCTGTAAAATGGGGATAATGATAGCCCCTACCCTCAGAGATGTTATGAGAATAAAATATTGGTAAAGGGTTTTTGAAACCTGAAATCACTATGTAAATACTATTATTTACATCACTATCATACTAATTATAAGTATTTCTAACTACATTTGCAAGGAGGGGTCATGTGAGGAAAATATTTTGCGAAGCTTAAAGAGCTATATAATATGAACTTTTTATTACTGGAGAACTGAAGATACCAAATTCTCCAGTTAATGAAGGTGCCCCTTCTCTTCATTTCCTGGCTGAACTCCTGTGGATTTTTTCCTATCCCAGAACCAGGAATTACCCCCACCCCTGCCCTTTTCAGCTTCTCTGTGTGTGCTGTCTTCTCATGTGCTTCTCGAGGAGAGGAACTCTCTTTTCCCAGTGCTTGGCACATAGTAGGCACTTAAATGTTTATTGATTGACTGAAGAACAATTATTCTGGTCACGTAGGTGGCCTAGAGGCTAGAGCACTAGGTCTGGACACAGGTTCAAATCCAACCTCAGATACTTACTAGCTGTACAACCCTAGGAAAGCATTTAACCACTCTCTGCCTCAGTTTCCTCTGTTGTAAAACGGAGATAATAATAGCACCTACCTCCTAGGGTTGTTGTGAGAACCAAATGAGATAATAATTGTAAAGTGCTTAGCACAGTGCCTTATGTAAGTTAGCACTTGCATAAATGTGAGCTATTGTTCTTACTTAGAGGCCACCCAATGCCTGGATTGTTTTGTTGAGCAAAAGGCATTTGGCAGGCACATGGATGTAAGAGTCCCTTGGTACAAGTGTGGTTGCACAACTGGTTATAGCCTTCCACCCAATGATCCCACTCCACTCTAAGGAATATAAATTTGGAAAGACATGAAATAATGCAAGGCAAGGGAAACAGAATTGAATATCAGAAGCTACATTGACAACTGCATGAAAACATCGGAAAGAGATCCAGAGACCGCGGAATAAAGAAACCGTGAATCTTACTTTGCTAACAAAGTCTTCACTTCTAAAAATAGTCGTGATTGTGCCGTTTGACGGAATTTTGTTTCCCTTATTTTGTGTTAGCCAAGATCATAATTGTAATAAAATTCATTTTGTTTCAAAATATTTAACTTTTTATCAATTTATTTCATTTTCATGTTGCCT
Organism: Pseudochirops cupreus; assembly: GCA_028627135.1. NCBI lineage: Eukaryota > Metazoa > Chordata > Mammalia > Diprotodontia > Pseudocheiridae > Pseudochirops > Pseudochirops cupreus. Next base: position 144,522,492 of record CM053584.1, on the reverse strand, counting down.
TTGTTTCCAAATTTACCATTTCCCCCTAACCAGAAAAAAAAATAGTCTGATACTATTTATAAACTTGTGGCTTAGATCTTGACCGCCGACCCCTATCCTTTTCAGAGTGAACACAGTTCCAGATAAAGTGTACTTGTACTGGGTCACACTGGACATGAGGTTTTGGTGCATGAGGCTTCTGTTTTGAAACACCGAGAAGGGTAGTTCAAAGTAGAAAACTGGAATCAAATGACTTGGATTCATTTTCTGTCTCCAACCCGAGCTGTGTCACTTGGGGGCAAGTTATTTCATCTTTCTAAGCCTTAGTTTCCTCATGTGTAAAATGGGGATCACGACACTTGGCAGCGTCTACCAGACTACATTGTTGTAGAGAAACTATTTTGTAACCTTTAAAGACAATAGAAACGTGAGTTACTTGGTCCTGTTTATGGCAAAACGGTGAAGTTGATACTTCGTCTCTGGCTTTTTGCTGGTCTCTGTCTACTCCTTTTTTGCTTTAGTAATAGGCATAAATAATATACAATAAATAAATAAATTTAGTGTTATATAACAGTAAATAAATTTAGCATTATATAATGATAAATAAATTTCATATTCTATAATAATAAAGAAATAAATTTAGTATTATATGACAATAAAGAAATAAATTTAGTATTATATGATAATAAAGAAATAAATTTAGTATTACATAATAATAAATGAATAAATTTAGTATTACATAATAATAAAGAAATAAATTTAGTATTACATAATAGTAAAGAAATTTAATAATAATATGTAATAATAAATTTAGTAATTAAACAAAGTTACTAAATCCTCACTTGGAGGTGTCTGAGAAATTTTGTGGCTTTTTAATTCCTCTCTGGGATCAAAACTAGAGAAAAACTGATATGCCCTTTATCCTTTGGCTGAAACTCATTTACACCAATGTGTTAGCTGTCAGTCAATGAACATTTATTAAGCACCTACTCTATGCCAGGCACATAAGTGCTAGAGATACAAAAAAAAGAGACAAAAGACAGTTTCTGCCCTCAAGGAGCTTACAATCTAATGGAGGAGACAACAAGCAAACAAATATGTACAAGCAAGCTATAAATAAGATATAAAAAAGGAAAGGCTCTAGAAATAAGAGGAGTTGGGAAAGGCTCCCTGTAGAAGATGAAGTTTAAGTTGGGACTTAAAGGAAGCCGGAAAACCAGTAGGTGGAGATGAGGAAGGAAAGCATGCCCAGTATGGGGAACAGTCAGAGAAGGTACCCAGAACCAAAAGATGGAGTGTCTTGTTCATGGATCAGTAAGAAAATCAGTGTCATGGGATCAAAGAATACCTGGGGGGGGGGGGAGGGAAATGTAAGAAGACTGGAAAGGTAGAGGAGGGCTAGGTTAGGAAGGACTCTGGTGCCTTCCTATTTATTGCCACCAGGATCACACAATCATGTGCTTGACGTTCAAAGTCCCTCAGCACAGCCCCCCTCCTACCTTTCCATCTTCTTATACCTTACTCCCTCACCCGTAGTCTCCAGTAACACTGGCCTCCTGATCATTCCACTAATAAGATGCTTCATCCCTCTGCTCTAGGCATTCTCTCTGGCTGGCCTCCAGGCCTAGAACATTCTCCTTCCTCTGCTTTGACTACTGACCTCTCTGGTTTCCTTTCAGTTTCATCTAAAACCCTACCTCAGTGGTTCTCAACCTTCCTAATGCCGCGACCCTTTGATACTCGTATGTGGGCGTATCTGCATGTGGGCAGACCCACCTAGAGACGGATAGAGGAGCGGTGTCTCGGTGCCTAAGACCCTCGGAAATATGTGTTTTCCGAGGGTCTTAGGCGACCCCTGTGACCCCCATGAAAGGGTCATTCGACCCCAAAGGGGTCGCAACCCACAGGTTGAGAACCACTGCCCTACCTCTTCCAGAAAGCCTTCCCAGCCCTCTTAATCCTAGTGCCTCCCTTATGTTAATTATTTCCTATTTGTCTTGTATATAGATTGTTTTGTACATGTATGTGTATATGTGTATATATACATACACATATGCATACACACATATATGTACATACACACAAATATACTCACACATACCTATATAAACATATATAATATATGTTATATAATATATATAATAAAAATATATTTTTATTTTATATATGTACATATGTATATACATATATATACATATATATGTGTATATATATGTGTGTGTGTATATATATATGTATATATGTATATATACACACATTTGCACGTTGTATCCCTCACATAGATTGTAAGCTCCTTGAGGGCAAGAACTGTCTTTTGCCTCTTTTTGTATCCCCAGTACTTAGCACACTGCCTGGCACATAGCAAGTGCTTAATGTTTTTAATTGTTTAAATTAAATTAAATGTTTAAGTTGTTTTTAATTGTTTGGTTGACTTTGAACGCCAAATAGAAGATTTTGTATTTGATTCTGGAAGTGATAGGAAGCCAGTGGAGTTTATTATAAATATATTTAGTTACTTAATACCTACCTAGGGGTAGGTGTTAAGTATTCTAGATATGGTTAGGCATTCGCTTTAGGGAAATCACTTTAGTAGCTGGATGGAGGATGGTTTAGAATGGGGAGAGGCTTGAAGCAGGCAGACTAACCAGCAGCTACTTTGGATTTCTAAGGCTTTTAATTCTTTGTGGTGTATAATGTAAGTGAGGGATCTGGACATGTGCTCTGGTCCCCTCCAGTGAAACTGGTACTTTTTTCTAATGAGCAAGGATAGCCAGAGGCTCCAGATTGGTCCCCGTGACTTTGGGGTTGTGTCAAAAATGACTGGTAACTAAACTGGGAAGAGCCATCCACTCACTGGGTTACAAAATGAGAGGACAAAAGTGCTGCCATGCTCACCCCCCTCTGCCATGTCTGTCTGTCTGTCTGTCTCTGTCTGTGTATCTTTCTCACTGTCTTTGTCTCTATCTCTGTGATTAAGGCTTAAAATCGTGGCATCACCTCCCTAATGTAATAGTCCTTTTTGAGAACGAAGGACAAACAGCAACCTCTGTGATTAGAGAAGGAGCTGCCCACTAGGACCAAGTTTCCAGTTGGACAACACAACTTCCTTTCTTTTTTTCTTCTTTCTTTCTTTCCTTCTTTTTTTCTTTCTTTCTTTCCTTCTTTCTTCCTTACTTCTTCCCTCTTTCTTCCTTCTTTCATTCTTCCTTCTTTCCTCCCTCCCTCCATTTCTTTCTTCCTTTCTTTCTGTCTTTCTTTCTTCCTTCTTCTGTCTCTTTCTTTCTTTCTTTCTTTCTTTCTTTCTTTCTTTTCTCTATCTCTGTCTCTCTTCCTCCTCACTCATTTCTTTGAGACTCCATCAACTCTCCTTTGAATTTGGGGTGGTCAGAGACAGTTTTCTCTTCTTCCCCCTCCCACCTAATGCCCATGAACACATGGCAACAAGGGTGCTCTGGAGCCAGCTCCTACCAAATGGTGATAGCTGATTGTTAAATTTTCAATATGAGCACCTAAACCTAGGAAATCAGCAAATGCTACAAACTAAGGTTTTATTTATTGTTTTTTTTTATGGTCTGAAATTAAGAAAACTATTAAATGCTTAATAAAAAAATCTAAATGTGTGATCTGCATACATTTTTTTTCAGAGCCAGTTGTTAAACATTTACCATGCCTGGCAGCAAGAACATGTACTTCCTTAAGTGAGTCTGAAACTGGACTTTGTGTTCCTGGCCAACTCTTCTGTTTTGTGCTTCTTACCCTGAGCACAGGTGAATGAAAAATGATACTGAGAGAAGGACATTCCCTGCTGCGGAGGTTACTCATGAGTGCCAGATATCAGGAGTTCCTGGGTGCTGTTTGCCTAGATAGAAGTGATTTCAGATTTCTGCAAGAACTTCCCAAAAGAGTGGAGCACCACCAGCAGGAGAATTCTGGAGCTGAAAGGATTCAGAAACTCCAAGGCTGCTCCTGGCCATCCAGCACATCTAGACTTAGAATTGCACAAATAGCATAGGTCAGATGGGAAAGTGAAATATTTGTTCTTCTGTCCTACAAAGTCCTCCTGGACGAGGATAATAGGTGATGGCTTATTGTTTCTCTAACAAATCTTTGCTAATGTGTGTTTATGAATTCTTTGCATTATATACATTTCTTTTGTGTTAGAAGAAATAAATAGCTTGTCTTATACCTGATGCCTACTTTATACACTGAGTACTTTTCTAGAAGGGATGATGCAAATGCCTTTTATGGAAAACCCTAAACATGAGTCATTCTTAAGTTTTAAGAGATTTCCCCAGAATTCCAACGTTAGACCAATGAACCAGAGTGTAATAAAAACCTGTCTTCTTTTAGGAGTCAGGCCACTCCCAAGGTGAATGTGGGTCTGCTTAAGCCCAGAATCACAAATGCATCAACAGGCCCCATCACCTCTTACTGCCGCCCACAATTCTGGAACCATAATCTAGATTAAATCAATTCCACAGTTGCTCTTGAATGAGGTGTGCTATTTACTCTCCTATGGCCCCACTCAGCAATGCCTGCAACTTTGTGGGTCAAAGTGCCCCTTCCTGACCACCACTCTCCTATGTATATTTCCTCCTTAAGAATGTAAGCTCCTTAAGGTCAAGGACCATCTATGCTTTTGTATTTGTATCCCCAATGCTTAGCACAGAGTTTTGTACAGAGTAATAGCTAAGACTTTTTCATTCATTCATTTTGGAGATGCCCTCATCACAATCCTTAGCTGAAGTTGCTGTAGGAAACATAAGTCTTGGGTGAGGGACATTCCTATCTCTCAAATATGCTATACTCCAGGCTGGTCTCAAACTACAAACTTGCTGTAGTTGTATTAGGATCCCAGGGTATTTCCTGTATTAGGGGGAGTGGGTTAGAAAGGACGGTAAGGTACCTGGATCTCCCTTCTTTATTGTTGTTCAGCTGTTTCGGTATTTTCTGAACCTTTGTGACCCCATTTGGAGTTTTCTTGGCAAAGATACTAGAGTGGTTTGCCATTTTCTTCTCCAGTAGATCCATTTTGTCAGGAAATCAGAGGTTAAGTGACTTGACCACAGCTAAGGAAGTATCTGAGGCTGGATTTGAACTCCGGTTTTCCTAACTCCAGGCCCAGTGCTCTATTTGCTGAACCACCAAGCTGCTTCCCCACTCCACCCCCACCTTGTCCTTCCACTTCATCCTAACCTTTCTCTTCCCACACTTTTGACTCAAGTCTCTCAGATTCTTGGCATCCAGAATCCATTTCCACCATGTCCAGTCCTCTTCCCTGTTCTATCATGCTGGTCCCAGGTCTCACCTCTTAACTTTCATTGTTCACATATGGCAATCACTATCTATAACCCCCCCATTTCCCCCTTTCTAAGACATTCACAACTTTGACCACTGTATTTCTTGCCACCTCAAGCCCTCTAGCATGCAAGATATTGGGTTTGAGGGTACAGACTTCTTATTCCAGGACTCCTGGGAGGGTGAAGTGCACAAGGAAGTTCTGGCAGAATGGGAGCACATAGGTGAAGCCCATGAAAGTTCAACCCCAGGTCACAGGACTAGAGGGCAGTACTAAGAACAGCCCAGCTGTGGGAGAGGAAGATTCAGAACTTGTACAAGTAGCTAATTGTGTGTGTGTGTTTGCACACGTGTGCATAATTATTATTAGATAGATAGATAGATAGATAGACAGACAGACAAATGATAGATTCAGGAAAATGGAGTTGATTATAGATACCAGAGAGCTAAAATGGAATTACAGAACTTCAGTGTTGGAACCTTAGAAATGATCTAATCCAAGCCCCATGCAAATCATGAAATCATGAATTCTTTCTACAACATCCATGACAAGTAGAGATCTAGTCTCTACTTGAAGACTTTCAACACTGGGAAAATACTAACCCATTAAACCGCCCATCCCATTTTTGAGATGATTCCAACTGTTGGGAAATTCTTCCTTACAATGAGCCAAAAATCTGCCTCCCTGAAACCCAGGCTTAAGACATCTTTGCATTCTTCTCTCTCCACCTCCCACATCCAATCAGTTAAGTCCTTTAATTTTTCCATTCAAAACATTGCTCATATTCATCCCCTCCTCTCTGCTTACCCAAGGTTCCCATCCCACTTCAGATCCTCATTGTCTGTCTTTGCAAGAGCAGAAAATAGTCTCCTAATTGGTCTTTGTGCCTCTAGTCTTTTCCCTCTCCAGATCACCTTTCACAAAGTTACTAAATCAGCCTTACAGGTCTGCACAGGTCTAAGGCAGCTATGGGGTGTAGTGGACAGAATACTGGACCCCGAGTCAGTCTAACTGAACTGGAATCCTACCTCTGACACTCACTGTGTCCCTTAACCTCTTCCAATCTCAGTTTCCTCATCTGTAAAATGGAAATATTAATAGCTCCCATCTCACAGGGTTGTTGTGGTATTAAAAGAGATAATATTTGTAAAGTGTTTTGCAAACCTTAGGCACCATTATATCATTTCCCTGCTTAAAAGCCTCCATTGGATCCCTAATTCCAGTCAGATGAAAAACTAAATCCCAAACCTGATATTTAAGGGCTTCCGCTGTCTTTTCAGCCTCATTTCATGCTTTTCTCCTTTGCATATTTTCATATTTCAGACAAAAATTGATTCTCAGTTGTTCCCTGAGCTCATTTTGCTCTCTTGGGAACATGTAGATTTATGCAGACCATCCTCTTTGCTGGGAATACATTCTTTCCAACATCTCCTCCTGTTGAAATTCTTCTCCCCACTTAATAATGTCCATTGCAATTGATAACATAGCTTAATCATGCTAGGAGAAAGGGATCTCTCTCATCAAATTTTCATACAGTCCTTTGTTCTTATCTCTTTTTGCCCCTATCATATTCTTGAGTCCTCCTAATTTGTATGCATGAAAAATAGCTCCTATTAGAGCGAAAACTGTGTGAGGGCGAGGATTGTAGCATTCTTCATCTCTGTAATCTCAAATCCGGGGGTGGCCATCTCCAGTCATCCTGATCTATATCTTGCCACCGGACCCAAGATGGCTCTGGAGGGAGAAAGTGAGGCTGGTGACCTCGCACAGCCCTCCCTCACTTGAATCCAATTCACGTGCAAGTCGTGGCATCTTCTTCAGGATGTCAAGGTCCACTTCAAGAACAAAGGACAAACCACAACAGTCTCAGCTCCCAGGGCTGTGTGTTGTATTTAGTAGGATCTTAATATGAGTTTAATTGAACTGGTCCTGGTTCTGTTCTCTTACCTAAACAAAAACAAATCAAATCTTTTTCCACATAAAGTGAGATGAGCAAAACTAAAACAAAGTTAGAAGAGAAAAACCTTAGTTTGGCTGTATAAATGAAATCCTAATTATAGTCATTTATGTGAATTGCTAAGCATTTATACCTAATCACCAAGCAGCACAACAATTATTCTATGGATAAATGTGTCAAATTAACTTTGTTATAAAGTTTATTTGATTATGGCAGTAAGTTGTAAATATATATGCTTAGACCTCATAGTTTACTGCTCACCTCATATAATATAAATATTCGGGTAGTATGGTCACCTACAGCTTAGGAAAATAGGACAGAACATTGCTGGTGGCATGTCTTGTAAAATTCTGGCATCCTGATTGATCACCAAATCCAGCTGAGGAGACTGAAAGCTCCCCTACCTCTGCCCACCTCTTTATTAATAAGGCCCCCCTGAAATGAAGATCCTATGTCTCTTTCAATGCCGACAATCAGCATCTATGGCTGGGAGTACTGATGTTCTTTCAATGCATTGGAAGCTGCCAAAGCTGTTACAGCCTGGATCCTATTTTCCCTTAGGGAGAAAAGATCGCTGTCATATTTGCTTAAGCACCTGACAGTTTTCTCATTTTCTGATAGGAAATGTGTATCCCTCCTCTTCAACAAAGAGGAGGAACTAGCTGACAGCTCCCATCTGCACCAGGAGATAGCCGAGAATTTCCAACAGTGAGGTGTCAAATTTTGCCTACCCTGGGGAAAAGGGCTAAATCCGTTCCCCTATAGACAAAAGACAAAAGCCCTGAGGAAGTGGTGGGAAGAACCTCCAGACCTTTGGATAGACTGGGTTTTTTCCCTTTCTTTTCTCCCCCTTCCTTCTCTCACCCCTCACACCTTTATATGTCTCAGCTGCCTCTTTCTTTGTTAGGGGAAGAGGGAGAGAAGAAGGGAGAGGGAAGAAGGATGCCAGCCTGCCAGCCCCAGGACCGCAGGCAATTTGCCCTTGGGGTATTGGTCCTACAAAAAACCAGAATGGACTCTTCTCCAAACATCTGGCTTAGCCTGAGGGCCTCTGGGCCCACGTCCCTTTGGCCTTTCTGGGAGTTCTAGATCCTTCAGATTCTCTCCCTAACATGCATATGCTTTAAGGACAGGAGAACAAAGTCCCTTTCTTAGCTCACAGGTCAAGGTGGAGCTGGGGAGGGTCAGAAAGAAGCTTGTTGGTATTGTTAGAAGTCTAATTTGGTTGGGGGCTGGGGTGAGGGTGGGGTTTTTTGGTTTTTTTTCACAGTGGGTCTGGAGCCGGGGGTCAGACTGGGTCAATGACAACCTCCTGACATGTCTGCGCACACAGTTTCTCCTCATATCCAATCATTTATGAAATATCTACTATAGAACAATGGCCCTCAATTCAAACATTTATGACATTCCTACCATATGCCAGGCACTCTGGCTAGACGCAGTTGGCAGTCTGGGCTTCTTAGGTGGGGAAAACAAAAGTAATTTCAAGGGATTTCAGTCATGGGATCATAAGATACAGGGCTGGCAGTGATCTGGAGAGCATAGGAGGGAGCTCAAAGGGAGGGTGGGGGGTGAGGAAGGAGGGAGTGGTTTGGTCAGGGTGAGGAGTAATAGCCTAGAAACTGCTGACTGAGGAGTGGCTTTCAGGGGCATTCTCTTCTGTGGTCCTTGATGAAACGTCATGCTGATCGAGTTTGTTTATTTTCTGTTTTTCGTTTTTTCCTAGATCCACCTGGGTTGAACCATCTCCACAAGGGGGAAGTCGTCAGGAGACAGGTCCAGGGCTTCAGGCCGTTGCTGCCCCTTCCCTGCCTGGAGAAGGACAAACCATACACGCATCACATCGTTGGCTCTGTGCTCAAGGGCCCCTCGTCCCTTGGGCCAGTGGTGTCGAATACAAATAGATCCCTGCTGCAGGCATGTTGACTTAGAAAATCACAAATTAACACTACCATGCGTTATATGTTTATTTACTTTGTCAAACATTTCCCAATTACATTTTAAACTGGTTCTGACTTATTTGGGAGTTTTGCTCTGTGGTGGCCCATGGGCAGTAGGTTTGACATCTCTGCCTTAGGCCTTTGAAGATGGATTTCATTTATTCCTTTCTTAATTGATTTAATCATTTACAATCATTCAGTTCATTCAACTAGCATGTATTTTGTATTTTCCATCCCCCAATAGAATGTAAACTCCTTGGGGGTAGGGACTGCTTTAGGTAGTATAGTGGGTACAGCACTGGATCTAGAGGTTTCCTGGTCCTCGTCCCACCCGCACTGGGATAAGCCCCAGAGAGAGGTGGCAGAGTTCCAAGTTAGATGCCTCACCTCCTCCTCCCGTCCAAATAACGGAAGAATTGGAAACGAGAAAGACCCGAGTTTGAATCCTACCTCAGATAATTACTAGTTGTATGCCTGGGGCATTCAGCCTCTCTTAGTCTGTTATCTCACATGTAAAATGTTGTTCAAGTCGTTTCCAAGGCTTTGTTCGAACCCATTTGGGGTTTTTTGGGCAGAAATATTGGAGTGGTTTGACATTTCTTTCTCAAGCTCATTTTACAGATGAGGAAACTGAGGTAAACAAGGTTAAGTGACTTGCCCAGGGTCACACAACCTAGTAAGTGTCTGAGGCTAAATTTGAACTCTGGAAGATGAGTCTTCCTGACTCTGGGGCTGGCACTCTATCCATGGTACCACCTAGCCACCACATGGTGAGAGGGATAATAATAGCGCTTCCTTCATAGGGCAGTTGTGATAATCAGCTGAGATAATATATGTAAAGTGCTTAGTAAACCTCAAAGTGCAAGACAAATGCTCTTATTATTTTTGTCTAAATCTCCCCAGTATCTAGCACAGTGCCTGGAATGAATTAGACATCTAATAAATGCTTGTTAATTGGCTGGATGGTCCACCTAATGTCCATCGGTTCTGTGTGAATATACATTAAGTAGAGTGACATTATGGAGGTTCATCTCAGATCATTGCTGACCATCTCAAGAGGCTGGCCAAAGACATCCTCCTCAAAGCCTATTATGGTGAAAGACAGCATTATGGATGAAATATATGGTTATGAGTGTTACGAAACAGCCCAGGTCAGGGTGTACTTCTGGGTCAGGGCGGATACCTGTGCAGGGAGGGTGATCAGAGGAACCTCTTGACTTAGAGCACTGGGATGCTCTCATGGAACTGGGAATATACTTTGGCTCCATGGATATTATTATATTATACTATTTATTATGATATATTAACATACTAGATAGACATGTTTTGTCTCAGTGCCCGGGCATGATATTGTAATTCCTTACTGGCGTTTGTAACTGTGAGGCTGTGTCAGTGATGATGAATGACTAGGCCAGGAAGATCCTCCCACTCAGTAGGCTATTAAAAAAAAGAGGACAAAGGCTCTGCCTCTCTTCCTTTTCTTTTTGGAGCATTTAGTTTAGTGTTCTGCCAGCTCTCTCTTGGGCTTCCCTTAGTGCAAGGTGTGGGGGTGGAGGGGAGATTGGGGTGGTGGAGGGATGGAATTCCTCTCCCTCCATGGAAAGAGCAGCAATGATGGTTACAATGTGCTTGACTAGGTGAGCCTGAAGCTGGACCTCAGTTCCCAGATGCCTGAACGTTTTATGTTTTTGTCCCTGAGCATCGGAGACTGAGTTAGGGCTGGCTGCCCAGTGGGAGGTGCTTCTTGATTTATACCCACTTGGAGAAGGTCCATTGACAGAATCATCCTGAATCTGAAGACCAGGAGATCTGGAGGTTGTGAGTTGCTTATACAGGACAACATCCAAGATGAACGTAAAATATCCGTTCGGCAGCCCCATAAAGTCGTCTTCACTCCAGGGGTAGTATAATAGGATGAGCTATTGTTTCATGCTTTAAATATTTTTTAGCAATGTATCCTCTCTCTTTTTGGTGGTGGAAGAAATAAATAGCTGTCCTTTACCTAGATATTGACTTTATATATTAAATTCCTTTTCTAGAAGAGAAAACGCTAGCTAGGAGCTATACTTAAAGTTTGTTTAAAAGATTTTTAGCGGAATGTCAGGGCTAGGACATAATGAGCCAGAGAGTGTGAGAAAAACCTTATTCCTTTCCTTAGGGGTCAGACCAATCAGAATGAATGAATCTAGCATCTATGTGAGTCCAGAACCCAGTCCTCATGTCGGAGAACGACCACACACACACACACACACACACACACACACACACACACACACTCCCAGGCTGCAGGTAACAGGATAGTAAAATCTTACTGCTTCCCACCCCAATTGAAAAGGGATGAATCTATAATCCCCCCACATGCTCCAGTTCTGCAAACTCTCCTATCCAGTATGATTCTATTTCCTCAGGGTCAGTCTGATCCAATGGAAAGGCCTCAGCTTGACTTAGCTGAAGAGAAAAGGGTACCCACCTCTCTTTCTGCATAAATACTAGTTTATTCATTCAACATTTATTAAGTTCTTACTATGTGCAGAATTCTGTCTCCTGTGTACAGAGCTAGGCAGCTCAGTGGATAGAGGGCTGGACCTGGAGTGAGGAAGAGCTGAGTTCCAATCCAGCCTCAGACACTTACTAGCTGTGTGATCCTGGGCAAGTCACTTAACCCCCATTTGCGTCAGTTTCTTTAGCAGTAAAATAGAGATAATAATAGCACATACCTTCCAGGGCTGTTGTGAGGATCAAATTATAAAGCTTTTTACAAAGTGCTGGCACATAGTAGGCGCTATAAAAATAATAGTTATTATTCTTACATAGCCTGAAACTCTACACACACACACACACACACACACACACACACACACACACACACACACACACACACACAGCACCCCTCTCCTAGACCTAAGGTAATTTTTGATGAAAAGTGCCTTTAAAGAAAAAAAGTCACAGCATCAGCTGTGTTTCCCCAGAGTTCCAAGAGACAAAAATGAGCCAATGAGTGGTTTTACAAAAGAATTTTTGTTTTGTTTTGTTTTATAAATGGAATGGACAGAGTTTCAATCTTCTGACTCCTAGATCAGAGGGCTCTCTCCAAATGAAAAAGCTCCCCCTTTGCATATTATTTTCATTTGTTAGGAAAGTTTATTACAGACAGGCTCCCATTTTAAAAGGTGTTTGGACTGTAAATCAGAAAACGACAGGATCGCCCTTTAGTGTCCTGTAAATCAAACAAGGCTGGCCCTGCTAAGCCCATCCCTGGGTGTCAGGAAGAGAAAGACTGAGGCATCGCCTCCTTCCTCCCACTGGTGTAGATGCGTCTGCATACACAGGTCTGTGAGGCATATGGATGCAGGCCCTCCCCCACCGACGGGGTTTCTTTCTTCCCAGCAAACAGGTTCTGTTAGTTTGCCATTTAGAGGCTTGGGGGCCACTATTCCCATGGGCTGGTTAACTAATAACTGACCTTTGTTGTTCATGGAGAAGTGCCCCCGAACATGACTGTGACAGGATTCCGTGTTGCATTCCCGTGGATGCACCTAGCGAAGCTTTCTATTGGTTTTCTTTGTCTCATTCTGCCTCACTTACCCCCCCCACAAAAAAAACAAACTTTTTCCTATAAAACCCTTCCCAACCACATGAATTACAAGACCAGTAGTCATGATGGGGACAGGGATTTGCTTTTGTCTAGGCCTTTCATTGGAGTATTTCAAAGCTGGGAGATCCTGCCCCTTTTTAACTGATGGGACAACCAGGGCACAGAGGAGTGAGGCTGTTATGAGTCACCAACTCAGACTTCTCAGGCTGACTTTGGGTCCCTCTTAAAATAACACTAAGCCAAGGAAGAAGAGAGAGCAAAACAGAATGGTTAGTGAGCTAGACCCAGAGTTAGAAAAGCCTGGGTTCAAATCCTGCCTCTGATGTGTGCTAGCTATGAGAGCATTAGCTGCTCAGCCTCAGTTTCCACACCTCTAACAACAAACTATTTCCTAGTATTACTGTAAGATTTGAACAAGATAATGTATCTAAAGCGTTATTATTATTATTATTATTATTATCTGAACATTCATATTATCATTTGTAGGGTAGAGTAGAGAACTGAGGTTCAGGTTCATTCTAATGGAATGACTCTCTAGCTGACCAAGATTTAGACCCAGAAGTCAAAGATTTGAATCCATACTCTGCAGCTACGATTTGTGTGATCTTGGCCCAGTCACTTATCTTTGATGAGATTCATTTTCCTCATGTATAGAATGAGGGGAGAGGGACTCAATGACCCCTGAAAGTCCCTTCCAAATCCAAGTCTATGCTCCTGTGATATTTTGGGGTCTTTAGATTTGTTAAACTCTGTGTCTGTGTTGGGGTAGGAGGAAGGGAAAGGAGGTGGAAGCAGGAGATGCAGGAAGGAAGTGCCATTGAAAATTTCCCAGGTGGATACTTACTTGTGTCTTCAAGACATAGAACCCCATAGTCTCTGAAGAATTAAAAAGACTTACTCAGCAGACAATGGAGAAGCACTTGGTAGATGTGAGCAGCCTGAAGTAAAGAACTGTGAAGAAGATCCAGAATAAAAGGTGTCACTAAAAAAATGATACAGGGTGTCCCCAAAGTCTTAGTGCAGTTCTAAGCTTTAATAACCTGTTGTTGTTTAATTGCTCCAATTCTTCATGATCCCATTTGGGATTTTCTTGGCAAGACACTGGAGTGGTTTGCCATTTCCTTCTCCAGCTCATTTTACAGATGAGGAAACTGAGGCAAACAGGGTTAAGTGACTTGCCCGGGGTTACACAGCTAGTGTCTGAGGTCAGATTTGAACTCAGGTCTTCCTGACTCCAGGCCTGTTGCTCTATCCACTGCACTACCTAGTTGCTTTTTAATGGCTTAGAACTGCGCTAAGACTTTTGGGACTCCCTTGTTAGCAGAGGATAAAAAGATGGACTGATCACATGGTGGAAGGAAAGGCAAGACAGCCCATGTGCTCCATTGGTATCCTCAAAATTCTTCAGGAGAACCAGGAAAAGCCCCTGGCACATTGGGTGAACCACTCCCTCAATCTTGAGAGTAACTGATGGAAGCATATAGATGGACCAATATGGATAAATTGTGATCTGCAAAAAGGTGGAGGGAATATCTACCTTGATGAGTTCATAGATCCGTCATAAGCGTATTTTTCATGCAGCAAGACATAAAACACTTGTCCTGGAGCCAGGAATACCTTGGTTCAAATTTCACTTTGGATACTTATTAGCACTATGACCCAGTTTATGCCACCAGTCAGTCACTCTGGAGTACTTCATCTCCTAAGTCATAGATGGTTGCAATTTCTACCAGTGCAGAGGGTTTCCACACTAGGAGTTCCCCAATGCATTTATATATGTCATCTCATCTAATGGGCAGAACTAAAAAAAATAAATCAGTGGATTTCTTCAGAAAATGAGAAACCTTGAGACCTTCACTATGCATCCTTGACAAAGGATGGTCTTGTAGGACTTCCTAACAAGCCCTTTCCTTTTCCTGCCTTGGAACACATCCTTTCTCTATACTCAGAAAGACTTTGTCCATGAGTTGGAGATCATTGCCATCACGATGTTTACACTGATTCATTTCGGATCTTTTAGAATAGCTTCTAACCAGTGAATAATGGAGATCAAAACTGGCTGTTTTCCAGACTGCCACTTTCTTTAGTGCTGGTTTCACTCAAGGGGAAAGAAAGACAAGACGTTTCTCTAGTTCATCTCTCTGCCTCCAAGCAGGATTTAAAGCAAATCAGTTATTGAAAGGGTCCCAAAGAAATGGGTCCGGACCAGCCATCGGAAAATCCAGATGGGAATGGGCAGGTCATTTCTTCTGCCTAACCTTCAGTTTCCTTATTCGTAAAGTAGGAGAGTTGGACTATGTGATCACTAAAGTCCCTTAGCTTCCAATATTTTGTGAAATGTCTCCAGGGAAATAGGCTGTCCCACTTCTTCTGAAGTTCACTCTGTTGTCTGTCTGATAAAACCTCTGAAGCCAGGAAGTTCTTCTCAATGTCTCATTCCCTTCCCTTCTGCCTGGGGCTGCACAGTCAGTGGAAAGGATGAGGGCCTGAGGATTTTCCTGTGAATGAGCTATGGAACTGTTACACTGAGTAGCTTTGGAGTGGTTTCCACTTGACACTATTCTGGGCCTGAAGACTCCTCACATTGGAATCTGCAAATGTCAGCCAGGAGGGGCCAGCCGTCTCTTAGATCATCTCCAGGAGCAAGCTACTTAACAGACACTAAGGCAAAGGGACACTGAAAAAGGGATGGAATATTCCTTGGAATAGTTTTGTTGTTTTGGTTTTTTGACGGGGAGTGAGTAGAAGATTCCTGCTTGGTCACTTTTCATGGAAGACTTTTTTGGAGCAAGTAACACCTATAATGAGCAAACTTGTCAGAGAATGAAACTCTTCAGTGCTAAGTATTTGAGAGGCTCCCAAGTTCCCCTCCCCTCCTAGGGCCAGACCAGAGATTCTAGGGGAAAAAGGAAACAGCAGCTTCAGAAACCCAGATCAAAGCCACTACTCTTGCTCCCAGATCTTTAGGGCTATACTAGTCCTAACTTGGAATTAGAATCATAGGATTTTTGAGCTCTGGGGGACCTCAGAAATTATCCAGATTGAAGAAATTGAGGGCCAGAGTATAAAGTGACTTACTCATGATCATATATTGTAGTTCATTAAGGCACAGAGTTCTGAGGAGACCCTTGATCTCCTGATTACCAGGAATCTATTTGGATTCAAAAAATAACAAAGGTTTAGAGACAAGTATAGTGGACTCTCCTAGGGTCCCATCATTTGAGAATTCATAGGATCACAGGTCTAAAATACGAGTTCTTAACCTAGGGTTCTTAGATAGATTTCAGGGGGTCCATTAACTTGGGTGGGAAAAAAATCGCACCTTTATTTCAATTCAATTGGTTCTCTGTATTGATCTATGTATTTTATTTTATACATTTAAAAACATAGAAGAGTTCCATAGACTTTACCACAATGTCCAAGGAGAATATAATACAAAAAGGGTCAAGAACTCATAATCTAGGGGCAACTAGGTGGTGAAGTGAGTAGAGCACCAGTCCTGGAGTCAGGAGGACTTGAGTTCAAATATAACCTCACACACGCGATACCCTTACTAGCTGTGTGACCTTGGGCAAGTCACTTAACCCCAAACGCCTTGTCTTCCTCCTTCCAAAAAGCAAACAAACAAAAAAGAACTCATAATCTAGATGAACCATATAATCAAAGATTTAAAGCTAAAAGGGACCTGTAGTTGAATACTCTCACTTTGCAGATGGGGAACTGAGGCCCCGAGAGGTTAAGCAATTTGTTCATTTTCACACAGGAAGTAGTAGAGCAGGATTTGAATCCGGGTCCTCTAATTCCAAATCCATCATTCTTTATACTACTCAGTCTCCAAGGGCCCTTAGAGGTTTTCTACTCCAGCCTTCTCATTTTGCATCAGAGAGAATTCAGTGAAAATTAACTGAACAAGAGATGATTAATCACTTAGTATATATCAGGTTTATGGTGGTACAGTGGATAGAGTGCTGGGCCTGGAGTCAGGAAGACCTGAGTTCAAAACTGACCTTAGACACTTAGTAGCTGTGTGACCCTGGGCAAGTCACCTAACCCTGTTTGCCTCAGTTTCCTCATCTGTAAAATGAGTTGGAGAAGGAAATAGCAAACTACTCTAGTATCTCTGCCAAGAAAACCTCAAATGGGATCATGAAGAGTCAGACTCAGCTGAAATGACCAAACAACAAAATGTCGGGCAATGAGCTAAATGCTAAGGAAGCAAAAGCTAAAATTTTCTCTGAAAAGAGTCCCCTCGTCCTTCCCATTCTAATGAGAGGGATGTCCTTGACATAGATAAGTAAATACAGAAGTTACTTATAAGGGAAAGAAGGCAATAGGTCTTTAGATAGTGCCTACTAATTGGCAGTCACTGTGCTAAGTGTATTTTACAAATATTATCTCATTTGCTCCTCAGAACAACCTTGGCAGGTAGGTGCTATTATTATCCCCATTTTACAACTGAAGAAACTGAGGGTAAGTGACTTGCCCAAGTTCACACAGCTAATAAGTATCTGAGACCAGATTTGAACTCAGGTCTCCCTGACTCTAGGCCCAGTTCCCTCTCTGCTTGTACCACCAGCTGCTTCTGAAATAAATAAAAGCGTAAACAATTGGTGTAGGGGAGAGGGTATTGCAAACACAGATAAGAAAGAGAGAGAAAGAAATGGAATCTTTACATGCACGCTCTCCTGACTGGACGCTCCCTAGTGAGGGAGGACAGACAGGACAGAGAGGACTCTTTCCAGCCCACGTTCCCAGCCTTTGACCTAGTTCCTCCCTCCCTGGAAAAGAGCTTTACTAGGTCAAGGTGTGGCTTGTCTGTCTTTCTAGCCAGGCTGTAGTATTCACCCTCCATTACCTCCAGCCTCCTTTGATGGGATCAAGCGGTTTGGGTTGGGTAAGCTGAGGTTGCCCTCTTCAGACTGTTGGTGGAGGAGGGGGAGGTGTACTCATCTTCTCCCTGAGAAACGAGGCCTTTGACATCTTCCTAGGGAAGGACAGGACTCCCAGGGCTTTTGTGTGATTGGGGGAGATTCTGTCTAGCCTTGCTCCCTCCACATCCCGGGCCTCTCCCTTATCAAGGATAAGTCCAGGCCATTTCTACACCAAATCTCCAGCTGCAGGACGCTTGCTGCCGTGTGACATGGGTCTCTGGACTGGAGTGGACCCTCTCAAAACTAGTTTAAGCCAAACAATAGAGTATAAATGAGATACCAACTTGGGAAGGAACCAGTCTGCCATAACTAATCAGTTAAGAAATACTAAGCACCCATTAGGTACCAGGCACTGAGTTAGACACCTGAGGGTCATAGGTACAAAGAATGAAACCATCCCTCATCATTCCTGTTGCTGTTTTAGAAGATCTGCCCACAACCAAGAATCAGTGATAGCTTTGCTAGGACAACTCTCCCATCAAACCATTTTCCCCCTCCCTAACTTGCTTCCTCTCCCCACCCCCATCAAGCAAAGCCCAACAAGCTTCATTTTATAGGAATATTTATCAGCCCACAAAGGCACCCAGGTCATACTGTTCCCTACCTCCTTGTCTCTGCTAACAAAAGCAATTAGCCTTATTTCTGGGTAGCAAATTCCTTTTTCAAAAAGGCATTCTGGGTAGGGGAGAGAGCTCTGACAAGAAAGGTGGAAATGATAAGATATCAATTGTACAGTGGCCCTTTAAGTGGTTTGAATGTTACGAAAGACAATGCTGGAATTTTCCCAGATCTTTAACAGATTATCGTACACCCAAGCCATGGCATTTCATGGATTCTTCCCTGGTGGGTTGGGTAAGTCCCACCACGAGGTGGGATTGTATCCGAGCAGTTGGGCCATGAAAGACCTGGTACCTAGAGACAGCCAGTGGGCTCAAGAGAGTGTTCTTTAACGAGCTGTGACTACAGTGTAGATCAAAACCCTGTTTGGACTCTTGTCCATGTTCTCCCTTAAAGCCACAATAGGACACTCCATTCAATGTGTTAGGCCGCTTCCTTAGATCTCTTGATATTGTGTGGACCTCAAGGGAAGACAGAGATAGGGATGAGATTTATGATTTCACAGGCATAAGGACCTCCTAAATGAAGAAAGCCCTTCTACCATTGCAGGGAGGCATCTTGTCTGAAATTTAGTCTTAGCAAGACTCCTGGAAAAAATACGGTTCTGCCCGTGTGAAGTAAGCAGGACCAATTTATGCTATAACATCAATATTATAAAAATAAAAAATGTTGAGGTCTTTTATAAACTGATCAAAACTGAGATGAGTAGAACCAAAAGAACAATTTCTACAATAAGAAATAGCAGTGCAAAACCCAACAGCTTTGAAAGTTGTAAGAACTATGACCATTCATGATTCTGGAGGGTGAAACATGTTATCATTTACGTAGATGTGACAGCCTTAGGGGGCACAATGAGATATCTACATAGGTATATAGATATAACTTTGTATACGATCATTAAAGGAATTTGTTTTGCTTCTCTACGCATATTTATCACAAGAAATAATGTTTTCTTCTTTTTTTCTTCTTTTCAATGAGATGAGGGGTGGGAGGGAGAGAAAACAGATTTTTGTTCAATTTTTTTATAGAGGGATTACAGATGTGGAATTCTGCATATGCTTTTTTCTTTTCTTTTTTAAAATAAATAAACAACATTTATTTTTCATTTTCAACATTTACTTTTATAAGGTTTTGAGATGCATACACTTTTAGATGAGGTCACTGTATGATTAGTTTTACTTAATTTTTCAACTTTGTTACAAGAGACCTCTGACAAAATAGAAGTAAACTTTTTTATACTCTGTGTGTGTGTGTGTGTGTGTGTGTGTGTGTGTGTGTGCATACATACCTATACACATACATGCAGAGTAAATTGGGGGTAATTTCAGAATGAAAGCACTAGTATTAAGGGAATCAGGAAAGGCTTTTTACAGAAATGGGACTTTTAGCTGACATTTGAAGCAAACTGGGGAAAACAGGAGAGAACATTTTGGCAGGAAGGAGAGCCAGTGAACTTGCCTGGAGTTGGGAGATGGGGTGTCTTGTTCAAGCAACAACATGCAGGCCAGTGTCTCTGATGGAGGGGATTGAGTTAGGAGGGAATTGGAAAGGTAGAAAGAAGCCAGGTTATGACATTATCTCTGAACTTTTCTCTAATGGAAATGGCCAGGGTCCTCTGTACCAAAAGGGGTAGGTTGGTGGCTCAGCGGATAGAGCACTGGGTTTGGAATCAGGAGGATTCATCATCTTGAGTTCAAATCTGGCCTCAGAGACTTACTACCTGTGTGACCCTGGGCAAGTCACTTACCCCTGTTAACCTCAGTTTCATCATATGTAAAACATTTTCCTGAAGAAGGAAAATGACAAACCATCCAGTATCTTTGCCAAGAAAACTCTCGTGAAGATTTGGAAGTGATTGAAAAATGACTCAGCATCATAATCATTTGTGCAAGAAATCACAGATATGGTAGTTAAAATTATGGCAACCAACGAAGCCAGGAAAGAGAATATTGAAGCATGGTTGGAATTCTACATGGATAAGATAAGTTGGGACACTCTAGTTTTCACAGATTATTTCCATGTACGTAATCTTTGTGGTTCACCTTTTCCAATGTTCGGTTCAATTTCAAGTTGCACTGACCTTTGGTCTTTTATTTTTTGAGACTGGGCCTCCCTATCTTGCCCAGGCTGAAAGTACAGCAGGCTCCAATCAGCCAGTACTGATCGGTGTGGAAGTTTTATCGTTTACCAAATGAGACATTTGTAAAGTGCTGAGGACAGTGTTTCAGGTACTTAATAAATGCCTATTCCCCACCCTTCTCCTTACCTTTAAACTACTTTTTTTTCCCCCAACCTGGACCTGGGCCCCTCCCTAGGCAGCCCAGTGACTTTCAGTCCCAAGGATTCATCATATTCATGTCGTGCTTTGCCTTATTGCAAGTGAGAATTCCCCAACTCAAGGGATCAACTAACCTCAGCTTTCCCAGCTACAGGGGCTACAAATGTGTTCCTTAACCATTAGTCTTATTTTTTCTTCCATCAAGGCAATCAGGGTTAAGTAATGACCTTTAGTCTTAAATAATTAATTTCTGACCCATTTACAAAGTAGGAGTAATGTTTGTCTCATTTTAGTACCAAAAAATGTAGTTATGAAGTATTCATAATGATGAATTATAAACTATTCATTTATGATGATTAATAAGAATATAGTGATACTTAGGTTATAGAACTTAATACTTATGAGAACATAGTGATACTTATGTTATAGAACTTAATAAGGATATAATGGAATTAAGAGGTCAGTGCTTGGTCTAATTCTTGGAGACAGGCCCTAGGACTGATTCACAGCCACAATGGCTAAAGGAAGCCAAACCCCTAGTCTAAAACACAAGGGAAACATCACAAAAACACATGGAAGTAGCTTGAAGAAGGGCCTTGCAAATCTTCATTTGCAAAGTTGGGATTTCTGACAATGTTTATGGCACCTTAGGTTTTTCTCTGTATAATCTTGTCCAGGTTATAAATTTCCAGGCAGCACATTTCTTTCCACTGGATTTTGTATGGTGCCTGGTATACATTACATATAATAAATATTTAATTATTAATTATTAGTGATATAGTTGAATTCTCAGTCTTAAATCTGAACCTTCTCTCTTGAGCTTCAACTCAGCTCCTGTGATCCAATGAATTGTTCCCCAAAGGTGGGACTTGAAGACCAAGGTACTCCTTGACTTTTTCCTAGCAGATACCCATGATCCCAAAGTCTGAGGGGCATGAATCAGAAGAGTGTCACAGGAGATCTTAGAAGTTACTTAATGATTTCCATTTTGGTCATTGGTGTTAATTTCGCAGTAGACTTAGGTGTGATCTTTTCAACTAGAAAGTCTGACCTTAAAAGCCAAACAGAGGATTTTATATTTGATGTTGAAGTAATAGGGGTATGCCTTTAACACTGTCCTGAGCACTTTACAAATGTCTCATTTGGTAAATGATAAAACTTCCACACTGATCAGTACTGGCTGATTGGAGCCTGCTGTACTTTCAGCCTGGGAAAGATAGGGAGACTCAGTCTCAAGCTTTGTTGGGGAAGGGTGGTCTGGTGAGGAGTTGGTATGACGTGGTCAGACCTATGCTTTTAGGAGTTGACAACAGAGTTCAGACTGGGCCTGAGGGTGAAAGTAAGATGACCCCGCAAGAAGATAAGTGATCCCGAAAGTTAGAACTAGAGAAAAGATTAGAAAGAGTAAAACAGAAAGAGCCTTATCCACAACCAGAGGAAGAATTACAGAGTCTGAATGCAGATTGAAGAAAACTACTTGTTCTCTCTCTTTTTTGTTCTGTTTTGTTTCTTCTTTCTCATTGTTCCTTCCATTGGTTATAATCCTTCTTTACAACTTGAAATGTTTAAAGTGAACATATTTGTAGAACCTATATTGGATTGCATGCTGCCATGGTGGGAGGGAGGGAGGAGAGGGAAGGGGAGAAAATTTGGAACTCCAAAGCTTGTGGAACTGAATGTTGTAAACTAAAAGTAAATTAATTAATTAATTAAAAAAAAAAGAATATGAGCTCCTGTTAAAAAACAACAACACAAAGAGAACCTTGAAGTGACGAAATAATGTTTTGAACTAGGAACATGATCTTTGGAGAGAGACTCCTTCTTATCTCCCCCTTTAGTGATGGTAGTGGAAATTTACTCTCCCAGCCCCTACCCAAAAGAATGGTATGGTGGAAAGAGATTTGGGATTGGATCCTGCCCCTCCCCCCCAAAGGGTTGCATGATTTGAAGCAAATCCTGGTCTCAGTTTCTCTTTTAAGTAAAGAGATTGTATTAGATGATCTCTAAGGTCTGTTTTTTACAACCTGTGGCACAGAGGAAAGATTAGAGTCATGGGAGCTGTGTTCAAATCCCAGTTCTATGATTTGCTACTTTTGTGACCTTGGGCAAGTTATAACCTCCCAAGGCCTTAGTTTCCATATCTGTAGAATGAAGGGTTGGATTAGATAACCTCTGAGGTGCCTGCTAATTCTAAATGTATAGACGTATGAACCAAGCACTATACAGAGCTTTTCATTTGGGATTTTTGTGTGTTGGGAGGGAATGAGGGTTAAATGACTTACTCAGGGTCATACATTACCTCAGGCTGGATTTGAACTCAGGTCCTCCTGACTCCAAGGCCAGTGTCCTCTCTACTGCACCACCTAACTTCCCTGGGGAATGTTATATTTTGTTACACCCCTCCAGAAAATTCTTAGGAAGAGCGAGCAGGAAGGTAAGAGAAAGAGGAAGTGTTTTATTCAGTTTATTTAGTCCTGCCGCCTGATTTCTGCCATGCCAGCCACATGGTTTCCTTTCTTGTTCTTGATACCAGAGGTATATTCTGGTACTTGCATGTGACCTGAAATAACCTGGCATGGTCACACCTGAGACTCAGGAGATTGGGGCTGTTTCGCTCTATCAGGAGCCTCAGCGTTTTCCCAAATGTGGGGAGCAGAGGCGACCCCTTCTGAGGCCCAGCTCCAGCATCCAGATGCTGCCAATTCTCATTTGACCGTCTGACCAGAGGTGCTGAGTGGGCTGCCAGCCCTTCCCTTTTCATTTCCACACCAGTCACACACATTGACAGAATGTCCCATCACTAGGTAGAGTATTCACGGCCTGAGGCTATTGCTGCTCTAACTCGAATTTCTGTACCAAAGAATGCCAGGAATCAGGGAGCTGAGGTTCAAATCCCTGCTTTGCTGATTGCTAGGCATGTGACCTTGAACTCTGGGTCTCAGTGTTTTTCTCTCTAAAAGGAAAGTATTGGATGGGTTGGTGGCCAACACTCCTTCCAACCTGAAAGCCTATGCCCTCCAAAGGGCAAATGACAGCTTCGATTCCTTGGCATCCCTATCCCATTGTCTTCTGCCTGCCACATCCCACACTGACTTAGTCCCAGTTTTAGTGCAGGAGGGATGGCAAGAGCACAGACCTCAAGCCCAAAGACCTGGAGTTAAATCTTGGCTCTGACTCTGGGTGTGTGGATTGGATTGTAATACGAATTCTCTTCCAAATCCATGGTCTGCAGATTCATTTTTGGCTGTTTCACTGTGCCTTTAACACCAAAACACCTCCCATTCAAGGACCTTACAATCCAGTTTGCCAAGCATGATGTCAATGTTTCTATGGAAACTCTTCCTTGAAACATTCTCTCTCTCTGTCTCTGTCTTTCTCTTTCTCTCCCCTCTCTGTCTCTGTCTCTGTCTCTCTTTCTCTCTCTGTCTCTCTCTCTCTCTGTCTCTCTCTCCCCCTCTCTCCTAGTTTCCCTCTGTGTGGACTTTGCAATATGTGGTTGCCACAGCACTGGGACAGCCTGTGAGCCAGTATTGCCTGAAGGGTGAGGCTGGCAAATCCCTTGGCCCCAGCATTAGCAACAGTGATGATACATCAACAACACAGGAAGCCTACTGGAGGAGCCTGTATGCCCAGGTGCCCGGGCAGAGAGTCAAGACCCAAAAGAGGAGACAGCGCCAAGGTGACCTGTCTTGCAGGACAAGAGTCATCTCATTTTCGTTAAGATCATTGTCTGGTTTCTTTTGGTGCTCCCCTTCCTTCTCCTTCCCTATAATACCCTGCCCAGCCCCCAAAACAGGGTTTCATAGTGTAATCCTGAGGTGCCCAAGCAAAAGCAGCTTTGGCAAGTCTGTATTTTAGTTCACAGATTTAGGGCTAGAAGGGAGCTTAGAGGTCATCTAACCCAATTCCCTCCCTCCTTTTGCAGTGACTTACCCAAGGACATGTGTGTAAGGGATGGTGGGATGAAGAATTTGAACCTAGCTCCCTGACTCCAAATCCAGCATTCTTTCCCCTACAACACAGGTCTCTTCCTAATAGCTGAGGGTAAAGAGCCTGGCCAGGAAATCCCAAAATTTGAGTTTGGGATCTAATGCATTTACTTTGTGACCTTGTATAAATCATCCTTCCTCTCTGAATCTCAGTTTCTTACTCTGTAAAAGGAAGGGGTTGGACCAGGTAGTTTCTTAGGCCATAAACTTAGAGGTAGAAGAGGTCTCAAGGATCATCTGGCTCTCTCTCCACTCTAGCCGCCCCTCCCCTACACCCTTTACCATTTTATTTCATTTTATTTTTGCTTTTGGAGGGGGAAGGCAGGGCAATTCGGATTAAGTGACTTGCCCAAGGTCACACGGTTAGTCAGTATTAAATGTCTGAGGCTGTATTTGAACTCAGGTCCTCCTAACTCCAGGGCCGGTGCTCTATTCACTGTGCCACTTACCCGCCCTCATCTGCCTTTGCCATTTTATAGGGTAGGGAACTGAGAGTAGAGAAAAAGACTTGCTCAGATTCACACAAATAGTAAAGAGCTGAGGAGGAGTCAAACCCATGTCCTCTGATTCCAAAGTCATCTCTCTCCTCTGCTTCACTGTCATGCCTCCCCTAGCTCAGACATTCTGTGACTTGTACAGGCAGCAAGGTGGTCAGTGCATGGAGTTCTGGACCTGGAGTCTGGAAGACCTGGGTTCAAATCTCGTCTTAGACACTTACTAGCTGTGTGACCCTGGGCAAATCAATAAACTACCTCCTGCCTCAGTTTCCTTCGCTTTAAAAAGGGGGTGATAATAACAGCACTGACTTCCCAGGGTTGTTAGAAGGATCTTATGAGATAATATCTATAAGGTGCCTGGCATATAGTAGGTGCTTAATAAATGCTTATTCCCTCCTAGTCTTTCCCTTTCTGTAAAAAGAAACTATAGATTATTGGTAGAAAAATAAACATCTATTTCATTTGTAACATTAAATGCATCTCCTGGGGTTTTTAAATCAAGATCTTTCATTTTCATATCACCTTCATTTCCCAATATATACCTCCCTGCCTCCCTCAGAGTTTTTCTTACCATAAAGAATAAAAAAGAGAGGAAAAAAAGCAGTTCAGCAAAAATTACCAACATATCAACCAAGTCTGCCCAGCAGTAATTTACCTCCATAGCACCCACCTCCTCAAAGCCATGATGACTGAGGTGCATTCATTCTTACATCTCTCACTTAGGACCAGACTTAGTCGTTAAAGTTACACAGACTTCCGGTTCGGTTTTTGTCTGTCAGTTATATAAAAGCTAATTCCCTGGCTAATGTTTTTCTGGTACCCTTCTCCAGCAATACATCCTCTTTCCTCCATTAATAAAATCCACAAAATATCTGCTATATGTTTAAAAAAAAAAGATCCAATACATATAAACAGGTTATGACTCTGACCTCTCAAGCTTCTAATTCACTTATCACCTCTAACTGGAGTCAAAAAGGCCTTCTGAGGTTGGTGAGTCCTTCCCAGCTGCCTTGGGGCACCTCACCTAGTCAGAAGAGACAGAGTTCTCTCTCGCCTATTCTTAGAGCTCTCCAAGAAGGGTCATTCCTCTTTGCTACTTCTCTGGGCCTGCTGAACTGTATTGTTGGAAGGTTCTTCCTGCTAACTCTCTTCTCTTTTGCTAAGCTCACTTTCCTTTGGCTTAGATTTTATTAACCCTCCACAAGTAGCAAGAGAAGAAAGGGACCCCAACCTCTTCTCCTGGGTTTAATTTCTGATTTTAGGGCTTGGGATTGGGGATTGGGGAACATAGTACTACTATGCCTTGTAAAGAATGAGAAGGAGCAAGCTTCTCCCCTAGGTCTGAAGTCATATTGGGAAGTGAGATTTGTTTAATCCATCTCATTTCTGTATATGGAGACCTTCTTGTCATTAACCTCCTTAAAGGCTATATACCTACTAGTAGAATCTCTGGGTCAAAGGACATGGACATTTTAGTCAATTTCTTTACATAATTTCAAATTGCTGCCAATTTTCACAGTTCTACCAACAAGGCATTTATTGTACCCATCTTTTCATAACTCCTCCAACACTGATGATTCCTATCTTTTTCTAACCTTTGCCAATTGGCTAGGTGTAAGGTAAAACCTCAGCCAATGTGAAAACTTCTTTTATTATTTGTGACTTTTGTGACAATGACAATTTGCCAATTGGTAATAGTTTGTCATTCTTTGGATAACTATTTGTTCGTATCCTTTGCTTATCAGGAAATAGCTTTGGGTCTCATCTATTTCTGCTAATTGCCTCTCTATCTTGGCCATCAGAATTTTATCTTTGACTATATTTAACATAAATCTTTTTTCTCAGATGACTTCACTTCTTATCCTAGTTGTTTTAATTTTGTTCATATAAAAGCTTTTCAATTTCAAATAATTAAAATGTTCTGTTCTGTCATTTGTGACCACCTCTAGCCCTTGTGAGGTTAAGAATTCATCTCATACCCATAGCTTCAAAAGGTACCTGATCTGGCCTCTTCTCAATTTTCTATGATATGATCTTTAATATTTAGGTCATTGTGAGCTTATTGGGAGTGTCTACCAAAGTACACCTAATACGTGTGCAAACACATTTACAAAATACTCCTTGGAGAAATAAAAAACAAGTCAAATAATTGGAATGTTCTTTGGCTATGCCAAAAGACAATTAAAACACAACACACAAAAAAATGTTACAGTACACAGAATTAAGATGTTGGTCTAAACCAGTGGTTCTCAACCTTCCTAATGCCGCGACCCTTTAATACTCACTCATATGTGGGCGTATCTGCATGTGGGTGGACCCACCTGGAGACAGATAGAGGAACGGGTATTTTCCGATGGTCTTAGGTGACCCCTGTGACCCCTATGAAAGGGCCGTTTGACTCCCAAAGGGGTTGTGACCCACAGGTTGAGAACCACTGGTCTAAACCAAGGGCTCTTAACCTTTATTATATCATGGACCCCTTTTGACAGTAAAGCCTGTAGATCCTTTCTCTGAAAAATATTTTAACTGAATAAAATAAAATACATTGGATTCCCAAAGAAACCAATTATACTGAAATAAATAGGTTTAGGTTTTTTCCATCCAAGTTCACAGACTCCCACCCCCTACCCCCAAATCTACTGATGGACCTTATGGACCTCAGGTTAAGAACTCATGGTCTGGACCTAATTCAGCCAGACTATTTCCAGGTTTCTTGGCAATTCTCTTCAAATAGATAATTTCTACTTTCAAATTTATCGAACAGGGGGTCACTGAGCTCGGTTCTGATTCTTCCTTAAATAGCTTGTTCTATGTTTCTATTCTCTAATCAGTATCAAAGAGTTTTGTTGATTACTGTTTTATAATATAGTGTGAGGTCAGAAAGTGCTATTTCCCTCGGGTCCTAGTTTTTTAAAAAATAATTTCCCTAGATAATCTAGATCTTTTGTTCTTCCAAATAAATTTTGTTATTATTTCTCCTAGTTCTGTAAACTGTCTCCTTGGCATTTTGATTGGTAAAGCTCAAAATCTGTAAATTAATTTTGGAAGTATTGTTACTTTTATTATATTGACACGGCTCAGTCAATGAACACTCCAATTATTTGACTTGTTCTTTATTTCTCTAAGGAGTATTTTATGATTATATCTGTACAAATATTGGGTGTACCTTGGTAGATTGACTCCCAAATGTTTAATGTATTTTGTAGTCATTTTTAATGAGACTTCCCTTTCTACTATCCCCACCTCCTCCTCATATTTCCTGGTGCCAGTCATGAAACCTGGAGTCGGGAGGAGCCTCAGAAGGCATCTTGGTCCAGCCCCTCCTTTTATAGATGAGGTACTAAAGTCCAGAATACCAAAGTGCCTTGTCCAAAATCAGACACAGAAAGTGTCAGAGACATTGTTGGAACCTGGGCCTTTGACTCAAGCTCTGGTGCCTGTTTCATTACAATACCCTGCCATTCTCTTATCCTGTCCTCTCAGCATTTTCCTCTTTGACTAAACAAAGACAAACAGCTAGGGGTAATGTGACATAGAGGTGAGCACCTGGGACTTGTGATCAGATCCCTGCCCAGAGACTTCTTTAATTATGTAGCCACCTCAACAAATTTGCCTGCATTTTTGTTTCCTCATCTTTAAAATGGAAACAAGGATGCTTGCCCAACAAACCTCACATAGTTATGAGAAAAGCACTTTGTTAACCTTAAAACACTTTACAAAAATGAATTTTATCATTATGGATGCCCATACTTACTAGATCCAAATCGTGTAGATCATTCCAGAGATGTCAAGTGAGTTATTGGCGATGATCACCCATCTTGGGAGACATAGAAGTTAGTGTACAGTCTCCAATCACTGTAGTTCATTCATTCATTCAAGTATTTATCGTGTGGCCACTTTGTGTTCAACAGCGTGTTAGGTGCTCAAGGAGACAAAGAAAAGAAACAGTCTTCGGCCCTCTTGAAGGTAATCAGCAATTATTATTTAATTTTGTTGTTGTTTTAACTGCCACACTTTAAAAAACCATTTTTAAAATGCCAAAGTCTTGAAAGTTTCTTAGGCGGGGTCTTTCATGAGGTCATCTGGTCCATCCCTCTGTCTCTAGGCAGACCCACACCCTGACAAGTCCATGAGGTCCCAAGGTAACTGGTCGATATTGCTCCTGATTGTTCTGTGGAGGGTGTGTGTGTGTGTGTGTGTGTGTGTGTGTGTGTGTGTGTGTCTGCCTGTAATGGAAACATTGAACCATGACGAGATGATTCAAACCCTCCGGGTGCTGGAGGACTCTGACCCTTTCCAAAGAACATTGGGTAACTAGATATCAATTGGGCAAGAGCCTCTCAGGGCACCCACTCCTGACACCACCACTCACACACCCCCCAAATGCTCACAATTGCCCTTATTTGTACTTATGTTCCACTGAAAAGAGTCTTCTGCATGATGGGGAGGTGGCCTCCTCCCTCTCCTTGGCACAAATCAGTCCCAGACTGGGTAATTCCAAAGTCATTTCAACTTGCTTTTGTAACACTTAAGACAGTGTTTTGGGGACATTTTATTCACCCTCTCATTGGCTGGACTAAAGTTACAGGGCATTCACTTACCTAGAATCAGAGATCCTGAGCTGGAAAGAAGCTTAGAGTCTAACACCCTCTTTTAAAGATTAGCCCAAAGAGGAGGTGATTTGACCAGGGTCACACAGGTTGTAAATGGCAGGACCAGCATTTGAATCTAGGTTTTCTGGATCTAAATTCATTGTTTTTCCACTATAATTGAGTGTATATGGAGGTGGGGATGCTAAGAAAGGAGGGTGTAGGGCAGTGGAAAGACATGGTTCATCATTGGATAAAGAGAGCCTAGAGGGATGCTAGAAGGGGAATAGACTGGAAAAGAAGTAGCTATGGCCTGGTATGACAAACAGATGCCCTGAAAAAACTCCACAGGCATCTAATCCACAGGTTAATGGTAACAGAAAAATCTTCTAGGGAAAAGGTGAGAAGGTATGGAATCTCAGCATCGTGCTACAGAAAGGTGGAAAGATGTGGAAAGCACAGGCCTGGTTTCAAATTCTGACTGTTCCTTCCTCAAGAAATAAGAAAAATGGAAGTGCTGGACCAGAGCTCCTCTCAGTTCCCTTCTTGCCATAAACCTAAGATCCACTGTGAGTAATCTTAGCTCCTGGGTTCTACAAGGCTAACAATCTTTCTTCCCACAACTTCAGGGCCTTCATTGTTGACAAGAAGGCCAAAAACACCCCCTTTACACAGACATCTCCTGGAAAAGGGTCCTGGATTGGAAATGAGAAGACTTGAGTTTGAATCTTGCCTCTGATCTGTACTACCTATGTGGCCTTGGATAAGTCACCTGGCCTCAGTTTCCTCATTTATAAAATGAAGAGGGGCTTGGACTAAATTATCTTTAAGGATCCTCCCAGCTTTAAATGTATGAGTCAGAATATACAACCTTTAGTGTACAGAGGTGAATGCCTCAGGCTTCTGCAAAGAGACGGTGGACTGATAACTACCCTGATATAACAAGAAGGTAAGAGAGAGCCTTGCAACAGGAATTACCAGCCAGAAACTATATATACAATGAAAGGCATTTACATTGGTAAGAGGAGTTTCTTCACTGGGAACTCCCTACATAATAAAATCAAAGGTCTATGCTAAAAATACATGTGTGCATGTGTATGAATGTATGTGTGTGCATAAAATGTTATGGTTTTGGCCCACTCTGTGGAAGCTTTTGGGGGAACCTACTTCCAGTGTGATTCATTCCCAAGAAGTTTGTACTTAAGATGATAAAGAGTCCCTTATTGGCTACAGAGCAGAAAGCTGATGACTCAATGGATAGGCAAAAGAGAAGTAACCTACCCCTCTCAGCTCTCTCTTCCTTCCCAGCGTAGAATTGCACAGTACCATTTCAGATTGGGTCCTGAGAATCCAATGGGGTAGGAGCGAATGACCCATCATAGCAGATCAGTCCATGTTAGCAGCTGAGATAGGGAGACTCAACCAGGTGAGCTTGGGACAAGGTCCAAGGTTGCCTTTTCCTCTTTTGTGCTTTCTTTCCCAAGTAGATGACATGTAACAACCTTAAGGCTGACATGTAGGGGTTTAGAGGTCTGTGACTGTGGTAGCAGCTGTGTCCACCAAGGCACTGGTATTGCCATCCACTGCAGTGATGATGGCTGACAACAGAAGAAACTAATGCATGGGAAGGGATGGCCATCAGTCGGAAGACTGAACCTTGCCTGGTTGTTTTAATGGGAGACATGTCCCGGATATTGTTTGGACAGTGTCCTGCCAAGGTGAAATGCAAATCACTTCATTAGCTGCCCTGAAAACTGCTTTACATTCTGATGAGGTTTTAAGAATAGCCTCCCTTGGACCTTAATTCAAATCCGGCCTCAGACACTTGACACACTTACTATCTGTGTGACCTTGGGCAAGTCACTTAACCCCAAATGCCTTGCCTTCCTCCCTCAAAAAAAAAAAAAAAAGAATAGCCTCCCAGTAGATTGCAACAGTAGTTATAAATTAAGCTACCAGATCTTGTTCTGTAAATGCTTGCTAGTAAGTGTCTGTGTTTAGTATTCCTTTTGTTTGTGGGGATAAATTTGTTGTTGTTCAGTAGTCTTTAGCCATGTCTGACTCTTTGTGACCCCATTCTGGATTTTCTTGGCAAAGATACTGGAGTAGTTTGATATTTTGTTCTCCAGCTCATTGTACAGATGAGGAAACTGAAGCAAAAAGAGTTAAGTGACTTGCCTAGGGTCACATAGCTAGTTAGTGTCTGAGGCCGGATTTTAACTCAGGTCTTCCTTACTTCAAGCCCAATATTCTATGTGTTGTGCCACCTAGCTGTCCTATGTAGGAATAAATTACCTGTCCCATATCTGACTCATATTCTACATTCAGCGTGTCTTTAAATTTCTTCTTTTGGGGAAGGCCCTAGGTAAGAAGCAATAAGTAAAATCACCACGAGAGGAACCAGGATAACAGGCTTAATGAGTCAATGAACGTTAGAAAAGAGAGCCCCTCTTATTAAATCCAGACTCCCCAGGACTGAATCCAGTTCAAATAAAATGCCTAGATACAAAACCATAAGTGGGTGTAGTACCCCCAGGCTGTGGCTGTCCGTCAACAATACCTCAATGCCAGAAACTATAATACACTTAACGCTAAGACTAGATGGAGCTTCATTTTCTTTTTTTTTTATACTAAATTTTGTTGATGCCCTTTGTTTTTACACCACAGACATTTATGATAATACCTCTCCTTGTTCCCCCCTCCCTTGTAATAAAGAAAAGCACCTCGTCTTACACTGTATATACCATTTTGCCCCAAGAGCTTCCACTTCTCTGCTGAGAGGAAGACATATTTCTTTATCAGTTCTAGGTTTTTCTGTTACTCAAAGCTTAGCTCCCTTTTAGTGATCTTTTCTTTGCTGTAAGGTGGGTGCTGTTAATATAAGACATGTACCCTCAGATGTAAAAATGTGTTTTACACATGATGCATGTGTGTGTATGTCTACATGGACTGTCAAAATACACGCTCCCAGGGAAGCGTTCCTGGATAGCTCTGGCATCCTGCCCATTCCTCTCCAAGAGAGACTTTGGTCCCTGCCTGGGGAGGAGCAGGAGAAGGGACCATGAGACTAGCCATTCTCTTTTCCTCTGAGAGACTAAAATTATATTCATCTGTCTCCCTAAATATTTCCTGTTCAGGGGGAATTTTTTTTGTTAGATTGTTTAAGCCATCCTTTGATTACTATCCCTTAAAGGTGGGTACCCCGAGCTCATATCCACAGGCTTGACACCAAATGCTAGTTACACAAAAGACCCATCACAAATAGTGAAGGATAAATAAACTCAGGGAAAAAGTAAACAGAAGTAAAATTAATTCTAACAAGTTAGAATATATAAGAAAACACACAGCGAATGAGGGCGGCATGGGAGAGGACAGGGGAGGATGGAGAAGAAATAATGAGAGAATTTCAAGGAAGAGTTTTCATAGCATCACCAGTCTCACCCAAGGGGAAATTCCCTGATCTCTCAGTGTCCTTTCTCTCTCCATGGGTCTCTCCTTGAGAAAGTCTATAACCAAATCTCTCTGTCTTTGTCTCTTTCTCTGTCTCTGTCTTCCATCTTCTGACTCCACTCATCTTTAGTGGCTATTCTCTATGCCTGGAGCTCTCTCCGGCCTCATCTCCACCTCCCTGACTATCTGTGTGACCTTGGGCAAGTCACTTAACCCCAAATGCCTCCCTGACTTCATTCACCACTCAGCTAATGTCCCATCTTCTGCAAGAAGCCTCTCATGGTCCTCCTGAATCTTAGTGCCTTTCCTCTGAGATTACCTTCAATTTCTTCCACATATATCTTGTTTTTAGATAATTGTTTGCATGTTGCATTCTCCATTAAATGGTAAGCTCTTTTAGAGCTGGGACTGTCTTTCTGCCTTTCTTTTTACCAGTGTGTTCAAGCTATTCACTGGAAGTTCAAATACTGAAACTGAAGCTTAAATACTTTGGTCACATACTGAGAAGACAGAACTCATTGGGGAAAAACAAAAACAAAACCCTGATGTTGGGAAAGACTGAAGGCAAAAGGAAAAAGGGTATGGCAGAGGAGGAGATGGGCAGATAGAATCATGGAAACAATAAATGTGAAACTGGTCAGACTTGGAGAGAGAGTGGAAGAGAGAGGGGTCTGACATACTGTGGTACATATGATCACAAAGAGCCAGACCCCCTGAACGAAAGAGCACAGAGCTTGGCACAGTAGGCCCTGAAAAAGTGCTTGTTGATTTAAGAAGGCTTTTCCTCTTTAAAGCTCTTAATCCAGCTCCACCTCTCCCATAGGCCGACAGCAAGTAATCATTCTCTCATGCATCTGGAATCACATCTAAGCATCAACACAAGACTGGGTGTTATACAGCCCTGAATCATTGTAGTCATTGTGGGCTGTCCTCCTGGTTCTGTTGATTTTGCTATATCCCTTCATACAAAGTTTCCCATACTTCTCTGAGTTCCTAATTTCTTATTCCACAGTAATATTCTAATACTCCAGTAAGTCTTTCTTTGATGGCACAACAGATTTCTGTAGGATGAAGGAGAGGGGCTAAAGAGCTTTTTATTTAGTAAAATGTTCCTTAAAATGAAATCCCCTTTGTCATGCCCAGCATAGGCAGAGATCACAACCCAAATCTCTCCTTCAAATCATATACCATCCCACTGGGGTCACTTCCTTTGGTTAAAGCTTTACGCCTTTAGTAGGTTCCTTTCAAAATGCAAAAGCATTACCTGGGAGGGAGTCACACTGACCAAGCATTATTCATCATCATAATTGGAGGGACTGTATCATCTTAATTTTGAACAGAACACTGAAGGAGTATATTATGAAGAGGGGATGGTGTAAAGTAAGGGAGGAGGGAGCTAAGGTCAGGATAATAAATGGGAAGAGGCAAACTACCATGGGACCCTAAGTACCTATTGTACAGTTGGGTGGGACACCACCATAAATGGAACATAAAGTGCCCATAGTGAAGATGGGAGGAGCCTGACAACAAACCACCCCATCGCTGCTAATAGAATCACTGTCCTCCAACTGCCCTGGACTGACTTTGGAAGATTGTTAGCTCCTCCCCTGGTCATGCCCCAAATTCCCACTGCCTCCTATCTGATCTCTCTGCTGCAATCCTTCCTACACCCAGTTGCTAGGTCAATCTTCCTTAAATCCTGCTTCATCAAGGCATTCCCTTGTTCTAGGACCTGTATTGGTTCCCTATTACCTATTCTGACAAATCTAACCTCTCCAGGACAGCAGTCAGATCCCTCCACCCATTAGCCCCACCCATCCCTTCCATCATTCACATTTGTGTCCCAGTATTGCTCAACTTAACTACACCACTCCAACAAGGCTGATCTGTTTGCTATCCCTTACAAAGGTTTAAAAGTTCTCTGATAAAGGTCTCATTTCCAAGACACATGAGAAACTGATTCAAATTTATAAGAATTAGAGCCATTCCTCAAATATAAATGATTAAAGGCTACAACAAGACAATTCTTAAGGGAAAGAATCCAAACTGTCTATAACCACATTAAAAAAAAACCTGTTGCAAATCATGAATAATCAGAGAAATGTTCTTACGGACCTCTAACAGTAAAGCCATTACAATGCAAAGTTGACAGAAAAAGAAAATGACAAATGTTGGAGATGTGAGAAAACAGGCACATTGACATTTTATTGGTAAACCTCTGAAGTGGTTCAATCACTCTGGAAAGCAATTTGAAACTATGTCCCCAAAGTCCAAGCTATGTCCTTTGACCCAATGATACCACCAGGCCTCTGCACCAAAGAAAAGAGATCAAAGTAGAAAAAGTTCTATATGTACAAAAATATTTATGGCAGTTCCTTTTGTGGTGGCAAAGAACTGGAAACTAAGGGGATGATGTACATCAACTGGGGAATGATTAAAGAAATTATGGTTCATGAAAATAGTACTTATTCCACGAGAAATGATGAAGGAGGTGGTTTCAGAGAGACCTACAAAGACTCGTACAAACTGAAGCAGGGTGAAGGGAGCAGAATCAGAAGAAAAAATGTATACTACAACAAAAAGATTGTAAACATAAGTAATTTTGAAAGACTTAAGAACTCTGATCAATGTAATGATCAAGCATTGATTCCAGAGAAACCATGATAAAGAATGCTGCCTGTATCCTGTTGAAAGGGACAAAATACTCAGAAGGACACACGTATTTTTGTACATGGACAATATGGGAATTTGTTTTCCTTGACCATGTGTGTTTGTTACGGGGCAGCTAGGTGGTACAGTTGGTAGAGTGCCAGGCCTGGAGACAGGAAGACCTGAGTTCAAATCTGGCCTCAGACACTTAGTAGTTACGTGACCCTGGGTAAATCACTTAACCCTGTTTACCTCAACTCTTTATTTGTAAAATGAACTGGAGAAGGAAATGGCAAACTACTCTGATAGTTTTGCGAAGAAAACCCTAAACAGGATCACGAAGAGTTGGACCAACTGAAAAATGACTGAACAACAACAAAAATTTGTTATAAAGGCTCTATATCTTTTTTTTTTTCAGGGTTAGGATGAGGAAACAGGAAGAAGGAAGAAAGAAAATGCTTGTTAATTGAAAAAAATTAATTAAAAAATAGCAAGTAACTAGCTTATTTCTTGAAGGCTTGGTTTCCAGTATGCGAGCACGCTCTGAGAATACATATTCTGACTCCCTGGGGACCCATCGGGCAGCTAGCTGGAGATTCTAGGACCCTAACCCCAGTTCCCTTTCTTACTGGCAAGTTGGGGTCCCAGAACAAGGCTGTATTTGGGTTCTAGGGCTATCCCTCAGGATTTGGGGTACCTTCCTAATGCTGTTGGCCCATCCCTTTCTTCTAAGGTGGTTCCCCCAAATTAATTGCCAATGATTAGCACCCCAGGATCATTTAACCAGTTTATGTCAATTAGCTTTTACAAAGAGATATTTCTGGAGAAGACCTAGCAAAAACAGAAATGCAGGGCATTTATTTCCCTCCTCCCCCACTCCCAATGTCTAAAGAGACATTCTCTCCTCTACCACCCAGGAGAGCTGCCTCAGATTTAAAGTATTTGCTAAAAAAGCACTCATCTCCATTAAGTTTACTTCCAAATGCAGTATAGCCAATTGACTAAGTCACTCCTTTGCTTGCAGAAACCAACATGTCGATGTTGATTCCGTGCAGGGCTGGGTCAAGCTGATAACTTGGGCCTTTGCCCCTCATAGGTTTGAGTTTCTGGATTCCTGGTGTTTCTGTCAAATCTAGCAGGAAGACTTGGCTGCCGGTACTAGTTACCTCTCCCTACCTAAACAGTGGCTTATAGTGGTCCTTGCCTAATCA
Source organism: Pseudochirops cupreus (assembly GCA_028627135.1). Taxonomy (NCBI): domain Eukaryota; kingdom Metazoa; phylum Chordata; class Mammalia; order Diprotodontia; family Pseudocheiridae; genus Pseudochirops; species Pseudochirops cupreus. Next base: position 144,485,510 of record CM053584.1, on the reverse strand, counting down.
CTCTAAGGCAGTCAGGCAGGAAAAAGAATAAGGGCCATTGAGGTCTTTTGAATACATGCTTAGTTCTGACTCTGAAGCCAGAAAAGCCTTTCCTCACCTCATGGTAAATGGACTGGAAATAGTCCTAGAATAACTATGAAAGATCTCAGGTGGAAAGCTGAGCCCTCCATTATGCCTGTGATCAAAGAACTTAGACTTTACTGGAGAGTACAATTTATAATACAGATAAGTAAATTCAAGATATTTTGAAGAAAGAAAGAAGGTTAACAATTAGGGGAACTAACTGGGACTCTTGAGTCTCAGTTTTTCTCATCTGTAAAATGAGGCAGTTGGGTTAAATGGCCTCCATTTTAGCTCCAGATCCCACTGGGCTATGATCCCATAGCCAGATGATTTCTAAGTACGTGTCTAGTTCCAAAGTCTATGACTCAATGGTTTTTTTGTCCCAGGGCACATTTCTAACTTTAGGGTAATTTCTCCCCCATCCTTAACCCAATCTATATCTTGATTTAACCACAAAGCAACCCTTCTCTGCTGATTCCACTAGAAAACCTGAGCATGAGAAGGACCAAAGAACTGGACAAGCCAGAATACTGGGGCAAACATTATTATTATTCCCATCTGACAAATAAGGAAACTGAGGGGGAGTGACTTACTCAATGTCATATAAGACCAGATCCCAGATCAGACTCCAAATCCAAGGCTTTGGGCATAAAATAGAAGGGAAGAAAATAAACAGTTTACATTTTTGTTGTAATTAAAGACAATTTCTTAGCTTGAGTAATCACCCATCCCATCATTAAAGATATTAATAGAGAAAGTTTGCTTGAAACTGGGTCCCTGTGAAAATAAATATGTAGATTAAAAAGTAAACGTACTTGCACAAATTCAGACATATTGTCATTTATTCATGTGTCATTTTGTGGAAGCTCAGTCATGTCTAACTCTCCAGAAGCCCATTTGGGGTTTTCTTGGCAAAGATGAGTTGTTTGCCAGTTGCTTCTCCAGATGAGGAAACTGAGGCAAATAGGGTTAAGTGACTTGCCCAGGGTCCACAGCTAGTAAGTGTCTCAAGCCAGATTTGGACTCTTGACCATGTCTTCCTGATCCTAAACCCATCACTCTATCCACTGCGCCATCTAGCTGCCTGTAATCATGACTTTAATAAAGGTAGGACATTTTAACTAGAATGAGCAAATGACTACTCTTGCAGTGGAAATATATGGGGACTCTAATCAATATAATTGTTCTCTCCATAAAGAAAGAGGGTTTTTTTTTTCTTTCTTTTGGTCCAAGCCTGTGATTTCATTGGTATGGGGAACTCCTGATGCGGAAATGCCCTCCACTGATTCAGATCTGCAATTCATAATCTTGAAATTACCTGGGGCACTGAGATTTGCCAAGGGGTCACTCAGCTACTTTATATATAGTCTTTCTAACTCCAGAGTTAGCCCCCTGTCTCTAATACATCACATTCCTGTAACCTAAAAAATAGAGCACTAGTAATGAAGAACATCCATTTGATATTAATGTAGAGTAAATATAGATTATACTGTAATAGAAAGAGGGGAAGCTAGGTAGTGCGGTGGATAGAGCACTGGGCTTGAGATCGGGAAGATTTGTTTTCCCAAGTTCAAATCTGGCCTCAGGCACTTACTGGCAGTGTGACCCTGGGCAAGTCACTAAACTCTGTTTGCCTCAGTTTCCTCATCTGTAAAATGAGCTAGAGAAAGAAATGGCAAACCATTCCAGTATCTTTGCCAAGAAAACCCCAAATGTGGTCACAAAGAGTCAGACGCTACTGCATAACAGTAGCAACAAAAGAGTGGAAAGGGTGCTGGACCTGGGATTCTGAGATCTACCTTCTAATTCTTCTCTGATACTTCCTTGCTCTGTGACTGAAAGCAACTTGACCCCTACCTGCCTCAGTTTCCTCATCTGCAAAATGGGTTTAATAATCATTCTGGAAGGGAATAAAGTATTTATTAAGTACCAGATATATGCCAGGGATTGTGCTTAGTACTTTCACAAGTATTACCTCATCTGATCTTCGCAACAACCCTGTGACGTAGATGCTATTATTATAACCAGTTTACAGTTGAAGGAAACAAAGATAGAAGTTAAGTGACTTGCCCAGGGTCAGATAGCTGATAGGCGTCTTTGAACTCAATTCTTCCTGACTCCTCACTCAGAACCCTAGCCATGGTGCCACCTAGCTGCCTAGTTACACTACTTATCACAAAGGGTTGTTTTAATAAAAGCACTTTATTTAATACTTTTAAAGTGCTGTAGACATGTGGACAGTCAGGTGGTGCAGTGCATAGAGTTCTGAAACTGGAGTCAGGAAGACTCATCTTCCCAAGTTCAAATCCAGCCTCAGACACTTATTATCTGTGTGACCCTGAGCAAGTCACTTAACCCTGTTTGCCTCAGTTTCCCCATCTCTAATACGAGCTAGAGAAGAAAATGGCAAACCACTCCAGTATACCTGCTAAGGAAACTCCAAATGGGGTCACAAAGGATGGGACCCAACTCAACAACACAACAAGAACTGTGAACC
>CM053584.1:144460301-144482450 GCA_028627135.1 Pseudochirops cupreus | reverse complement strand
ATTTGAGCTAAATAACAGCCTCTGGCTGTTAAAGGTAAAACATTGATGGGGCATCTTGAGTTACTGTTTAAGAATGTGGAGGGCACCACAGTGTACCTTGAACCTGGAGTAGTCATCCCTGGAGGTCTCAATTCGTGAATGTGAATGTGAATGGGGGAGGGGGGAGGAGAACTGAGGGTGCAGATGGTACTGAGTGAGAGCCACTTAGTCTGGGCTGTGTGAAGCCAAGCCATGCCTCAGAAAGCTCAGTGCCATGTCAGGGAAATTGCATAACCTCACCTGCTTTGGAGGAATCCCAATCTGGACTGAGAAAATCTTTAAAATAAACAGGGTCTTTGGAACAAGTTTGCTATTCCTTCCAGGCTTAGGTACATCCACTGAGAAACCACGGGGAGTTTGGATCCTCTGAGTCCCAGGGATGGAAATCCTGAGAACTTGAACATGGACCTTATGGTGTGTAGCTGACTCTGGGATCAGGGTCTGACTAATAACTGACTAAAGAAATTGGGGAAGGGGGGAGAAATAGAAGCACTGGCCTGAGGGGCATCTATGGAGAATCATAGTTCTTATTCCTTTCTGGTTCTTCTATTTGAGTTTTTATGGGCGTCTCTGGGGAAGGAAACAGTAGGAGAAGGACAGTAGCTTGAAAAGTGGGCTGGGGACATGGTGGTAGCTACCCAGGTACTTGCCCTCCTCCTCTCCCACCCCCTACTTCCACCCCAGCACACACAAACATACACTCCCCTCAGGAAAGAAAAGAAGACAGATGCCAAGGAGATACATGCAGAGATTTGGGGCAGGGCTCGCTCGTCTGCATTCTTTCCAGGACCTCTCCCCATGCTACCATCAGGGCCATGGAAAGATGGACCAGACAAAGAGGAAGGACAGAAGATGTTTTTATTCCCCCTCTGTTACCCACTTCCTTCCATCCTGATTCATTCTGTTACAATGGAAAGAGGAAGGGTAGCACAGTGGACAAAGCACTGACCCTGGAGTCAGGAGGACCTGAGTTCCAATCCTGCCTTAGACACTCACTAGTTGTGTGACCCTGAGCAAGTCACTTAACACTGAGTACCTAAAAAAAAAAATAGAAAGAGGAGTCAGGATTTGTATTCAAATCCCACCTCTGATGTTTGTTACCTGTGTGACCTTCAGCAAGTCCCTTCTAAGGCTTCAGTATCCTCATCTGTAAAATAGAAGAATTGGATTAGATGGCCTCCAAGGTCCTAGTCAATTAATATTTAAATAACACTTTAGGGTTTGCAAAGCCCTTTACATACATTCTTACTTGATCCTTATAACAACACTATAAGGTAGGCATTATCATGCCCTTTTTGTAGGTGAGGAAACTGAAATGCAAAAGTTAAATGACTTGCCCAGGGTCACATATCTCACATATGTTTGAGCTCTGGTGTTCCGGATTCCAAGGCCAGCACTCTGACCCTAGGCCAGCTCTGTGGGAGGGCAATGGTCTTGTACCCAAGGCCCTGGAAGGGAAACCACAGCCACTTGGCCTTTTCCCTTGGGGGAGGGAAGGGGAGGAGAGATCAGTGTCCCCAGCCCGCTAGGACCTTGTGCTTTGTGGCATGTGACTGCCAGCCCAAGGGAGGCTGTCTGACCTCTTTTTCCACCCTCCCCTTTCCCTGCTCACAGCCTCTGTGGGGCTTGTTTTCCTGAAGTCAGAGGGGGCAGAATGGAAGGCAGGCTGGTGGTAATCAATACATCCCCACCTTCCTGGTCAGAAAGGGGTGCCTATCCAATGTTGCTGTTCTTAGCAGTCAGGCAGTTATTCATAGCTCTAGTTTGAGTTACCTCCTGACCTTCAGCTCCAGCCCCGGCAATCGGGAGTGATTATCATGGTCTCACCCCCTCCAGAACAAACACACCTCTGTCTCCCCAGCTGGCCCCGGGCACAGCCTGACAATGAGCAGCCTCTAAGGGAAGCAGGATGTTGACATTCAGTCGGTACTCCAAGCAGCTCCCTTAGGAGCTGATCCTGCCACGTGGGAGGGAGGGAGGGAGGTGGGAAAGGGGGAGGCGGGAGGAGGGAAGGGGGGAAGGGAAGAGGGAAGGAGAAGAAGAAGGTGAGAGGTGGAGTCACTTTACTTTCTCTGCTTGTGGGGAAAATTAAATCGAATTCCCATTCTAAAAAAAGACCCCACCCCCCACCCCCTGGGCGCTCCACTCCCAACATCAGTGGGTCCCCCTCAAGCAATAAACCCTCCCTGTTTGCTCTGGGAGGGCAGGGATGGGTAGAAAAGAGGGAAGTGAAAGCTAACCTTTATGGGCCTATCTACTAGAGGAGTGAGAGCTGGAAGGAATCTTGGAAATCAGAGGAATGAGAGAAAACTTATAGAACTGAAAGGAATCTTGGGGTACCATCTAATCCAGGCCCATTTCCTTCATTTTACAGAAGAGGAAACTGAGGCCCAGGGATATTTAGTGATTTGACCAGGATCCCAGATGGAGCCCACGTGGATGGAATCCAACTTCTTGGGGTGAAGAGGAAATGGGGAGGGGGACAGTTAACTCTTCAGGACTCCTTCCTAACTCTGCAAAACTGTTCTTGCCCTTCCTCAACCCCAACCCTGCCGTGCCAGTGCTCTGACCACTCAGTGAACTCGGTCTGGTGGAGTCAGCAGGTTTTCCTGCTTGTTTGCCAAAGGGGATGTCAGCAGAGAGATCCTATAACTCTGGGGGAGGGGGAGGGCAGGGGGAGGAGGCAAGGAGCAGGTGGGAGCCGGCCAGGGGGGATAGAGGAAAGGGACAGGCTGGGAAAGGAGGAGACGGCTTCCTAGGAAGAGCCCCTGTCAGCGACAAAGGGACCAGGCAGCTGGGGATGGATGGGGGGAGAGGGAGACATTGGCAGGAACCAGAAGCCTTAGGGGCTTCCTCCTCCACATCTGGCCCCAGGGTATGAGAGCTGGTGGGACCTTTGACCGGACCCTGGGTGCTCTGACTGGAGTTTTAGGGGTTTTTTGTGGGGGGAGTTGTTGCTTAACCCCTGGATATCCCCCATGGGCAGGGGAGTGAGGGAAGGGAAAGAGAAAGGAACAGGACAGCAGAATTCACTTAGGATCTTAGGATTTAGGGATTAAAGGGGCCATAGAGGTCATCTAGTCCTATTCCATCATTTTACAAATAAGGGAACTGAGGCCACGAAAGTTAACAGAGTGCTCTGCCCAGGGCCATGGAGCCGGGATTGAATGTTGGTTCCAATTCTATCACCATTTGCACCACAGAGTTTTCACTGGTTCTTTCATTCCTGTATCCTTTGCCAAACACTTATTGAATGCCTGCTAAAACAGCAATTAAACAGTCCGTCATGGCTACAGAGCATTCTGCATGCAGATACTCATAATGGCAGGTTAGTATGCCGATTTTCCGGAGGAGGAAACTGAGGCTTACAGTTGGGCACTAGATGATCTCTAAGCAATATTCCTTCCCTTTCTAGTCCTTTTTCACAGAGCTCCCCTCCACTTGCTTCTTCGTGCTAGCCTGTCTTGCCAGCTGTTCCCCATTACCTATAAAACAGTTCATCTCTCTCTTCCCTATCTATACACAAGTTTGTTTTTTCAAATTTGAAACGGCTTCTGCTTCAGAGAGGCCCAGTTTCTTGCTTGGCCTTACTTGATTTCCCCCAGTTATAAGTTTGTTCCCTCTCTAATTTTCGTTATTCCATCATGTTTGACCCTTCGTGACTCCATCTGAGATTTTCTTGGCAAAGATACTGAAGTGGTTTGCCATTTCCTTCTCCAGCTCATCTGACAGATGATGAAACTGAGGCAAACAGGGTTAAATGACTTGCCCAGGGTCACACAGCTAATGAGTGTCTGAGGCTGGATTGGAACTCTGGTCTTCCTGACTCTGGACCCAAAGCTCTATCCACTGTGTCCTCTCTCTGCCCTTGACATGACTTTAGATTTATTTACTAATATACACAGAATATTCCCCAGCAAGATGTAAGCTTATTGAGGGCAGGCACCATTCAGGTTTTTTTGTCTTTGAGATTCCCATCATTTAGCACAATGCCTTGTACATGGTCAGAACGTGATGTTTATTGAATTGACTTATTCTAGGCTAAGGGACTTGTCCAAGGTCACTAAGAAAGGAAGTAATAGAGTTTGGACTCTGTCACTCAAGGGACCCTTTTAGCTCTCAGATCTATGCTTGGGGGTAGGAGGAAGGTCACAGAACCTGCCCCAAAGGGACTTAAAGCTTAGTACATTTTAGTGGCCAAAACCTCACTCTGTTTATCAGGGGTTGGGACTGGATTTAAGAGGCTCTGAATTCTCCCATCGACATTCATCCGGAGACCCCTGTAGATCCTCACTCCTCACTCAGCTCTCTCTACTTGGTAGGGGAGTGTTGGTGGGCAGTAACACAGCATGGAATCTTTCTGTTGGTTTTTCTTTGTTTCCCTTTAGATGAAATCTGCTGGGTCTTACAGAAGAAACTCAACCCCCATTCAACACCCAGTCTTTATGGGTCTCCTGCTCTCAAACAGGCCCCTCCTTCAGAGATAACATGGGGACCTGAAGTCCCTAAAGAAGGAAATACAGCCTCTACTTTCCCCCTCTCTCCCCACCCCAAAAGAGGTTGGCTTCAGTGTGTAGGGTGGGGGTGAGAGAAGCCAAAATAGTCAGAGACCAGAGGAGACGTCATGGATTTGGGGTTGGCTGGGACAGGAGCTGGCATGACAATAACGTATTAGCCAAATATAGAGCAGACACACAAACACAGGGGCAGGCGGGTGAGCCCCAGTCCTCCACTCAGGGAACAGTCACCCCTCCCCCAGACTCCCTCAGAAAGGACAGATGGCTAGCTTCTTTCCTCACTCCTCAATCCAGGTTCTTATCCTTTCCCCCGGAAACTTGGAGTATGGATTTAGCTGTGTCTGAATGGGGGAGATGTCGTCTCTCAAGCTTCAGATTGTCCTACCTCCCTCCCTAATGTCTCCTAAACCCAAGCTGCCTCTCAGTCAAGTAAGTTAGTCAGTCAGTCAGTCAACAAGCATTTATTACCCACTTACTGTGTTACTGAGGATACAAAAAAGGCAACAGCAAGGTGCCTGCCCTCCAGGAGCTCACATTCTAATAGGGTACAACTGTACATACTAGAGCTACACAGTAAAAATGGAGTGTGGGGGGGAGGGCCTGGGAAAGGCCTCCGCAGACTGTGGGAATTAAGTGAATTTTGAAAGAAGCCAGAGAAGCCAGGAGACTGAAGTGTGGAGCAAGGGCATTCCAGACGTGGGGGAGAGCCAATGAAAAGGCCATCAGGAGATGGGTTTGTCTTTTGTTGGGGCAGCGAGGTGGCTCAGTGGACAGAGGGCCAGGCCTGGAGTCAGGAAGACCTTGAAATGAGCTCAAATTTGGCCTCAGACATTAGTTATATGACCCTGGGCAAGTCACTTAACCCTGTCTGCCTCAGTTTCCTCATCTATCAAATGTGCTGGACAAGGAAATGGCAACTCACTGCAGTATCTCCGCTAAGGAAAGCCCAAACGGGGTCATGAAGATTCCAACATGACTGAAATGACCCAAAAGCAACAGCAGAAGTATGTGGATGGGAGTAATGTGTGAGGAGACTGGAGAGGTAGGAAGGGGTCAGGTTGTGAAAAGCTATAAATGTCAAACAGATTTATACTGGACCCTGGAAGTAATAGGGAGCCACTGAAGTTTATTGACTGGGGGAGCGATATGGTCAGACCTGATGACTGGCAGCTGAGGAGGGACACAGGAGAGACTGGACTGTAGAGAGGCAGCCCTCAGGCCTGTCTAACCCTAGCAAGAGACGGCACTGGGGCCCCTGGAGCTGTAGGACTAGAGGACATATGGAGAAAGGGCCAAGTTTGTAATCGAGTGGTAACGAGATTACCTCATGTTACCTGGGTTCAAGTCCCAGCCCTGCAATTTACCAGCCAGGGGACCTTGAGCAGGTAATTTCATTTTTCTGGGCCTCAGATTAATGTATATGTAAAATGAATAGGTTGGATTAGAAGGTTTCTAAGGTTCCTTCCAGCTCCAACAGTCATGAGGTCTGTAAGACCAGGACTATCCAGTTAGTCTAAGGTGTGAGAGTGAGCCTACCTCTATCCCAGACACTTTCATCTGGGGATTCCCAAGCACATTTACAAGCACTGGATCCCAGGAGCTCCTCCCTGGGCTGAAGTTATGGCCCTTCCCTTTGGTAAGGTGGGGGTGAGGGTGGGTGTGGGAGGGAGGAATTTAGGTGTCCTGTCTTCCACAGTGAGCTAACCATTAGGGTGGCCTTCCCTTTTCTATTTTTTCCAACTTTTCCCAAATATAATCCTGTCAATCCTATAATTCCCTAAAAGCCTGGGAAGGGGGAGTGAAAAAGAGGAGGGGAAGGTGTGGGAGGGGTAATCAGGGGTAAAGAGAAACGGAATTGTTGAAGATTAGGGCTGCATTTGCCCTTGTGGCTGCCACCTTCCCCTCAAATTCCCCCTCAAAAAAAAAAAAAAGCATATTGCTGGTTCCCAAGAGCTCTTAGCTCCTGGTGCTGAAGTCAAGGGTCAATTTGCTGACGCAAATGGTCAAGGAAAGGGGCACGGCTTGGAACAGCTGGGGACACTGGCAAGGCCCAAAGAAAAGTCAGTCTCTAAGCCCCTTCTTCACCACCCCCAGGGACTTTCTGGCTCCGGCAGCCACTGTGCCCATAGCTTAGCCAGAGAGTTCTGATTCTGAACCGTTCCCTTCCTCAGATCTGGGGAAAGGGGCAGCTCTTAATATGCTGTTAGCCATGACAGAGGCACGGATCTCTCCTTCTCTCTTGCTATGCCCAGCCCCTCCTCCTTTGCTATTCCCCACCCCCAAGTTCAATAAACTATCTAGAGTTAATAAGTCACTGGACAGAAAGTACGACATCACAACCTTGATCCTGGGGACATGGAAGAGGGGAGAGCTGGGGTGGGGGTGGGGACTGAGCCATAGGTAGGACAGTTAAGGGGGGGCCAGAATCTTGACATTAGGGGATCATGGCTTGAATTCATGTTAGAGGTCATCTAATCCAGACCACTCATTTTACAAATGAGGAAACTGAGTCCCAGAGAGCTTAAATGATTTCCCCAAAGTCACAAAGATAGTGACAGAGTTGGACTCCCTTCAGTTTCCCCAAACGGGGACCTGAACAGAAAAAAAAAATGACATCAACCCCGGACCAGCTTCTTCTCTACTCTCATGGGGAAGTTTACAGATTATTCCTCCCAGACCCACGCACTGACAGGCTCCGAGCATTTCTTTGGGCATAGAACTAGAAAAAGGAACACATGTGTTTGCCCTCTCATTGGTGACTGGCAAATAGCCTTTGTGCAGAAGTAGTGACACCCAGTGGTCAGTGTGGAGAGCAAGCAGTTGACCCTTCACCCATACATAGAAATGCAGACTGTTAAGAGACAGAGGGGCCCAGCTACTCCTCTCCCCACACCTCTCCCACCTCCCACCACTATTTTATAAAAGAGGCCTAGAGAGACCCACATAGGAGCTGGGCCACCACTAATGGTCTTCAGACTCTCTGGCCGCTCCCCACCCCGCAACCCCCAGGGAACTTTTATTTCACCCACCACAGAAAATGACACAAAAGACTCTTCCAGAGCTACAAGTACAGAAACATCAAACACTCCAGTACAATAAATAGCTCATTAGACTGATTGGCCTTCCCTATCCCCCCCCCCCTTTTTCCTCCCAAGGTCTTTTAAGCACTGCTGAACAAATGTTTTCCATTCACCACCTAGAACTCACAACAAAATCTGGGCAGACTGGCAAAGTCCACATCTCTCAGCCCCTTTTACCCCTTCAGCTGCGGGTCAGCCCTCCTTCTTCAAGTATCACCATTAAGGAAATCCCCCTAGAGTAGCCCAATGCCAGAGACTCTCAAATGCAGGGAATCTCAAAGTAGGCTTACTCATGAAGTAACTCCCCCAAGGCTAGAAGCATCGTTGCTCAGAACACTAGTCTGTGACTAGTTCCCAGAAAAGGAAACAGAAAGAAAGACAAAAACCAGAAACTGGAGGTCCAGAAATTCCCCTCTCATACTTGCCTGGTTAAATCGACACCTATAGAGGGCAGCTAGGTGGTGCAGTGAATAGAGCACCAGCCCTGGAGTCAGGAAGACCTGAGCTCACATTTGACCTCAAACATTTAACTAGCCCCGTGTGACTTTGGGCAAGTCACTTAACCCCGAATGCCTTACCTTCCACCCTCCGAAAAAGCAAAAAGCTCCCCAAAACCTAGGCCTGTGCGTGTGTGTGTTCCTCCAGTGAGTAGCCATTTTTATGTTCCTTGGGGGGGAAAGGAAGAAATCCCCTCCCAGCATCTTGCTGCCCTCCTGGTTGGAAGTGCAAAGGTGTAAAGGTATGGAGAAAAGAAAGGCAAAAACCATAGTCTTCTGACTGTACACATCCTTGTTTGTTCCTTGCTCCTCTGTTGTTGTTGCTGGGGGGTCATTTCAGTTGTGTCTGACTTTTCATGACCCCATTTGGAATTTTCTTCCAAAGATCGTGGAGTGGTTCACCATTCCCTTCTCCAGTTCTTTTGACAGATGAGGAAACTGAGGCACACAGGGTTAAGTGACTTACCCAGAGTCACACAGCTAGTTAGGGTCTGAGACTGTATTGGAACACATGAAAATGAGTCTTCCTAATTCCAAGCCCAGTGGTCTATCGACTGTACCATCTAGCTGCCCTTAGAATATAGCTTTTAGGGTCAGAAAGAAATCTTAGAGATTGCCATCTATTCTAATTCCTTTTCTGCCCAGAAAAGTCAGGACCAGAAAGGGGAAAGGACTTTCCCCAGGTCACACAGATAGTGAATGGCCCAACAAGAATCTAAACCCAGCCAGATCTTTTGATTTCAAGTTCAAGATTGTGGGGCCAGCAAATTTCTTGTCTCTCCTAACCCGTAGCATGTTGTAGGATGGGGACGGCTGGGGGAATTTGGGGCAGGAGAGTTTGAAGATTGGGAGATTTTGTTTTGGGGTTGAAGGGTTAGGGGTGAGAAGCTGGACTAGGTTTTGTTTTATTTTGTTTTGGGGAGGGAGGGCTCACTTTAAATTACATGGCTATGGAGCTAGTATTTACAGGGGAATCAGGAATCTGGTGTCTTGATTCCTTTCCTTGCCGAGCATTATCCAAAACTCAGCTCAGGCTGCACCACCTTCTCCATGAAGCCTTTCCTGATCTTCCCCTCAACCCTGCCAGCTACTAACATCTTTCCTCTCTCCCCTAAATAGCTTCTTTTTTTTCTGCACCCACTCAATATATGTATATGTTGTCTTCCTCTCTCCTCATAGAATATAAGCTCTTTGAAGGCAAGGATTGTTCCATTTTTATCTTTGTATCTCCAGCCCCTGGCATGGCACAGGCACTAAGCAAATGTTTATGGACTGACTGGTTGATTGATTGATTAATTTTAGGTTAAAGCTGGCAGGTACCTTAGAAATCCAGTCCAACTCCCTTATTTTAACAAAAGGGGAAATTGAGGCCTAGAGCAATGAAATGTCTTGGCCAAGATCTTGTAACTAACAAACTGTCGGGATTTGAACCCGGGTCCTCTGATTTTAAATCCAATGCTCCCAGGCCTTCTCAATGCATTACAACAACAGAGATGGATGTGGCTTTTAAGAGGACATAGGCTGCCTTCTGCCTTAGGGCAGATGTGCCATCATTTACTCTGAGGTCACTGAACCAGGGCATATATTTTGCAAATATTTTTCATGATGGGGTTGACAGGCTGAGCTGAAGCTGCCATGAGTCATCCAGGCCCATCTGTGAGGTGAGGAGTGACTTAGAATGTGTTGGCTCCCCACAGCTATGTCTCACGTGCCCAGTGGCATTGATGGACCTGTGCCACACTGGCCACACACACATCATTCCAGGAAGGATGGGCTCCAGGGGAGTAGGAGGGGCTCAGACAACTCACTCCTCCTGGCCTAGGCCAAACACACACAAAGAACCACCACCCCCCCCACCACCCCCTACTCACACGCACAGCCCTTCACCAACCTTCCAGCCCAGGAGGAATTTAGCATGGAGCAGCCAAGTAGAGACAAGGCTCATTTAACTTCCCTTCATTTTCCCCTCTGCCTGGGGGCTGGTTTGGGAGGAAAACAGGGATTCTGCTTTTCAGTCCAGCTTCCTCTCACCACCTAAAATTTGCCTAAACTTTTTGTTTTTTTTTTTTATCTCTGAAACTCTCTAGCCCCTCAGGCTTTGACATTCCAAACCTCCAATCCTGCCATCCCTCTAAACCTGGGGTGGTATGTGGGTGCTGGGAGCAGGAGAATGAGGATAGGAGGGAGTGTTTCACAAGCAAAAGATCGCCTGACTCCCCATTTTCTTAAAATAAATGACAAATACCTAAAGGGATGGTTTCAGAGAAACCTGGGAAGATTCATAGGAACTGATGCAAAGCAACATCAGAAGAATAATTTATAATAAAGACAAATAATTGTGAAAGACTTAGGAACTCTGAGCAGTGACCAACCAGGATTCCCGAAGACCCATGAGGCTGCCTACCTCCTGACAGAGACTCAAGATGCAGATTGAGATGTAATTTTTTGGACATAACCAAGGTGAGAATGTGTTTTTCTTGACTATTCTTATTTATCAGGGGCAGCTAGGTGGTATAGTGGATAGTTCACTGGACTTGAACTCAATAAGACCCGAGTTCAAATCTAGTTCCAGACTGGGTTATTAGCTGGGTGACTGACTGATGATGTTTCAGTCTTGTCCAATTCTTCATGACTCTATTTGGGTTTTTTTTGGCAAAGATAATTTCCTTCTTTAGTTCATTTTGCAGATGAAGAAACTCAGGCAAACAAGGTTAAGTGACTTCCCCAGGGTCACACAGCTAAGTGTCTGAAGTCAAATTTGAACTCAGATCTTCCTGTTTCCAGGCCCAGCACCCTAACCACTTGTGCCACTTGGCTATCCTACAAGCTGGGTAACCCAGGACAAGGCACGTAACTTCTGTTTGCCTCAGTTTCCTCATCTATAAAACTGGGATAATAATAGCACCTACCTCCTAGGGTTGTTGTGAGGATCAAATGAGATTATCATTATAAAGCACTTAGTATGATGCCTGGCACATTAATGCTATAGAAATGAGGGTTAATGTTATGTGTTACAAGGTGGCTTTTCCCCACAATGAGCGGGGGGAGAGGGGGAGCAAAATAAAGACTCATCTATTAAAAAAATAAAAATCTTCCCCAAAAACCTAAAGATAAAATGAAGATCCTCTGATCAGAGCCTATGAGGCTCTGGTCTCCCATGGAAGGGTGGTAGGAGGAATGGAGGAAGTCCCTTTTCAGGTCTTGATCAGTGACCTCAGTGACCAAAGTGTCATCTGCCACTTGAGGAGAGGGCTTCCATGAATAAGGGTCCTCTCTGGACCAAGTCCTAAGATCCTCCAATTTTGGAGCCAACAGTGACAAAGGAAAAACTATGGAATCCGGGTGCAACCAGGATAAGGCATCAGTTGCCCTCATTATCATGAACCAAGGTCTATTGGTCTTTGTCTTAGGGAGGGGAAGCCAAGGCAGAAAGGTCTAGGAGATAAAGACTGTCCTTGCTGAGAAATAAGGGATCATGAGCCTACAGTGGAAATAGTCACCAAACATTTATTAAACACCTACTATGTGCAAGGCTAAGCAATGAAGATACAAAAAAGGCAAAAGCAATGTTCCTACTCTCAAGGAGCTCACATTCTAAAGGGGAAGACAACATTTAAGCAACTATGTACATGCAAGATAGAGGTAGTGTAAAGGGAAGAAACTGGTAGAGTATGTGCCTGGGGGTGATGGGGAAGAGTGGTGAGGCCCCCTGTGGGATTTAAGTTGAGTTTTGAAGGAAGCCAGGAGACAGAGATGAGATGAGAAAAGGTCTTAGAAGTCATTTATTCCAATCTCCTCATTTTCTACAGACCAGAAAACTGAGTCCTAGAGAAGTCTCATGACTCTAAGTCCAGGGCTCTTTTCACTGTACTCTGGAGCCTCCTTCTGGAGCCTCCTCCTGATGGGTGGGGAAGATGAAACATGGACTTTGCATCTCTCTCTGTCCAGAGACTGGACTGACTCTCTCTCTCTCTCTCTCTCTCTCTCTCTCTCTCTCTCTCTCTCTCTCCCCCTGCCACCCCCCCCCCCCCCAGCGGACAATACTGACAAGCCCAGACATGCTTCTGTTTGGAAAAAGGATGGGGCAGAGATGGAAGGAGAGGAGGAGACGGTTACAGAAAGATCAGTGTGCAGCTGGAATGGATTTCATTGGCCATCTAATCAAATCCCCTCATTTTACAGATGTGGAAGCTGAGGCCCCAGGGAATATAAGTGACCTGCCCAAGAAGAAGCGAGCTTCAGAGGAGGATTGTGAATCCCAGTCCTCTGACTTGAGTTAAAATGGTGTCTCATGTACTCAGGGTCCCCAACCCTGAGACCAAAGATCCCAGTGTTGGTACAGAGAAATCATTTGGATGCCCCCTCCCCAGGTTAAATTGCTTTACATAACAGGAGGCTTTCCAGGGCTTCTTAAGCAGGAGTCCATGAATTTAGAGTTTTTTTAAGCACCATTTTGAAAACTGTGTTTTAATATAATTGATTTCCTTTGTAATGTCATGTATTTGATTCTGTGCAATTAGAAATATTATCATTAGAAGGAGTCTACAGGTTTCCTTTGTAATCCTATGTCTTTTATTTTATGTATTTAAAAACATTATTCTGAAAAGAGGTGCGTAGCCTTCACCAGATTACACACCAACAGGGAAGAACCCCTCCCCTAGGGCCTGGAACAAGGTTCCACACACTAGAATGGAGGCTGATGGCCAAGCACCTTCCATTCTGCTGAGTAAGGATGGCTTTGTGCCCATATGGGTGGTAATTAATGCCACCCAAACTGGCAAGAAGGTTATGGACTCCTGCTAGGAGATTTCCAGTGTGGACAATTCTGTAACTACCTTTTAGGACCAGGGACTGGGCTTGTGATTTCATTGGTATAAGGAACTCCCACATAAGGAAACTCCCTCTCCCAATGCAGGTGTATGTATGCCTCTTATCATAAAGGAATTTTCTTCTAACTTATAAATCCTTCCTTCCTGATACTTTTCATTCCATTCTAGAGACAGAGCTAACCTGCCTACTTGACTCAGTATATTATTAATTTAGAAACTACCACAGCCTTTCTTTGTCTAGAGTCCTAGAGACCTCTGGATAGTCATAGAACTGCAGACTGTCAGAGAGGGGAAGGACCTTACTGATGATCTCTGGCCCCCTCCCCTTCCTTGATCCTTCATTTAACAGAGGAGGCAACTGACTCATAGCTTAACAGAAGAATTAGCTTGCCTAAGATCATGGCTAGTCAGTGGTAGGGACGGAATTAGAACCCAAGTCTCCTGACTCCCGAGTCCTGAGCTTTCCCCAATATCTCCCATTATCCCATGCTTTCCAGGGATAAGCTAAAGAAATGTTGAGAAACAGAAAGGCGAGGGACAGTGGGAATAGGAGAAGGGTCTGAAAGTCGTCTGCAAATGAGAGATTCCCAACTCAGAGGTATTTCTCCCAGCCCAAAGCACTGCCTGAACGCTAGTGATGACCCTAATCGGGAAAATAATAGGTGCATCCTTCCGTGCTCTGTGGGCTCAAGCCTCTTCCTCCCCTGGGCATCTGGCTCTTCAGGATGCTGCGCCTTTACCAACCAGCCTTACTCCTCTTCTCTGTTGTCAAGTTCTGTCAAAATATCTGTGTTCTTTGACACTCCTTGCAAACTTCCATTCCCCTTAGAGGCCCCCCTTCCTCAGCTCACCTGTGAGGGTCAGCCAAGAGGTCATTTGGACCATTAGAACTTTATGGTGCGGAGGACTCTTAAGGATAGAGATGGAGGGATTGTCTGTAACTTCAGGATAATGTTTAATGGTACTTACTGATGAGTGGGAGTTAATGAACAAACACACCACTATGTCCCTGCCTTCACCCAAGGAGCTCACGGAAAATCTAGGACGATGGCTCTCCCCTACCCCTCTATCACTTCCTGAGGATGTTTTCTGCTCTAGACTGGGGAGCCCCTAAGGTTACAGACCACGTCTCCCTTCGCTCCCTACCCCTTTAATTACACTAGGAACTCCCAGAGAGTTGGGGCTGAGGTCTACTGTATCACAATACAATCACCTTAGGGCAGTGGGAGTGTTCCTCCCACCCGCAGCCCCATTACCCGGAGATCAGCCACCTCTGAAGGAGGACTTTTTTCTATCCTGGTTCCTTTTGGGTCTGTGACCAGATTACAAAGGGTCCATCAGCTTGGATGGTAGAAAAATTACATCTTTATTTTCACTAACCTTTGGTTTCCTTTGTAATCCTGTGTCTTTTATTATAGGCATTTGCAAAGATTATTCTGAAAAAGGGCACATAGGCTTTACCAGATGGCCAAAGAGGGGTCCATCCATGACGCACAAATAGGGAAAAGCCCCTGCCTTAGGGCCTGGAACAAGGCTGCACACACTAGAATAGAAGCTGATGGCCAGGCACCTTCTACTCTG
This sequence comes from Pseudochirops cupreus, assembly GCA_028627135.1. Taxonomy (NCBI): domain Eukaryota; kingdom Metazoa; phylum Chordata; class Mammalia; order Diprotodontia; family Pseudocheiridae; genus Pseudochirops; species Pseudochirops cupreus. The sequence goes on along the minus strand of CM053584.1, from coordinate 144,467,907 downwards.
CTGAGTGAGGATGGCTGTGTGCCCATTTGAGTGGTAATTAATGCCAACCCTGAGTGATTCATTATCACACCAGGACCTTTAACTTCTGGATTAAGAATAGCACATGCTGAGTTAGGAACCCCTGCCCTAATCCAAAAACTCAGGCAGGCCACCAGCCTTGACCTTGTAAGGGAAGGAGGATCAAGGGTTTCCCAAGAGGGAAATACAACTCTTCACGGACCAAACAGTGTTGGGTTTTTTGGTTGTACCCACTCTTCCCTCCCAGAGAGGCCCAGACCCTTTTTGTTCAGCTCCAACCACTTCATCCTTGACTATTATGCGTGCCTCAGAATTTGTAGGAAATGTCAGTCGCTTCTGGGCAAGCCCACGGAACAGATTTAAATGTTCACAGCATGTGGGAGAGGAGAGTGGAAAGATCGGGGCTCTGGGGAAATCTGCTTCATGGCCCCTGGAGGTTTATGCCAGTCACATATGCTGGCTTACCCTCCCCAATACTCCTCTGTTCCCTCCTAACTCCCCCAGCCTCCCTCCTTTTCATTGGGAGCTCTGAAATCCAGGAAATGAGCATGGATTCCAGGCTTGTAAAGGGCTTAGCTGGTGCTCTGACCTGCTGGTTACATAACTTTTTTTTTCCTTTTAAAGCTGGCCTTCTATGAAGTCTCTGTGGAAAGAACTTGCTGATTTGGTAGCATTCCCTTTGGAGGGGGCTGCTTTCAAAATGCAGCCCCAGAAATTCCTCTGGGGCTTCAAAGCTGGGAGATGGGTTGTTCAGAGAGTTTGCCAGGTTCCCTCCTTCTCCCCTGAGCCAGAAGTTCTTCCTCATGGGAGGTGAAATCAGGCCGGGGTAGAATCACTGAGGGGCCAGTGTGGGCCTCTGCTAGGGGGATGTTGTGTGTATGCGTGGGTGGGTGGAGAATCTGCAGTATCAGCCATTTGAGAGCCTGAGGGAGGAAGGGTGGCCTCTGGAACCAGAATAAAAAATGAGGTGGTAGAATCGGCCTGGAGGAGACTGAATGCTCCTGAAAAAAAATGAGGTGAAATGAAAATGAGAGAAAGTGTGATGTAGTGGATAGAAGAGAGGAAACAAACATTTATCAAGTACCTACTGTATGTCAGGCACCGTGATAAGCACAGTATAAATACTGTCATACGTAATGCTCACGAGTAGGTGCTCTTCTAAGTCCCATTTTACAGTTGAGGAAACTGAGGCAGGCAGAGGTTAAGTGACTTGCCCAGGGTCATAGAGTCAATAAATGTCTAGAGCTGGATTTGAATTTAGCTCTCTTCCTGACTTCAGGCTCAGCACTCTCATCGACCTGCTTCTGTCCTTGAGGTCAGGAAGACCTGAGTTGAAGTTTGGCTTCTGACATTTGCTAATTGTTTGACTTTGGGCAAGTCACTTAATCTCGAAATGATACAGGCAGCTCTCTACGAGGTGTGACCTGCACTGGTAGGAGTTTCCTCACCCGGGAATTTCCTACTACCAGTGAAATCCCCAGTATAGGTCCCATTTTAAAATAAAAATTAAAAAAGAAAGCACAAGCCTAGGGGTCAGGAAGCCTGAGTTCTAACAGAAGCTCTGTCATTGACTTGGACAAGTCATTTCCCTTTACTGGATCTGTTTCTTCTTCCACAAAATGCAGGCACTGGGTCACTACTTGGCTTCTAGGCAGCTAGGTAGCACAGTGGACCTAGAGCCAGGAAGACCCGAATTTGAATCCAGCCACAGATACGTATAAGTTGTGCGACCCTGGGCAAGTCATTTCCCCCCTTCTGCCTCAGTTTCCCCATCTGTAAAACAGTGATAACAGTAGCACCCAACCAGATGAAATAATATTTATAAAGTGCTAGATAAATTCTAGCTATAATGATAATATTACAAGTAACTTCCAGACCTGTCATTTAATAGTCTTATACACCTATTCCCAATGTGCATCTCTTTGTGAAAGGGAGGGAGAGATGATGGACAGCTCAGAGGCAGCCACCACCTATTGCTTTCTCACCCCATTCCCAACATGAGTCCCAGGATATACATCCAGTACCCAAATTGTGCCATCTTGTGTTCACAAGGCAGAAATGTTCTAGGCACAGATAATTCTCTTTTCTTTCCCGTATAGGGCAACTCTATCCCTTAACAGTTTTTCTGTACATTTCTTAACCTCCAACTATCACCCTTTCTACCAAATTTCCTTTCTTTCCCCCTCCCCTAATGATCTAGCTGCAGAGTACCTTGAACTCCCAGGACAGGTTTTCTAGTTGCGTGTTTTCTGAGTGCTTGGGTGTCCAGAGTCCTTGCAAAAAGACTCATCCTCTGGATTCTTCTCCTTTTTCATTCATTTTATAATAGGATATTCAGCAGAGTATACCCAAAAGTACTGCCAGTAACTTACGTTGCAACCCCTCTTCTTTTGCCAGCCCAAGCAAGGTTCTGCCCTGTTGTCCCAGGGAACAGAATCATCACTTCCAAAGGAAAGGAGGAAGGGGAGCAGGAAGCAGAGGGCATCTGACATCCTCCCAGCCCCAGAGCTTGCTGCTTAAACACTCGGATTGCCTCCCTAATTCCAAGTGCATTATATGTTCAAGGGCATTTCTAGAAAGCTTAGAGGCAAAAAGAATAGTGACCACTTTGCACAGCCAGTTGCAAACTAAAAAAAAAAAATGTGTCTCCAGGTATATGCAAACCAGAGATATAAAAAAGTTGAATGGGGACGGCTAGGTGACACAGTGAATTGAGTGTCAGCCCTGGAAAAAGGAGGACCTGAGTTCAAATCCATCCTCAGGCACTTAATACTTACTAGCTGTGTGACCTTGGGCAAGTCACTTAACCCCAATTGCCCTGCCTTCCCCCCCCACACACAAAAAAAGTTGAATGGTTTAGATCAAGGGTTCTTATCCTGAGGGTCCATAGACCCCTGAGGGGTCTTATGGACAGATTTCAAGGGGTTCATCATGTTGGATGGGGAAAAAATTAGAATTTTATTTTTACTAATCTCTAGTTGAAATTTAGTATGTCCTTCAATTAGGAATGAAGGCAATAAACCAATTTTCTGCAAGGGTCCTTAGGTTTCTGAGAACTTCTCTAAAGGAGTCTAGGACAAATAAGAAAATGTTAAGCACTCCTGGTTTAGAAAAACTAATGGACGGTAGACTTAGAATGAGAAATTGAGGATGGACAAATGATAGCTTCAACCTCTGATGACTCCATGGAAAGCAGTTACCACGCTTTCCTGGATTTGCTATTCCATTAATCAACAAGCATTAATTAAGTACATATTATATGCCAAGCACTGTGCCAGGTGCTAGGGATTGATGTTGTTCAGACATTTTAGTTTTGTTCAATTCTTCATGATCCCATTTGGGGGTTTTCTCTTTTTATTTACTGGAAAACTTCTTATTGTAGGTGGAGTGGGACAGTTGGACACGGGTGAGAAGATTCCAGCTTTGTTGGCAACATCTAATGCATCGTAGTCTGGAACAAGTTGAACACAGGCCTTCTCTCCATCAGGCCGGATCAGATCGGTGCGTTGACCTTTGCCACGTCGATGTCATACAGCTTCTTTATAGCCTGCTTGATCTGATGCTTGTTGGCCTTGACGTCCACAATGAAGACTAGGGTTTTGTTGTCCTCAACCTTTTTTATAGCAGACTCAACGGTCAAGCATAACTTAATGATGGCATAGTGATAAAGCTTGTTTCTCCGAGGGGCACTTTTCTGAGGGTTTTTGGACTGCCTTTGAAGTGTTAGTGTCTTGGGTCGCTGGAAGGTGGGGCATGTTCAGATCTTCTTTTTGTGGCTATGGACACCCTTCAGCACTGCCTTCTTGGTCTTCAAGGCCTTGGACTCGGCTTCTGTCTGGTGGGAGGGAGGGACAACAGCTTCCTTCTTCGCCTTTGGCACCATTTTATTTTTTGTTTTTGTTTTTTTGCTTTTTTTGGAGGGTGGTTGGGGTTAAGTGACTTGCCCAAGGTCACACAGCTAGTAAGTGTTAAGTTTCTAAGGTCAGATTTGAACTCAGGTCCTCCTGACTCCAGGGCCAGTGCTGTATTCACTGCGCCATCTAGCCAACTTGCTTTGGCACTATTTTGGAGGAAAGCCTTGGGATTTTCTTGACAGAGATAAGCAGCGGTTCTCAACCTGTGGATTGCGACCCCTTTGGGGGTTGAACAGGGTCTCCTAAGACCATCAGAAAACACATATTTCTGATGGTCTTAGGAACCGAGACAATGCTCCTCTATGCGTCTCCAGGTGGGTCCACCCGCATGTAGATATGCCCACATACGAGTATTAAAGGGTCGTGGCATTAGGAAGGTTGAGAACCACTGTTAGAGTGATTTGCCATTTGGTTCTCCAGTTCATTTCGCAGACAAGGAAACTGAGGCAAATGGGGTTAAGTCACTTGCCTGGGGTTAAGCAGCTATTAAGTGTCTGAGGTTGGATTTGAACTCAGGTCTTCCTGACTCCAGGCCTGGTGCTTTATCTACTTCACCACCTATCTGCCCCAAATACCAAAAAATGGAACACTCTTTAATCTCAAGGAATTCATATTTTATCAGAACTTACAAGTACGTATACATAGGTGTAGTACCTGCATTGGGAGAACCACTAGAGAGACAATAGAAAAGTGGACCCAAGCTCACCAGTTGGTGACATCTTTGGATTTGGCTTTCTGTGACTGTTTCTGGAGGCTTCTGGGAAAAAAGCGGGATGACTATCCATCTTACGTGGGAAAAGGTATACAGGAGAGGTTGGGAAGCTGCCTCCATTCTTTCATGACCCTGTGAGCTCCCACATTCTGGGAGTCAAAAGCTGAGGTGCTCCCCTCCCCCACCCCAGTTAAAGGGGGATGAACTTGAACCTCCTATCTCCATGAAGCTTTTGGGAGAGGGCTAAGCTCAGGGGGGAAAAACTTGATCCTTGTTCCAAGACTGCAGTTTTCTTACAAGATTTGTTCCCAGTGGCTTATCTATTATTGTTATTACTTATGTAGCAGCGGCTGCTCTCCATGGAGCATTGTGTGGGAATGGATCAATAAGGGGCCATCTTCAGGACCATGGTCTAGAGCTCTCCAGAAACTTATAGGAGTTCCAGGAACATGTGAGACTCAGAGCTCAAGGGTCTTGCATTTTCCATTTTATAGAAAAGAGAGAGAGACAGAGAGACAGAGAGACAGAGAGAGAGAGAGAGAGAGAGAGAGAGAGAGAGAGAGAGAGAGGGAGAGAGAGAGAGAGAGAAAGAAAGAAAGAAAGAAAGAAAGAAAGAAAGAAAAAAAGAAAGAAAGAAAGCATCCAAAGGCTACTAAATCTGTCTAGTGTGATTCGCTGCTGGGGGTGACTAGCTGGCACAGTGGATAGAGAGCTCTGGGCTTCGAGTTAAGAAGACCTAAATTCAAATGTGACTTCAGACACTTACCAGCTATGTGATTCCTGTTTGCCTCAGTTTTCTCATCTGTAAAATGGGGGTAATAATAGCACCCATCCCCCCCAGGGTTGTTGTGAGGATCTAATGAGATAATATTTGTAAAGTGCATGCATATCACAGTGTCTAGAACGCAGTGGGCACTGTATAAATGTTAGCTATTACTATTATTAGCTATTAACTTAGAAGGATTTGTCCCTGGTCACACCATTAACAAGTGTCTGAGGGCAGTGTTGAACTCGGATCTCCTTGACTCCAGGTCTAGCACTCTATCCACTGTGCCACTTACCTGCCCTGACTTTACACTCCTCCAAATCTTAAAAATTTCTTTTCAATGTTTTTATAATATCAGCTGACATACACTTTGGGACTATTCCTATTGGGAGACCTATATGTATTTTGACACTTATATAATTACTGTATTTTTCAACCAACTCAGCACCTATCTACATTTAAAATATATAACAAGACTATTTATGTTGCCTTAAACATATAAAGTTGTACCACAACTGTCCAAAAAGCAAGTCTCTGGGTAAGTAATAAATGGTACATAAATAATAAGCATGGGGTAGCTAGGTGATGCCATAGTGCAGAGCGCCAGGCCTGGAGTCAGGAAGATTTATCTTCTGGAGTTCAAATCTAGCCTCAGATACTTACTAGTCACTTAACCTTGTTTGCCTCAGTTTTCTCATCTGTAAAATGAGTTGGAAAAGGAAATGACAAACCACTCCAGTACCTTTGCCAAGAAAACCCCAAACAACATAGGAGTGTCCCGTCTTTATATAACCTTTGTCTGCCTCAGTTTCCCCAGCCATAAAATGGAGAGAAACTGGGCAACTTACCTGTTTACAGAATAGCCCTGAAGACCAGAGGGAGCCCCCATAGGACAAATCACTGTAACCACTTGTTGCCCTTAGTTACCTTTGAACAACTTAGCACTTTGAACAGTGATGAATGCTCACATCTGCAGACTTGGAGCCAAAGATGCAGTCCATTAATTATACAAAGGTTGTATGGACCAGATGCTGGCTCTAAAAGTGATGTTTCCTGGGAAGGAGACATTGTGTATTATTACCCAACAACCTTACCTCAAACTGAAGGAAACCTCAACTCAGACATGGAAGAGGATTGAACCTAGACATGGCTCCTTTCTTGCCTAGAACTGGAGGCAGCCACCTAGTTAAGGAGCTGGAGTAGGAGTCAAGAAGATCTGGGTTTAAATCCTGCCTCAGATACTTCTTAGCTGTATAACAATGGGCAAATAACTTAACCCATTTCTCCATTTGTAAAATGGGCATGATAATAAAAGGCTCTCCCCTATCCCCCAATCCTAGGATTGTTTTAAGGATCAAAAGAGATAACCTGGGTTAGGGGTGGGGACACATTGTTCTGTGAAGTTTGGATTCAAACAAAAGAGTCATACTTGAGGACCTAAAGGGCCACATGGGGCCTTGAGGCCCCAGGTTCCCCATCCCTGACCTAAGTAAAAACACTCTGCAAGCCTATTGTTGTTCATCCTTTGTTTTCTAAGAGGACCAATGATATCATGGGGTGACGTCTTGACTTGTGGGTGCTAGATATTATAGAGACCTTTGGATAGAGAGACAACCCAGAGCCCATGAGAACATGGGCAGCTAGCCTGGCTCTATCACTAGCTTAGGGTTAAGGAAGCAGGTCTATGACTACAATGACAAGGAAATGATAAGAACAAGCAGCCCATATCCATCGACCAGAGCAAGTATAGTGTCAAGTCATAAAATATCTACACCTATTCAACCCAGAAGCCAGGTATGTTTGAAATGTTGCAGCTAAAGCAAAGTAGCTCTGCATCTAGCCAGGCAGCAACATTAGAGACCGCCCTTGCAAAATGCATCTTGCACATAATTATATCTATTTATCAATGTACACATTTCTGCATGTTTGGGTTCTGTTTATGCTTTATTATTTTTGTTATGTTCATTCGCTTATGTACTTGTGTTTATAGTACAGCAACATCTATCTGTTAGCTATGGAATTTTGTTCCTTTTTTTATTTGCCTATCTGCTAATGGTTATATTTATTTTTGTTCTCTCTGTAGAGGTTGTGTAGTGTAGTAGATACGGAGTTGGCCACAGAACCAGGAAAACATAGGCTCAGGTCCCACTTCTGACACCTTCTGACTGAGTGAGAGACCATTAGCTTCTCAGTGCC
>CM053584.1:144409638-144459801 GCA_028627135.1 Pseudochirops cupreus | reverse complement strand
ATGAGTCCCTTGTTAATGCCTTTTTGCTGTGAATGGTAATATGGGTTGATTGCCTGGAATGCTGGGCTGATCACCCTTGTTATTTTAAAGTTATAATAATGTTTGTTTTGATGATTGTGCTGAATAATTGCAGATTTCAAGTATTCCCTGGCTGGTTTTTGCAGATGACAGCAAAATTTCTGGTACTGGTGAGGAATGTAGCGTCTTGTGTTAAAAGGCCACTATAAAGATAGGAAACTCAAGCAGATGCTATTCCTGAGTTCACCAACTGGTGACATCTTTGAACTTGGGGTTTCTAAGACTGTTTTTGGAGGCTTCTAGGAGACAGAAGACAGAAGAGCATTCACATTGTATATAACACATAGGAAAAAAGTAGACAGAGAGGGCCAAGTGGAGGTCGGATAATCATGGAGAAATCAAGGTGGGGTACTCTCAGCCTTCTAAAAGTCGCTTGATTCTCTTTGCCCACTTTGTTCCTGCGTGTCCGTGACACCCAACCGTAACAGCAATGGTGATGAAGATGTTCCAAGAGCCCATTCCAGCATTCAATGCCTGAGAATGATATGGGTACACTCAGATACCCGAGAATGAATAACATGGGAATTGGGAAACCTGGAGGCAGTGATAGTGGCAGGCCCAATCTTGGATCTCCTACAGGAGTCACCAGTCATCACAAGAAGGAGGGGGTCATAAGAGAGAAAGATGTGTTATATGAGAACTTTGATGGTGCCTGTAGGGGTAGGGGTGTCAAACCTGACTTGTTAACACAGTGATACAACCTGAATTAGGCATCAGCTTCAGGAGGGGCAAGCCTCTTGCCCTGAGATGGAGGAAAGAGATCAGTATAATCAATTTGCCTTCCAAAGGCAGGATGAATACCCTGTGGGGTCCTGCCTTATTGGTCATTTTGAGGTGAGAACTCCAATCAGCACTGCTGGGTAGAAGTAGCCATCTACTTCTTAAGTTAAGGGTCCAATACCTACTGCAACATGATATCACGGTTGCCCTATTCATATCAGCAAAGGACAAATTCTTCAACCTTGGATGCCAACCTCAGCATCAAGTTGGGTTGCTCAGTTCAACAGATGGTAAGTTAAGTTTGATGGGCACTGACATATACCAACCAAATTTATAAAGGGGAGGTATCAACAACATTCATCTATTTGTCCTCACCCCAAAGGAAAGGGCCTATGATTGTTTGGATTTATTTTATGCAGATCCCAGACTAGTTGACCAGATGTGTAGCCATTGCCTAGGAATCAGTGCAGGTGAAGACCTCACCCATTCCATCCTTTGGGCTTTTTCACAAAGCAGCCTCGCCAGAACCCTCAACCCTAAGTATATCTCCCATTAACATCTGTAAAGGTCTAGCTGTCCATGCTTCTCTTGTAAAGGATAGAGCCACTGGTCAACCAGGCAAAGTAGCATTCCTTGGGAGCCAGGATAACATTGGTAGGGGGCCACTCTGCTAGTGGAAGACACAAGGTATAGGTGCTGGCTCTAAAGGTTTCAGCCTCAAGCAGAGTTGCAACCTATGCATGACAGGCACTAATACCCCAAAGACCAAAGGGTGGGCTCAGTTTTGAATGTACAATTTCCACTTAATAATAGAGGCCTCCTGTGCCCTACTCATTTTGCTTAGAGATACCAGGTTGCATCACTGAACTCATAACAGGCACCTCTGGATGGAGAGTGACGGGACGGCATTGCTTCTTCTGCTCAGTAGCAACTAGGGTCCAGTAACGGGAGAGCAATTATTTCTATTTTTTTTTTTAATGTTGATATCTTTTGTTTTTATATAACCTGGATTTACCTCCTAACTCTCACCTTCCTTTCTCTCAAAGAACCATCCTTTATAAGACATTTTCCAAAAAAATAAAGAGGAAGAAAAATCGAGCAAACCTGATCAATAAGCAGAAAAAAACACCCAAACTACTTACATGCAATGTTCCATATGCAGGGACCCAACCTGCCCAACTTCTACAAAGGAGTGTAATGAGGCGTTTCCTTGTGTCTCTTCTTTGGGGTCAAGTTTTGTTTTCCATAATTTTGCAACATTCATTTTTATTGTTTTGTGGCAGTTATTTTCATTTGCACTGTTACAGTCACTGGGTGTGTTTTTACCCCGCTGTTCACTTTGCATCAGTTCATTTAAGTCTTTTCATGCTTATCGGTTATCGTCAGATTTATCATTTCTTACAACATAGTAAGAAATTTCCATCACTTCTATGCCCTTCATTTGTTTAGCCATTTGTTGATAGACGGGCACCTACTTTGCTTCCAGCTCTTTTTGTTGTCTGTTTTTGGTCATGTCCAATTCTTTGTGACCCCATTTGGGAAAGTTTTCTTAGCAAAAATAGTGGAGTGGTTGGCCATTTCCTTCTCCAGCTCATTTTACAGATGAGGAAACCAAGGCAAACAGGGTAAAGTGACTTTCCCAGGGTCATACAGGTAGTATCTGAGGCCAGATTTGAACTCAGGAAAATTAGTGTTCCTGACTCCAGGTCCTGTGTTCTATCCACTGAGCCACCTAGTTGCCCCTTTCCAGTTTTTTTGCCACCACAAAAATGCACAACCACTTTTCAAAATGTTAGAGTTAATGGCTACTCTGGGATGCTTATGGCTCCAGGAGCCTAAATTGTTTAATCCAGTCACTCCTTAGAGCTGGTTCAAGGTTCCAATCAGCCTTATCCTTATGAAGAGAGATCTCAAAAATAAACATGGGGCCCACAGGGTCATAAGAACCCAGGGAGAGAAACTAGGACATGACCAGCTTTAGGACCTCCAGGGCTATAGCCTGTTTTGGATCCCACTTGAAAGAGAAAGACATGCAGGTGACTCAGTGAAGGGATGTCAGCTAGGAAACATAAGAGTTCTAAGAAGAGCCCAATTATCCTCTAGGCTTCAGTTCTTGACTTAAGGAAAATTAATGTTCATAGCTTGTTCTGGACTGTGTCTGGAACCATCTGGGTTCTAATCCACCATGTTCCTCCAAACTGGATCTTTAAAAAAGTTTTTTTTTGCTTTTTTGAAGGGGGGAAGACAGGGCAATTGGGGTTAAGTGACTTGCCCAAGGTCACATGACTAGTAAGTGTTATGTGTCTGAGGCTGGATTTGAACTCAGGTCCTCTTGACTCTAAGGCCGGTGCTCTATTCACTGTGCTACCTAGCCACCCCAAACTGGATCTTCTCAAGAGTTTTTAAGGGGACCCAACCTGAGGTGATCGTCTATATTACCCCTCATATGGTGGGCTTCTGTCACTGTGTTCAGGCATAATCCAATCAACTTCACAATATTAACAACAGTGAACAGTCTCTCAGTTCTCTGCCCCTTAGACAATGGTGGTAGGAGGGAGATCTGGGGTAACCCTAGAGAACAGTGAAAGTATACTGGATTCCTTCCCATGTGAAAACAAACTTCCCCCAATCAGACTACAGGATAAGAGGTAAAGTTGCTGGTGAGGTCAAAAACTTCACACAGTCACCTTGGGCCTGGGTTATGGAGTCTATCACCCTGATGACGCTGGGAGTGGCCATGATAAGCTTCCTGCCATCCACTATAAAGCATCAGGTGCCACAGTATGGTAAGTATTACAAAGTACTATGGCTTTCTTCATCCCTAACATCAGGAGAGAAATAACCCCCAGCACTTGCCTTCACCTGATGCTCTTTGGAGTGAGCCACATGGAGTATGGCACTCCCAAGGGTTTCTGTTTGGCTCTACCCATTATAATCAGCATAGAAACTGTCCTAATTGACTCCAAATAGCTCATAATACAGTCATCCCTCTCACATCACAGGCGTTAGTGGGGCAGTGCTCCTGTCATCTGGAAAATCTGTGTAAAATGTTTTGGTCCTCCCTTCATACCGGAGAAAACAATCTGAATTTTTTCTCTTTCTATGGGGTGTTCACAGTACCTTATTGTAAAATTTGCATTATTATACGTATTTTATGCACTTCTGAATTTTTAAACCTTTTCTGTGTCACCTACTGACCTTTGTGTGTTATCTGTGGCTTCTGCAAAACTTTCCCAAAATTCCCATTTAATTTCTTATGCTGACCTGTGATATATTGAAACTAAAGTGGGGAAAGTCACAATGTGGGAGGGAAACTATTCATTCCCTCAAGATATTCACCCTCATTAGCCAACCACACCTGTGACACAGATTGGGGGAAGGGTCTTCTACCCCCATTCACTTGAACAAGGGGATGCCCTTCTCCTTTGTAGACTGTGCCTTCAAACCCCTGATGAAAACTGGAGAGTCCTTATGGACCCATTGAGGGTTCCCTAGTATGGCTGTAATATGACTACTGGCATCAAGCAACTTCTCTTCTTGAGGGTGGGGCTCCCCTCCCAAGCCACTGTGACTGGTCCCCTCACAGTCCTACAGCAAGGATCACCTCAGCTTTGGGAGAAACCTTGCCCTTTGCCCTAGTGATGTCTCGATAGAGACTGGCAGCTCTAGACCGACAAGCAGGCAAGGGTTTATGGGATGATTTAAGCTTCAGTGGGACAGAAGGACCCTTTATAATCCCATTCCCAGACATCACCAATATAATTTTACTAGCACTCCCAAGGGCTATTGGTTTTCTCTTTTATCAACCCAAGCTTCATAAGCCAAACTCAAAGATCTTTCTGGAAGGTATCATCAATTTCCACCCACTTAACTGGGCAGCAAGCCAGACCCCCTGCTTCATCCCACAATCCACAGAGCACCTATTTTTGCCTGAATGGCTACTGTGGTTGTCACACTCTCCTGCTCAAATTTTACCATTTGGTCTGCCTAGGCAGAGATGTGGCATGGGGGAGGTTTGTGATTTGTGTTTGTCCTTTGTTTTCGAAGAGGACCATGGCATCAGGGAAATGATGACATGACTTACGGTTGACTTTGATTTGAGTGAGAGAGGGCTGTGCAAGGTCACCAGCCTCACTTTCTCCTCCAGAGCCATCTGGATCTAGTGACCAGACAGATATTCATCAGGATGACTGGAGATAACCCAGAATGCAACGGGAGACCCTGGTCCCTTATCTAAGGCCGCAAAAACCACTCTGGTGAAGCTTCCCCAAAAAGGTGAGAGAACTGTGCCCCACATTGGCTGTCCAGAGGTTATGGGAACTTCCTTATTGGGGTGACCATGGACAACTCCCCACCTTAAGGCACAAAGTATGTTCTCTATCCTTCAGTGATCAGAAGTGTATTCTAATGGACATAGCAGCAGGGATTCCATCAAGTCTGAGGAAGTACTGGCTCCCTAGTGGGCTGGAGATTTTATGACTTAAGATGACTGAGAAATCGCCTCAGTCCTCTGTATCAAGTGATTTTCCTTACTTTCTTAGGGATAAACTAACCTGGCTTATATGAAGCACATGTTGCTTCTGCCACATCCTTGGAACATGTGGGACACATTCCCTGTAAGGAAGGTATAGCTAAAGCAAGCCTCCCCAGAGATCAGTAATCATACATGCTTTCAGGTTTGCAAAGTATTTTATAAATGTTATCATTTGTTCCTCACAACTACTCTGGGAGGCAAATGCTATTATTAGCCCCATTTTACAGTTTGGGAAACTGAGGCCAGGAAAGGTTAAATGATTTGTCCAGGATCACATAGTAAGCACCTGAGGCTGGATTTGAATTCAGTTCTTTTTGACTCAACGTCCAGCACTATCCACTATGCTATCTGGCTGCCTAATACATCCTTTGGAGCTCTCATTATGCCTACCCGTGCTTGGTATTGTACAGGCAAAAACATAAAGGTTTTTTTCAAGGCAGTGAGGTAGCACAGTAGGTGCAGGGCCTGGAGAAAGCATGATTTTAGCTAAAATCCTGCCTCAGCTACTCCCTAGCCGTGTGACCCTGGGTAGTCACTTAAGAAACAAAACAAAATACAAAACTGCTATTTGCCTCGGTTTCCCCATCTGTAAAATAAGGATAATAGCCTCTACTTCCCCGGTTCGTTTTTTAAAATTATTTTTAGTTTCCAGCATTCATTTCCACAAGATTTTGACTTCCAAATTTTCTCCCCATCTCTCCCCTCTCTCCACCCAAAGATGGCATGCATTCAGATTACCCCTTCCCTCCATCTGCCCTCCCTTCTATCACACACCCCACCTTCTCTTAGCCCCTTCCCCTTCTATTTTCTTGTAGGGCAAGATAGATTTCTATGTCCCATTGCCTGTATATCTTATTTCCCAGCTGCATCTAAAAACAGGTTTTAAAAAGTTTTTAAAACTTTTGAGTTCCAAATTCTCTCCCTCCCTCCCCCACCCACATTCATTGAGAAGGCTAGCAGTTCGATATAGGTTACACACGTGTAGTCATGCAAAACACTTCCATAATGGTCATGCCTCCCAGGGTTTTTCTGGGGATCAAATGAGATAACTAAAAGTCAAAAGCACTCCTTGGCTGAAGTCTTGGTCTTAAAAGGAGGCGTGGCTGTGATTTTCCCACTGAGAGAGCCTTCTTTCTTATCTTCTTGTAAGAACCTCCTGCACCACTCAGGCTATGAGAGCTCCATCTCAAGCTGCAATGCTCACCTCTCCAGAAGGGCAAGAATGACTTAGGACACCACCAGGTCTTAACCCAGGAGTCAGTTCTTCCTTTAATGCACATACAAACCACACAACTCAATATCAGTAGAAAATGAAGTCTTTTTATTAAGCGAGTGGATTCACCAAGTGGGCAGATACGATTTGTCCAAAGCCTTCCTTCACAAAAGTTTAAAAAAAAAATAGCTAAAAGGTAGCGAAAGTAATAACAACTCACATTTGGATCCTGCCTTACAGATGACAAAGGAATTTCACATACATTATTCTGTTAACTCAAAACAACAATCCTTTTAACAGAAGACATTTTAATTCTCATTTTACAAATGACAGAACTGAAGCTAGAAGTGACTTGATCAACGTCATGTGGCCAAAGAGCAGAGTCAGGAAGAGATTTCAGGTTCTTCCGACCCCTTGTCCAGGGCCCTTTCTACCATATTTCACTGAGAAACACACTGAAGGTTAATGCTTTGGTCTGTACTCAGTAATAGGAAGGATCATAGGATTTTAGGGTTAGAAGGGACTTCAGGGATCATGATCCCACTCGATCATTTTCGCCAGGGGAGAACACATAGGCCTTGAAGTTAGGAAGATGTGAATTCAAATCCCATCTCAGACATCTACTAGCTGGGCAACCCTCAGAGTGGTATGGGGCAAACTGGAGGAGCGGCCAAGAGCGGATGGAATCAGCGAATGGTTGTTGCTGTTTGCCCTTCGTTCTCAGAGAGGACCATGGCATCAGGAAGGTGATGCTATGACATGCGAGTGAACTGGATATAAGTGAGGGAGGGCTGTGCAAAGTCACCAGCTTCACTTTCTCCTCTGGATCCATCTGGGTCCAGTGGCCAGATATAGATCAGGACTGGTGATGGCCCCCAGGAGGGGCAAGTCTTGGCAAGAAGGACCCTCTCATCTTCCTGAAAATTGCTCATGATGAAAATCCTCCATTTTCTCAGCAAAGCAGGGAGTGTGGCCGTCTGCTGAGAGAGGACTTGAAGAGATGGGAAAGGTCTAGACATCACTGTAGGGAGTCCTTGGGTCAATCAGATGAATAAAAGGGCTGAGAGCAGCAGTGAGGGCCTAGTCAAGGGTTTGATTATATGAGCCTGTAGAAGATCCAGCTGGCTGTTCTGTGACTTTGCATCATTCCACAGCTAGAGAGTAGAGGCAAAGAAGGCATATGGCAGCAGAGATCTAGGGTTGAGGATTGGCAGGCCACACACAGGAAGGCCCAGGAGACAAGAGTGGAAGATAATGCCTAGAACTGGTTTAGGATAGGGTCAAAACCATGAAGGAGAGGAGGCTAGAACAGGATAGGCAGGGGGAAGAGAGGGATAGAGATAGGTCTCACAGAAAGAATGAAGACTCAGTCTAAAAGCAGGGAAGCAGGGGGAGAGATAGAAGGACAGAAGATTGTCATCACAAAGAAGAATTTCCAAGTTCAAGGCTATAGAAGGAAGTAATTTTCCTTGAAGGTTTAAGGGAGTCACTCCATATGAATGGCTAAGGAAAAATGGAGATGGAGGTCATGCCTGATGTCCAATATGCTGCCCTTACTCCAGATACATCAGAGTGCAAATATCAAATTTATCCTGCATTAAGGCTACATATACCCACTCACCATATCCTGGCTGTATCTAGCTAAGAATACATTTGGAAGCTATGCTTCTAGTTTTTGATGCTTATGACCCGAGCTGGGCAGCCAGCGAACTCCTTTTCTCTAGGTTTGCTGGGCCTGGGTGAAGAGAAGGCTCAATTGAGACGAGGCTTGTCTTTCCACCTCTCTCTAAAAGAGAAATAAAGTCATGACTTCTTTATGTGCATTGAAGTCAGTGCCTTGGTACCTGGCCCCCTAAGTTTGAAGTAGTTCTGGAAATGCTTAAACCAACCTGAGAAATCCAATTCCATCCACCCAGTGGCAGCTATGGTTATGGGGGAAAAAAAACAAATAAAATTGCTTCATTGTGATCAGGGAAATCCCCTGAATGTCATAGGCTTGCCATCAAGTATAGTGTGAGATAAACAGGGCCTAAGATTGTGCTCTAAGAAACCCTTAGCAATGAAACCATGATATAAATTCCATAACAGAAAACAGTAATTACTAAAAATTAAACTAGCTATTTTATACTAAGGTCCTTTGACCAAACTACAAAGAAAGACCCTGAGGATAACTATGGCAGAACTCAGGAACCTCAGCCATATTGCTATATTGGAGTTTGTGAAAAGTCATCTCTGCTGCTGGATGAGGTCTTGAGGGAATCCAGCAGGGAAGAAAAAAAAATCAGAAAGAATTCAGGAATTAATATTGGTCTAGGAAAAAACTGAGTGAGTTTTGTTTTGTTTTCCAGTGGCAGGTCTGGTCAGGAAGGAGCTGACTATTCAGTGAGTAATGATATGCATTAATCCCCAAAACAATGACTTGTTAGGCACTAGGAAGGTGATTGGGAATTAGGATAAAGTCCAGCCCAGGACTGACTAAGGCCATTAATTGCTTTACATTCTAGGGCAGCCCAAACTCACTGGGTAGGTCACCCATACAAGAATTAAATGGTTTTGACTAGCATAAAGCAACAGAGTGGTGAAGGCAACGAAGAAGAGCTGGCATGTCGCAGGACAGGTCACGTAACAAAGTACAGTCAATAGCGCACAAACTGTACCAGATTATACTTGCAGTACTGAACATGGGTTACAATGTGAGCTACATTATGGCTGGCTTTAATTGTCCTTTGGGATTTTTCTACTATATTATTAAAACTGACATTACAGCCTGCCTGTTATTACTGGCAAATGGCTCATCTTAGTTTCATATGTGGACTGTGACTCAGAGCTCCCACATTGCTAGAAAGCCTAATTGTCTGTTGTTATTCATATCAACTGAACATGTGACCCAGACTGACAGTCTTCAAACCAGTCATCCCCACCTGTCCCTTTTGGTCACTGCCAAACAGCGCCAGCTTTGGTTCCTCAGGAATAATGTTTACTGTGGGAAGGTAAATTTTGGCTTTCCGAAAGGAGGTAGGCCTCGGCCTCTGGAGTAATGCAAAAGAAGACACTTAATCTCATGCATGTTTCATATACATATTTATATATATTTCATGTACAAAGTTACATTCTGAACCCCAAGGATTCAATAATAGAAATAAATACTGAAATAACTACATTACTAGTGAGCTGTTTGCTCATAGAAACAAAGCCTCAACCTCAAACGAGACAGCCAGGGAATTGCTGTATGGTAGTAGTACATGTCAGGTTACAGAGGCAAGGAGAACTCAGCATAAGATGTCTAGGACAAAACTTTAAAAAAAATAGACCATAAAATGTTTAAAATATATTTTACGAGATTCAGAAATATGCAACTGATTTAACAAAGGAAACAGTTTTGTTGAAAAAGAAAAGACATTTAGCATATAGAAAATGCTCTGAGGGGCAGCACCAGTGGTGACAGGGGCAGGAGGCCTATCTCGGTGGAAACAGGTTCCAGTTTCCACTGAACTTAGTCTTCTCCTATTCTTCCCAAGTTTCAGACCAGGGACTCAACCCGTCCCTATCTCAATGGGGTCCATCAAGAAGAATCCTAAATAAGGTTGAATCCTTTGGTAATTTTCATAATACTCACAGGGAAATAAATATTCAGTTACACAGCATTTGAAAGATGAGGCTCTTTAGAACAGTAAAATAAATCAGAATTTTTTTGTTTTGTTGCTAAGGCAGTCTAAGTTAAAGTGTCTACTCTCTGCCAACTCTGATCTGTTCAAATGCAGGAAGACCTTTACAAAAAAAAAGAACAATACAGCAGCTTTGAGAATTCATTTTCACCTTTACCATGCAAACATACTCATTCTGAAAAATCATGTGCTGCATATTTTGTGTTCCAAATGTTTTCACACCATCAACAAGCTGCAGCTATCAAGATATTCATTCGTCTTTCTATGAAATTTAATCCACATGAGACTGATATGCATCACCATCCTCTTAAGACTGCAGAGTTTCTAGAGCAGATGTTCCCTTTGCCCCACCAGGCCTGGAGTCTCACAAGGCCATCAAGTATAGCACCCAGTGCAACAAAAGAATAATTCTCCATCATCCCTCATTTCTTTCAACAGGGTTTTTGTAGTTGTTATTGCTGTCATTAAAACAAACAAAAAACCACACAAGGTAATAAATTCCCTGTTTTACCATACCTCATGTGGCAGTTTTACAGGTGCTGTTTTTACCTGTTTTACCATACCTCATGTGGCAGTTTTATAGGTACTTTTTGCTACATGCTAGAATTCTTTGTCTTGGCAGCTCTTTCCAAAAGGCTGTCAACACAAGGGGAATGTCACAGAGAATACGCCATCATTGGGGTCAAAGTAGTGAAGTATCCAACTGAAACGTAAAACTCCAATAGAAAATCTTGGAACCCTCACCTCCAAGCTTGCCACCATCAATACCTAAGAAAATTTAGCAGTGCACTAAATCAGCTAAATGCTTTGGATAACACTTAAGAAACTTGTGTTTCTTATGTTAAAGCCTACAACACAAAAGAGGAGTAATCACATCTGCCTTTTCCATCATTAGTGGTTTTTTTTCCCCCAACATTTCTCTTTGAACCCTGATTTCCTGAATTTGATTCTGTCATGCAAACCTATGACTGCCTGATCATCAATGGATGGGGTGAAACTCTGGGATACTTGCTTCCTGGGACTCAAGATTTCAATACAGCATTTCATACATCTGTACAACTTCAAGGTCATTACATTGCATAATGTTTTGTACTAAGTGCCACAACTAATCACAAGTAGTTTTAGTTTTTAAAAACAAAGACACATCAAATAACTTGTGAAAGAATGGCCTTAGTTTTGGTGATGTGAAAGAAAAAAAGCGACCAGAAAATTCAGAAACTGACTACTTCTGAAAATGCAACTTTTACTAAAAATAGTCCTTCTTCCTAACCAACTGTGTGGTAGTTTTACTGTACAGACTCTATGCTGCTTACATACCCATAACGAGATGGTTTCTAAGGACTCCTGGTTTCTAAGGACCCCGCAGGCTATTAAAAAAAAACTTACCATTACCATAAAACAACAACTTAGCATTTTGGTGTAACAAGTCATTGGCAGACACAGCACTCTCTTGCAATTTTCAGAAACTTCTTTGCATGATAGGCCAGGGGAAAAAAAAATCCTGTCTGTTCAGAATGCGTAGGTAGTTTCATACATTCTTCTGCTTTTCCCTTTTTTGAAGCAGTTACTAGAATTTGGAACATCTACACTATCGGTTTACATTTTTAAAAATTATCACTTAATTTATCTCTGCTTAAAATAACAGAGAAGGAAAAGTAACTATAGATTATACACTTTAAAAAAGTTAAGGTGAGAATCATTATTGCAGCATTATGGTTTTAAAAACCAATCAAGTGAGAAAAATTGGTGTTAGAACCAGAATCTTTAATCTGGTTAAAACAGAAGAAAGAGGGATGCCCACAGTGAATGAAGAGATGTAGTATCAATCTTAAATTAGGAACACATATTGGCTTGGTTTCCCTTATGCAATCTTTCCTCATTAACCATGGCCTTTTTTTCATCTCCATATGGTGCAAAAACTTGTGTTATTTACATCTAGAGTGCCAAGTGCTAGCTGTTCTATACTTTTACACATACAATAGAAAATACTTTCTCTAATCAGATCTCCCAGTTGGTTAGGTTCTACTCCACTAATATCACAGCTTTAATCCTATTAAGAGGTAAGACCTCTTCAGAAACAAATGGGAAAAGAGGTAAATTTTTACATGGGATGAAAAAAACAACTAAAAAAAGCCAGCAAAAAAAAATGCCCCACTATCCCCTGTACAAGGAATACAAAACACAATTTTCCTTTTTAAAATCATCTCAGTGCTGAAGAATCTTTTTGAGCCTTATAGTAACACACCTTCGCGACATATCAGTATGAAAGTGGGAGAGACTGTTCTCCAAACAATTTAGGATATTCAGAGCAACAGTCCTCATAAATTTTAGAGCTCTAAGAAGTCAGAAACATGAAACTTTTATTTAAATAACATAGTCTTAATTTCTTTAATACAAACCCCACCCCCCTAAAATCGAATGGAAACGACAAAGTTTTATATACTATATAAACAAGATTTGTCAGATCTGAAAATGAAAGTTAAAGTAATTTACACTTTGCTTTTTGCCCTCCAAGGACATTTAGATAAATCCAGGTGATTCCACCTGTTATTAGTTTTTGTCAGTTTTATAATACACGGGGGGAAACTTTGCTATTTTACTTCATAGTACAGACAGTTTCATTCATCAAGTGTTTTCCATCAACTCCGTTATTAGTAACAGCTAAAAAGTGATTCCATCAAAAGAAGTGAATTATGTTAGACCGTGGTGCAGTAAACCACATGTGGATTGCTTACTATAGTTCACCAGTTTTAAGAAAGTAAACATTCTTTGATTTGTTCATAATACACTGAAGTTGCCTATAACACTGGTGTTGTAAAACAGCTAATTCCTGTATTGTTATGGTAGGACAGATTTTGTAATATAAAGTTAACAGGAAAAATGCTCAAAGGTTATGTAGTGAAACTGATTCCACAAAAGAGCATTAAATAAAGGAGGGTGGGGATGGGGGAACCATGCAGAAGAGACTTCTCTCCTCCCCAGCTGCTTCTGCTGCATTCATTCATTGCCATGCATCACTTGCCACACTATCAAGTGACTTCTTTCAGCTTTGGCCACAGAGGGTTCAAGTGAGAGGGCATCTCCCAGGAGTTCTGAGTCTCCACCTTCATCACCTGATGGAAAGAGGACAAGGCAGATTCAAGTGAGCTGAACGCACCAAATACCAGCGGGCAGAAGTGCCGCCAGCTCAGCAGACCTGTCATTCCCGCTCAAAGCAGTAAACTGAGGCACAGGTTTGTCTCCCACCTTAGTGTACACAAGAGAACATCAGGGGGGAAATATTATTAATACAAACCACTGCTGAAATTGTAAAAGAGCTACATTTTTAGACCAGATTTGTGAAAGGTGGTTGACTATGGCATGTTGGAAACAAATCCTAAAACAATGACTTACAGATACAGTAACAGCCACATTGTGCAACAACTGACTTTGACAGGCTTAACTCTTCTCAGCAATGTAACAACCTGAGACCACTCCAAAAGGCTCATGAAAGAAAACACCGTCCACATCCAGAGTCCGAATGCAGATCGAAGCACGCTATTTATTCTCCTTTTCTTTTGTTGTGTTTCTTCTGTCTTGTGGTTCCTCCCATTAGTTCTAACTCCTCTTTACATCATAACAAATGTGAAAATGTGTTTAAATATGAATGTAGGCCCACATCAGACTGCACACCGTCTTGGGAGGGGGAAGGGGAAAGGGCAGGAATTCAAAACTTAAAATCTTAAGGAAGTGAATATTAAAAATTAAGTAAATAAATTATTTTTAAAAAACCAAATAAGCAAAGTCAAGCATGGCGAATCTAAAAAAAAAAGTCTTTTTAAAAAAAGATTTAACATCCACAAGAACATAAAGCAAAAACAACTTTAAGCAGACTAGTTCCGTACCTATCTCAGATGGACAGACTTATCTCAGACTCTCAAACTGTGACACAAAAGCTGTTAGAGCTATAAAAAAGACAAATCACTAAACAAAATGTGCATGTGGGTTCATCAGCAGTGATATGAGGGCTCTCTAATAGGCCAGATTTGCAGACTGGAAAAAGGGAATTTAAGTATCTTCCTCCAACACCATATGAAGCCAAATTTGTTACAAACCACACACTCATTAATCACTTTAGATTTTCTTCCTATGATTCCTAGTCCTTTAATTAACAGCCCTCGATTTAGCTGTGTAAGGTGGGAATGAAGGCAGGGAAAGCTAAGTGAAAATGCAATTAAGATTTGGGGGGTGGGGGGAGGCAGCTAGCTGGCGCAGTGAATAGAGCACCGGCCCTGGAGTCTGGAGGACCTGACTTCAAATCCAGCCTCAGACACTTAACACTTACTAGCCCTGTGACCTTGGGCAAGTCACTTAACCCCAACTGCCCTCCAAAAAAAAAAGCAAGAAAGATTTTTTTTTTTTGCTGAAAGCAAAGCCAAGAGGTCAATAAGCATTTAAGTACCTGCTGTGTGCCAGACACTGTGCCTTTTCTTTTTAAAGTACTTAAGTGCTTTTTGAAAATGAGGTAGCATGTTGTTTTTAGAAGATCATTTGCAGAGTTTTTCCACTTTTCTCTACCCACTCACTTCACATTATGCTTAGCAGATTATTCATTGATAAAACTCATCTCGATATTATAGAGCACTGTCACTCTGAAATAATCAAATGACAACAGGCATACTACTATGCTAGGACTTCTGGCAGGATCCCTAAAAAGGTCTGCATCAATGGATGCTGGAGACACAAAGATGGTGCTCATTTCCTTGGTTTGGGAAGTTACAAGTCTTAGCAGGTAATATAGTGCATGGAGGTCACAGCTGGCTAGAAGAAAGCACTGTGACTCCTGGAGCAGCTAAAGAATAGAAGTAAAAGGGAAGCATCTAAAAAGTACTTGGATTGTTCCCTTTTTAAACACAAACACTCCTCTTCATACACTCCCACGATGGTCTTTTCTTAGTCTGTTGGAGTGTAGAAGTTACATACGTTAAAGGCCTAGGAGAATAAGATAAAATTTCTTCAAATATTTGTGGAAACATGAGAAGGCATTTATGTTAAGAATTAACTAACTGATGTTAAGAAGCAAAGTTTGACTTTCTTCACTTTGTTTTTGTTAACACAATGTATACAAATTAGAAAAGATGACAAGATGGGAATAGTTCGTGCTGGAAGAGTTGTGGAAAGAGAAGCACATTTGTGAAGTGTTGATGGAGTGATGAATTGATAAAACCATTTTAGAAAGCAATTTGGAAGTAGGCAATCTGGCCCAAGAAGGTCAGTGTTTTTTTGTTTTTTCAAAAGGCCACATATACTCTAAAACACTTCTGATAACATTTTTTATTAATACCAAAAAACTGAAAACAAAATAGATGTCCACCAATTAGAGAATAAACAGGCTGTGGTCTAAGAATGTAACAGCATATTACTGTGCTTGTTAAGAAACAATGATTATGAGAAATAAAGAAAATCAGGGAAAGATTCGTATAAATTGCTGCAAAGTAAAGCAACCAGGAAACCAGGAACCAAGAAAACAATACATACAATGACTGTAACAAAGAAAACTGGAAGAAAAAGTCTTCTTTCCAATCATCGTACGTTATTGAAACAAAGAAGCCATTTAGGATCAATTTCCCATTATTAAAGCAGTACAAGAAAAAAAATACTCTAGGCTCAAAAACCAAAGCTTTAACTACAAGCATCAAAAAATCAAGTAGTAGTTAGTATTAAGAACAGCCCCACTTTACAAATATTGACCTATTTTCCAGCCTATCTTCATGAGATACTGCTAACACCTAGTTAACCCACTTTCTATTCACTTTTTTTGGGTGGAGTATGGGAAAAAATATTTAACTTGCAGAGGGAAACCTGAAAATCACATTTTAAAAAACGATTTTAAAATATTTAAGTATATATTCTTAAAAATTATTTTAAAGTGCATTTTTAAAAGTATTTATTTTCCTTTATCTGGCTCTCTGTTTTTGACCAGCTACCATATTTCCCATGATGACAAGGTTCTGAGATCTTTCTTGCAAAATAGTATGTACTAAGGCAGTAGCAATCCAAACTAAGCCAATTTCTTTCAATTCAGCAATGCACCTATTTAGTCAACAAACAGAACAGGCTTCTACTGGTATCAGCAGAACCAGGGTATTACCAAGCTTCACACTGAACACTTGAAATATCAACTTAAACCCCTGGCAATTTCATATTCAAATGTGCGATCACAGGTGACATATCGGCATTGGTGTATGACTTCTAAAGTCCTAAACCTTTAATTCTGGATCAATTCATCCCTTAAAAATATAGTACCTTCCAGTTATACACTTTGGACTTCTTTCAAATCCTTATGTGGCTTAGTTTTAGGAAATTTTTGGTCCATAAATATTTTGACTGGCTCAAGACATTCCTTTATTTATATTAAAATAATTCTATCTCAAAACAGACACTTTTTGCTTTAAGGAGAAATTCAAATTTTGTTACTAAGTTAAAGATTTAAAGTTCTGCTCTTTATACCCTGTGAGACCTAGGGCAAGCCAATGTCTCTGGACTTCATTCATAAAATGAGGTTAGACTAGGTAACCTCCAAGGTTTCTCTTAGCTCTTTATCAATCTATGATAATCTTATGCTATTAGAGATCTCCTAAGTAGGATGGTTTCTTGGCATGGTTAAGAAGATGGCCCAAATCACACTTGTACATGAAATCCCAACAGAGATCTGCATACTCACCCATTCTGAAATCTATATATCCTTCTCCTCCACTAATCACAAGCATGGACTTCAAGGGATTCTGACTGGATTCCGGTGCAGGTGGTCCTGGCTTGTCACCTGCTAGTTCTATGCTGCTGCTGCTGCCACTGCCACCACTGCCACCAGCAGCAGCAGCAGCAGCAGCACTCGGTGGGCTGACCACCTGACCTGTTTCAGATGAGAACAAAATGAAATGTTACATACACCATCAAACAGAAAAGCTAGATGTTTTCAGAGCATGCAAAAATGCCATCAATATGATTTAGTGTGAGCATACTTAGGTTGTTCTCACCTAAGATGTCTCTCTTTTGCCAGCCTAGATATTCAATTTAACTCAAAAAACAGTTACGGAGTACCTAACAATATGTAACACACTGGTTTTTTGCATTAGGTATTCTTCTAGTTACTTCTTTAGTCCAATTATGTTCCTGTAATTATTGGAAGAAACAGCGTTTTCCATGAAGTAATAGACCCCATAGCTTTTCACAATGTTTATATCTAAATACGTCTAGAAGTTTGTTTACAAGCAAGAATTTTTTTAAAAGCTGACCAACTATGAAAAACGACGGTTTGAGAATGGAATAGTAAATCTAAAAGCCACATGAAGAGAATCATCAGAAACCATCTCACCTGGTACTGCGACAAAGAATTTGACAGCATCCCGGTGCCCATGGAAGCAGAGCTGGGCATGTGCCATTGAGCAATACGGTATAAATGTTCCTGGAGTTACTTTATCACTATTTTCATCACCATATACACGGATTACACTTCCAGGACGGTTTCCGGGTCCTACTGAGGTTTTATTTGCTAAAAACAGAAAACCAAATACCAAATATTTTCCCTTGAAAAATGTTGGTTTGAGAAGTTATTGATTAATCCTTATGGTATCATCTAAAAAGCTACAGCCATTGAGATAAAATGAAACAGAGGGCAGCAATGCCAATTCAAGATAGAGCTGGGAAAAGAGAGCATGCTAGTTATTTTAAAGTACCTCAGTAAATGGATTAGGGGATTTGCCAGTCTAGCAGGTATCAAAACTTAATTTTTAAACAAATCTTGTAAAGAATCCTTTTTGTAAACTAAAGAGATAAAAGTGTTACATCTGGTTTTAAATTATGTTCTTTCGTTTGAAAAAACACCAATTTTATAGCCTATAAAGCAGACTTCCAATGGCCAAGTGTATTTTTTAAAATAAAATCTGCCTTTAGAGTTAGACTGTTCTGCTTTTTACAATAAGTTCCCCCTCAGTAACAAGCAGCAGGATACTTCCCTCCTCTAGCCAGAAAGCGATGTAAAAAACAATCCAGCTACTGTAACTTGCTGGCTAGGACTTCTGCTGGGTAACTTTAAATCAGCTAGACATACAAACCAGCCCCACTCCAAGGACTAGTCAATGAGTGAAAGAAACATGACTGAGAATAGGAGTAAACAATGTAGATTAATGACAGCTTTAAGAGATGGTTTCATGTTTTTACTGGGAGAAAAACAAAGCCTGGATGGAAGTTCAGCTGCAACAAAAGATGGTAACAGACTAAACTGCTGAGCAGACTTGGTGGCCATGTAGCAAACAAACAAACAGAGAGAAAACTGCTGCGGAGCAGTGACTGAGAGTGAATGGCATTAGGAACAGAGAAGGGGTATTTATTCTAAGTGAAACACAGCCTCATAGTGGCCATTAGCAGCCCGGAAATAGAATTTGGTTCAGGATCTGCACTTACCCCTCAGCCCCAGTAAACGTCCCTGGTGGAGGATTACAGCTACAGTGAGAAAGGAGGAAAGGGGAAATGGATAGGCATATGACAGTAGAGGAGAAGGAGAATGTGAGTCACTTTCATGTTTTGGTATCTGATGAACTGGAGCTCTAAAGCTCCTTACTAAATTAACAAAATCCCAAAAGGAATCAGAGAAAGCAAAACAAATGGAAATTGAGGATATAGAAAAATATCAATATGATCCTTAACATTAATTTCAATGAATCTGAATTGAGGGTTAGGAATTCAACATAGGCGGTTTTCTGTTATACCAGCTTTTCCCCTTTCGCTCTTTTTGTAAATACTGCTGTATTAGACTATGCCAAAATGAAACTTCCTCCTATACAGTATTAAGATGGACAAAACCTGGCATCCTTTACACAAAAATGAAAATGGCTACCAAGATATAGAAGATGTTTCATTTAAAATGTGACACTTAAAAGTCACAAGGTCTGGCTTTAATCAACTGCCCTGATCACATGATTCCTATTAGTTCAGCTGCCACAGAGCAACACGCTGGTTTTTAGCAGACAGTACATTCAAATTTACCAAAGACAGAGAGCATTTACTATGTTTACACCCCTTATCTTTCACAAAGAATTGGACAATTCAGTACTATAAATCTATGTCTACCAACAGGGCAGGGAATTCAGAGTTCAAATCAGGCTCTTGAAGGGTTCCCAGTTTAGGTGTTTGTTTTTAAGGTAGGAAGGGAAGGAGAAAAGACACAACAATCTATTTATATTCTAAAATGTCATCTTGTGAGTTTTATGGAATGTGGCACTTGGCTGCCTTTCTTTTCTCCTTCCCCAGGAATCATAACTGAACGTGCAACATAAAAACACGTATTTAATGGATGAGCAATGCAATGGAACACAGTATGAGAAACACACAACACATGTGCTATTCACAAAAGCACTCCAATCACATCTTGCCCAAACACAGCACACAACACACATTTTCAAACTCAAGAAAGAATCTGTTGACTTATTTTTCAAAAATGTCATTACACTGTTTTCAAGAGTTTATATGTAACCTAGGTATAGCCATATGGGAAACATCCAAATCTTTATTAGGGAATATTTTAAAACGTACACTCAAGTTATAAAGATGAATGGGAAAAGGGAATAGCCTAAGAAAAAAGCCCTTTAAAAACAAGGGTCCTAAATCTAAAAGGAGGCTGGGCTGTGTGTATTGAGGGTGGGGTTGGGGGGAGGAAACCCATAGGTGGATGGCAGATTTCTAATAGTAAGATAAATTCATTTCACAATATTAATCCTGGTGCATGAAAACTATTTACCCAGTGGATCATGAGTTTCATAGCTATATGTAAAAAATTTGCTAGATTTTTGGCAGCAATTTATTTCTGGAGTTACTATAGATGTTCTAGGACCACAAAAAGCCTTTCTTTACCTGAAATTTGGAAAGTAAACACTTTAAGATGATATAACTAGGTCCTAAAACACTCCTGTATACATTCCGACTGTTATTCAAAATATACTTACTTTCTGTTAGTGGGATGGAGATAATGACGCCATTTCCTGTCCCCACCCACAAACGATTACAAGATACCATAAGAGCTGTGATTCTCACAAAAGAGAAGCCCAATTTTCCAGTACCTATATAAATAAAAACAATGTGTAAAATCATCAATACAGCAAGACACATGTATTAAGCACCCACGCGTCAAGACCTTAAGAGATGCTGGAAATACAAATACAAAAGTTAGGCGGTTCCTGCCTTCAAGAGGCTTACCTTCTATCAGTAGATACACATTCAGAGATAGGTAAATGAAGGATACATGAAAAATAAACACAGTGATGAGGTGAGAGAGCACTACCTAAAGGAGTCAGAAAGAAAGAGAGAGAGATTCCAGGACTGATGGACAGCCTTTGTAAAAGCATAGGGAAAGAGCAAGTAGATCCATAAGGTTGAGACACAGAGTATGGTGTGTGTGTGTGTGTGTGTGTGTGTGTGTGTGTGTGTGTGTGTGTGTGTGTGTAAAAACTGGCTGAAGCAAGATTGTGAAGGGCTGTAAACGTAACCTAAAGGACTTTATTCTAAAGGCAACAGGGATCCACTGAAGCTTCTTAAGCATAAGAGCCATATGAACAAACTTACACTTTACGATGATCAATTTCCCTATTGTGTGGAGGCTGGATTGTAGATAGGAAAACCTAGAGGTACCAGAGACCAATGAAGAGGCTATTACAATAGCCCAAAAGAGAGGTGATGAGGGCATTAACTGGGCTGAGGAGAAAGGAGAAAGGAGAGCAAGAGATGTCATGAAGGTGAAATGAATAAGATTTACCAACGTAGAGGGCTGGCAAGAGGTTAGATATGGAGGGGGTGGTGAAAGAAGAGAAAAACATCCAGTCAGTCAACAAGCATTTACTAAGTGTTTACTATGTGCAAGTGCTGGGGAGACAAAGAAAGGGAGCAGAAATGACCACAAAAGAGAAAACATGCAACTGTGCATAAAGTGCACATGCACACACACGAACGCACACACACATGTGCGGCTTTAGTGGCCGAGTCTTAAAGGTAGCCTAAGAGTTGGGGGAGCTCTTGAGGGGAGAGCACCCCGGGCATGGGAAGCAGCTGGAGGCCAGGGATGAAGGACTGTGTCAAAGGAACACCAAGCCATCGGGCAGAAGTAGATGTGAGTGTGAAGGAATAAAAGAGGGTAAGAAGATGGGAAAGGCAGGCAGGGCCGAGGGAGAGGGAAGAGCCAAGGATGCATTTGAGCTTGTGAACAAGGGTGACTGAAAGGATGGACCACAGACGATGAACAAGGGAACTCAGAGGCCCTCAAATCCAACTGTCCTCATCTGAAAGACGAGCAAAGAGGAATTCTCAAGAGGTTAAATGCTTTGTTCATGGTCACACAGCAGTTAAGTAGCAGAGATAGGAATCTAACTCAGATCACCGGACTTCCCACCCAGTACCCAGTCTTGGGACTATACTATCACCTAAGAAAGTTACGTGATTGGAGTGGGGCAAGTTTAAGAGTAAAAAAATAGTGTTTGCTTTTTAAAAAAAAACATATGCCGAGTCTGAGCTGCCTGTGAGCCATCCAGGTGGAGATGTACAGCAGAAGACTGGAACTCAGAAGAGAAATAAAGGCTGGACATGTGGATTGGGGAGTCATGTGCATAAAGGTGATAGCTGAATCCACGGGAAATGGTGAGATCACCAAGAAAGAGAGCCTAGAAAAAGCAGAAGGCACAGGATAGCACAGCACAGGCCACAGAAAAGGATCCTACAAAAGAGACCAAGGAGAATCCTTTGACAGGATGAAAAAGAAGCATGATGGCTGACATGAAAACCCAGAGAGGAGAGAGTATCCTAAAGAAGGAGGTTGCTGACAATGTTAAATGCTGTTGAGCAGTCAAGGAAGGGAAGGGCTGAGAAAAGGATATGTTTTTAGAAAAGAGTTCATTGGTGACCTCAGAAATAGTAGTTTTAGTTGAATGGTGAGATACGAATGAATGCTATATACAAATCAAGGCATTTAGATTGGCTGAATGTGGCACCTAACTCCTTGTTTCCTATGACTAACTGAATTTGGGTTTACCTCAAATCAGTCCATATGCCTAACATCACAGGGTCAACAGAAAAGCAAATCCAAAAACTGGCCAGCATCCTACTATCAGTTGGGAAGGAAGGAACAGTTAAGCAGAACACCCAAACCAGGATGCAAGCACAGGAGACAGTGCTGTATTTGGAGTCTGGAAGACCTGAGTTCAAATCCTGTCTCAGATACTGAACAGTTGCATGATCCAGGACAAGTCACTTAACCTCAGTCTCAGTTTCCTCATCTGTAAAATGGGGAGAACACCACTTACCTGACAGGCTTGTTGTAAAGATATGAGATAACACACATATAATATAAAGCACTTTGCAACAACCTTAAAGTGCTACAGAAGTGTCAGCTATTGCTTGATGTTTCTTTTCATAAACAAAAATTATCCTTGCTGGCAACACTTCTGGACTTTCCTTCTTTATCTGAAACTCTCTGAGGTTTGAACTAGCTAGAGAAAAGACAGCATTTTGAGACCTAGTGCAGATCAGTTTACTTCATTTTAAACAAAGGCAGGGAGTTCGTATTTTTGCATTTCTAGATAATACCTGCAATGGTCTTTTGGTCCTAGAAGTTGATAAGAAAACAAACTGTAAAAAGACATTTAAATAAAAATAAAACTAGGGGCGGCTAGGTGGCACAGTGAATAGAGCACCGGACCTGGAGTCAGGAGGACCTGAGTTCAACTCCGGCCTCAGACACTTAACACAAAACTAGCCGTGTGACCTTAGGCAAGTCACTTAACCACCACTGCCTCTCCAAAAAAATGTTTTTAAGGCAAAAAATAAATAAATAAATACAGAACCAAATCCAACATATTTTATGAAAGTTATCTCCCACCTAGAAGATTAAGCTCTATTTATAAGAACAGCTTCTATAAATTTATATACCTTGATTCTCCACACAGGACTTTAAGCAATCTTAAACTGAAAACTCCCCTGGCATAGCTATCGAGGGGGGTTGTTACAAGATAAAGGACATGGAGACTTACCTAACATTTTGCTTACATAAGGTTCAATGTCCACATCCTGTAGATGCTGATATGTATGTGCATGATAGAGACGGAGGGTAGAATCCAAACGAATTGAGACCCATACCCCATCACCGACCCATGCCAGCTGTCTCACTTGGCTTTCTTTCCTTGGGTGAGCATCAAATGATTTCTAGGAAAGATGATTCAAATGCCAGTTAGTTTGGCTATAAAGAAATTCATTTGCATAACCTTTTCAAGGCAGTTGTGCTGGTCTTATGGTCTTATGGTGGGCAAAGATATCATTTGCAAAAAGGTGGCTACAGCTCTGGGACATAACGGCTGCAAGAAGAGCACAAGTGTACGTGATAACTGGACATTGCATGATACCTCAACATTGCACATTCTCAAAGACATGAAAACCATATTAAGGATTTAAAAGAAAATGCTTAATTCTTCCAACTGTGAGACGTAATACCTCTCGTAGGTAAGGAACAGATGGAGTGACACATGCCAGGAAACCCTCCAACAAACAAATAAATAAACACAAGAAAAGAACCCAGAAATTCAGTGTATAACAGAGAAGAGTAGAATGGCAGAAATGGAGGGACTTTTGTGGCCATGAAGTCACACTCCTGCTACTTCACAGGAAGAAACTGGGTCCTAGAAAGGGGAAATAACCAGTGACTTTGAGATTAATGCTAATAAACAGTCATGACCAGAACCTGAGTCTCCTGATGCTCAATTTAGTGCTCTCTTTACTCTGCCTCTTACTTGTCTCCCCAGTTCAGGCCCACATGTGTAACCTTGGTCTGGGGAAGGAGAGGAGATGATGTCATTTACTTCAAAAACACAAACCTCAGGAAAAACTCCCACCACAGTCTATTATGGCTTTACGAACTGTAGAGTAGCCTAAGCTGGTGGAATAGTTGTATTTAGTCACTGGTCTTCAAGTACAGTCCCAACCTAAGACTGCCTATCTATTGCCTCTCAAGTAAGGAAAAGCTTATGTTTAGTTGTCTGGCCACTAGGTCACGAATTCTTTGAGCAACTCATGGTCAAATGAGCTAAACTCAATCAACCCAATGTATGCATATAGTTCACATATATAGATATGGATATAGGTAATAGTTCCTATATATACATACACACATGCAAATACATAGTATAAATATATAGCATCTGTAGAGACTGGTCCTTGAGACATTTTAAAGAGAGGAAAACACCAAAAGCAAAGGGGAAAGTGTTAGGCCTTAATATCTGCTCAAAAAAGAGACTGAGAAAATATCATTTAACTACCAACCCACATGTCTCCTTTTTTAATTTCTATAAAATTGTTGTTAAGGATAATATACACACAGGGTGCCGCTGATGCTAGGTGTAATTAAAGGTTCTCCTCAAAAGTGCCTCATGTACATATCACAAAATCACATAAAAAAGATGTAGCAGGAGAGCCAACTTTGTTGGCTTGTGATCAGTAATATTAAGTGAGACATAAAATAAGGAGAAGCATGCTAGTCAAAGGAATCAGTTGCCATCACAGTAAAGTTCCACTGCAGAGTCCAAGTGAAAGTAATAGTTCTTACAGAAGGCCAGGTCATCCAGATGCTCCTTTTTAGGAAGAATACTGTGCTAATCACATCAAGCCCCAGAACAAGCAAGGCTTCATAAATGAAATCAAGAAACACTCAAAAGAAAAAGGGGAAGAATTTCTATTTGTTCAGACTATGACATGCAACTGATCGGATGATTTATAATTTTGGGTAGATATTGTATATGGACAATGGATGGGGCTGAGAACTGAATGGAAGGAGAATCACTAGACTACTTTTGGGAAACCGTCCAGTGCTTTCAAGTCTAAACTTCACTGTGAAACATCTTTGCATCAGTGCTGGGCAGGTGATGCGGTATGACTGTGAATTGGGAAATACTAGTCTTTGAAGAAGTAAAGTCATGGGTCACTCAAAGGGTAAGAAAGAACTGTCAGATGGAGTTGAATGAACTACTATACATTAAAAATGAAGAACTAGGCAGGAGCAGGTATGAACAGCATAAAGGATACCATGAGTCAGGTAAGAAGAAAAAGGAGGTATGCCAAGCATGTAGTCACAGGGAAGGGGCCAGGTTCATCTGATGAGGGCCTGCTCACATGCCCCATATGACTCCAGGTAAGACCAAGAACCTGAGAACATTTCTTGCCACCTCCTCTCTGGAGGATGGATGAGAGAATATGGACAAGAGTCTTATGCAATAAGAAGGCATGGATGGGCTGTGATCTCCATGACTGGTAGTACCAACATCAATAACACTTTAATGCAGTGGTTTTCAACCTTCCTAATGCTGTGACCTTTTAATATCCTTATGTGGTCATATCTGCATGTGGGTGGACCCACCTGGAGATGGATAGGGGAGCGGTGTCTCAGTTCCTAAGATCAACGGAAATATGTGTTTTCCAATGGTCTTAGGAGACCCCATTTGACCCCCAAAGGGGTCACGACCCACAGGTTGAGAACCACTGCTATGGCTCTGTGTATCCAAGAACACCCACAGTGCTTCCCAACTTGTTTCAGTCTGAGACAGCCTTGTGAATCTGTTATCACACACACCAGACAGAGAACTTGGAGACAATTTTTCCTGATACAATTAAACAGCAGGGTTGTTCAGCTACAATTTTCTCATGGAGAGATAAGTTTTACAGGTTGTTTTGACATCTGTAAAGCACTTTACAGATGTCACATGACCCTCAGAAAAACTCTATAAGGTAAGTGCTATTATCATCACCCCCCTTTTATAGGTAAAGAAACTGAGGGTAAGAGAGTGACTTATCCAAGGTCACACAGCTAGTAAGCTACAGGCTCTGAAATCAGTTCTGAATCTAGGTTCACCACATTGACTGCCAATATGTCTACACACACACACACACACACACACAAAGACACACACACCTCTCTACATTTCTACATATAGTTAAATGTACACATGTAAACCAATCTCTTTTTCTTCTAATTCCAACTTACTTTCACGATATCCTCCTTGAGGGAAAAAAAAACCTGGCAAAGATGTATGAAGAAACACAGCATGACAAGACACACAAAGAATACCTTTGAAGCATTCTGAAATCAGAGAAAAATGATTTGTTCTCACATTCTTTAGAGGATAAAAATAAAGGACACTACATCAGCAAATGATGAGTTTTAACTTGCCTCTATTTTCATGGCCTTTGGTTGAACCACATAGATTTTATTCCTATAGCCACACCAGACTTTATCGTGTACCACAGTCATGCATCGGATTGAATGGTGTGGTCGTCCTAGGTCCAAAAGGTGATAGTTTGACAAATCCCACTGACCATCTTTAAAATAAGAAACAGAGCAAAACAATGTTTAATTGAGTAACTAAGTTGTTAAGGGAAAAAAATATGTAATTGCAGATTTGTGGTATATGTGCTATTATGCCTTTCGGGCAAATAACACTCTATTTATAAATAGAAAAATTTCACTTGGGTTTACAATTCTGATTGTTAACGAAACATTACAAAGCACATATGAATAATTTCAGCATATGGCTCCTTTTGCTGATACCATTTTCTCTTAAGAGAAATTCCATTTAGTTGATCCTCACTTATTCAGACTATTACAAAGTGATCTGTGAAGTAAGGAATGCTATGAGTCCTGTCTACTGTGAGTTCAGGGCTGGTTTTCCATTCAACAACACTACGACCTTTCAACCTTTAGGCCTGGATGGAAGAAGTAACTGGAGTTACTCAAAAGGAATATAAATAATTTATTATTTGAAACATAACATGAAATAATAAAAACGCATCCCATTAATCAAAATCTAGTCTGTTTTTAAAGTGGACTTACTTCTTAGTCAAACGAATTCTCTTAATAAAATGGAGATAACTTTTTTTTTAAACTCTGGACAAGGGCAACAAAAGTATCTGCACAAAATGTCTAACTGAATAAAAGTCTGGATTCGCAGACAATTCAAGGTGGGTGCGGCCTCTCCGCAACAAACAGACACATTTCGAGCCCTTTCAAGTTTACAACGTGCTTTCCTCATGACAGCCCTACGAGACCTAGTACGAATACTATTCTAACTCTATAGAGGAAGAGCTCAGATAACACACCCACGGCCCCCAGGCAGTGGCAGAGATTCCATTTGGTGCGAGGTCTGCTTACTGATTTCTAGTCTCATGCTTTTTCTACTACATTATGCAGCTTTCTAGGCACACAGAGCTTAAGAGCTTGCCAACAGCCACTTAGTCAGGAAGCTAAGAGGAAGGACTTCTGACTCAGTCCAACACTCTTTCTGTGATGCCCACAGCTGCCTCTGTTAGATATATCACACCTATTCTACTCCTTGTCCCACCACAACCTCCGATCTGATCACTTTATAAAAGGAAGCTGTTAAAGTACTGTATATTTGGCTGCAAAACTAGAGACAATGTAAAGTCTTTTACTCTGATATAATGGTAACAAGAATTCAAATATTTTATTTATGACCTCACACGTCATGATTACTATTTTACTATGGGTTTTTTCCACCATTAATTCTCTTGAAATACAAAAAGGGTATTTTGCATGAAAACAGTGTACAATGCAACATATCTGGGAACATTTTAAATATTTAGATATTAGAACAGAATCTCTTTTTAGCATCTTATAAGAATTTATGAAAATAATATACAAGTAAAAATCCTACCAACTCCTCTATGAAAAATTGCTAGTGTTCCATCAGCCAGTGCAACCAATACAATTCCTTTCACATGTCTGCAAAAATAAAGGGAAAAAAGTACACTTAATTTCTGGGGACAAAGGGCACCAAATATTACCAAAACCCCTACTCAAGGTGGGATAATCAAGTGAGGAGGTATGATTTTTATTATTTGATAGTTAGAATGTAAGTAAGACAATGCCAAAAACTGGGTTGAAAGTAAATGCACAGAAGTAGCCTGCAACCTTTAAGACTCCTACTTGTTCATTCATCATAACGAAGAATTTATAATATATGGAGTGAATCTCAGTTTTCTTTTATTTAAAATGCTCTGTGTTTTCTCCCTGGTAAAAACTAAGAATTCCCTTTAACTTCTGTGGCCTTGAACACATAACAAAGATGACTTGTTCCTGATCTGGCATCACTGAACTGAAGATTATTTGGGCCAGACATTGATTTTTTTAAAAATATTATGGTGATTACAATTTTAAAAGAAATTTTTGTAAAATAAAACTTACACAATACTGAGAATTGAATCTTTAAGTTTAATGGAATGGAGACATTTCCTCCACTGGGCCACTGATGAATGGACATATAAACTGCAAGAACAAAAGGCAAGAGGAATTAGACTCTATATATGAGTTCCAAAGAAATCATTTACATCTAGCCACTGACAATTCACTTAACGCAGGGAAAAGACAAACAACAGAAAATTTAAGAATAAGGGATAGCTGCTCTCATGCTATTACAAACAGTGATAAGGAAACAGTGATGTGGGCAATGCCCT
Organism: Pseudochirops cupreus; assembly: GCA_028627135.1. NCBI lineage: Eukaryota > Metazoa > Chordata > Mammalia > Diprotodontia > Pseudocheiridae > Pseudochirops > Pseudochirops cupreus. Next base: position 144,431,060 of record CM053584.1, on the reverse strand, counting down.
GCCTAAACAGAGTGCTCTACAAGCTGCCAACAGAAGCCCCATGACAACATGGATGGGAGAAGCCAAGCTGGTGCCATGTGCTGGTTGCTGCCAGCCTCTCTTTATCTACCGTTAGAGAATCTTTGTCCACAACAGATGCTAGCCTTAGAATGTTAAAGAGGGCACCTCTTCCATGCCTAACCTTGCTTGGGCAAGAGCATAATACCATAAATAATAAGACTCCACTCTACTGCCAAGTAAGCAAACCTTCCAAACTGTAAAATGCTCACCCCACAGAGCTTGGACAATTCAGTTCTAGCCTTCTTTCATAATTATTCTAAAAACTCTTTGTTTGGGATTGGGCCTTCCTAAATATATTCCTTTTATTTCTGGTATTTATTTCTGGTATTTCCTGCTCACATTCTAGCCTATGTAAGTCCCTTCTGCATCTCTTCTCTTGTGTTTAAGGTCTCTCAATTTTGAATCATCCACATTTAATGTTTAACTTGCCTCCTTTTCCAAGAATATTGTTATATAATAATGGAACATTCCGTGACAAAGGGCCATATGGTTTACTGTTTAGAATCAGAGCAAACACAGTTACAGAGCCAGCTGCTTCACAACCTCAGCATTTGTACATATGTGAAATTTCTTTCCATTAACATAAAACAAACGAGGTACAGCTGTCATGTTGCTCCTTAAGTTACTGTCCCCACATTTCAAAAGGAGATAAACACATATTAAGAGCCTCAAATAATCTAAGATTAAGCTTTTGCTTCTCTGCTCTTACCATCCATTCTGTGCTCCAAGCCACATGGTTGGTAAAAGGCTGCTCATCTTCTGAGCCTCTTCTCGCACCAGGTCTTGTTCACTTGGCAATACTGTTATTTGATCTTTATATACATCTGATTCATTGCTGGGAAGGGAAAAAAAGAAGGAAAATTATAAAATCTGTGATTAATAAATGAAATTTTCTAGAGGATGAATATTTCCTTCTTAGTCTGAAAAACCACTAAAAATAAAGCCCAGGAAACCTAAAACCAGGTATCTTGTTATATCAATTAAGACAGAAATAGCATTAAAAAGTCAAGGGTTAGTCTAATATGTAGGTAAGAAATAATGAAGACAGATAGTACCCAAACTCTGACATGCAATTATAATTCTAATGCAGGGAGCTACTGGAAGTTTATGACAGAGTTCATAAGACCTGATCCAGCATTCTTTAAAATAAAAGCATTTCTTAAAATCTAAAAAAAGTGCTTGCAAAATGCTTCAAGAGAAGCTTGTGAATCAAATGAAATATGCCTAAATTTTGCTCAAAGATCCCATACCGTTTTAAAAAATTTATTTATTCACTATTAGTTTATAACATTCAGTTCCACAAGCTTCTGAGTTCCAATTTTTTCTCCCCCTCCCCTGCATGGCGGCATGCAATCCAATATAGGTTCTACAAATATGTTCACATTAAACATTAGTTAATTTGTAAAGAAGGATTATAACCAAAGGAACGAACAAGAAAGAAGGAACAAAACAAAAGAGAGAGAGCAAATAGTTTGCTCTCATCTACATTCAGACTCCATAATTCTTACTCTGGATATGGACAGCTTCTTCCATCATAAGTCCTTTATAGTTATTGTATAGCCTTGCATTGCTGAGAGGGGCCCAGGATATCAAAGTTAGTCATCACAGATACAATGTGTCTGTAATTGCATACAATGTTCTCCTGGTTCTGCTCTCCTCACTCAGCATCAATTTATATTAAGTCCCTCCAGGTTATTATGAAGTCCGTCTTTCCAGTGGGGGTGGGTGACAAAGGAGGAATGGAAAGAATCTAGAATTTGAAGTTCTAAAATCAAAAGGGAGATACATCTTACCCTACCAGAAAGTCAGAGGGGTGATGGGGGAGGATATAGGAGAGAGCAGATTGGGGGAGGGGGTATACAATGGAATCACTATTTTGGGGTGGTGGGTAGGGGAAAGATAAGAGAAAATTTGCAATGCAAAATCCTGGAAATCAATGATTTAAACCAAAAAATAAACAAAAAAAATGAAGTCCATCTGCTCCTCATTTCTTGTGTATTCCATTACATTCATATATCACAACTTGCTTAGCCATTCTCCAATTGATGGGCATCCCCTTGATTTCTAATTCTTTGCCATCACAAAAAGAGCTACTATAAATATTTTTGTACATACTGGTCCTCCTCCCACTTGTATAATCTCTTTAGGATATAGCCCTAGAAGTTGTATTGCTGAGTGAAAGGGCATGTACATTTTTACAGCCCTTTGGACACAGTTCCAAATTGCTCTCCAGAATGGTTGGATCAGTTCACAACTCCATAAACCATGCATTAGTGTTCCAATTGTCCCACATCTTCTCTAGCATTTATCGTTTTCCTGCTTTGTCATGTCAGACAGGTGAGATGTGGTACCTCAGAGTTGTTTTGATTTGCATTTCTCTGATTTAGAGCATTTTTTCTTTTTCTTTTTTTGGAGGGGGGGAAGGCAAGACAATTGGAGTTAAGTGGCTTGTCCAAGGTCGTACAGCTAGTAAGGGTGTCAAGTGTCTGAGGCTGGATTTGAACTCAGGTCCTCCTTACTCCAGGGCTAGTGCTCTATTCACTGCACCACCTAGCTGCCCTGTTAGGGCATTTTTTTTTCATATTATTATAGTTTTCTTCTTCTGAAAACTGCTTTTGACCATTTATCAATTGTGGAATGCCTTGTATTCTTATATATTTGACTCAGTTCTCTGCATATTTTAGAAATAAGGCCTTTATCAGAGACACTGGTTGTAAAAATTCTTTCCCAGTTTTCTGCTTCCCTCCTAATCTTGGTTACCCTGGCTTTGTCTGTACAAAAACTTTTCAATTTAACGTAATCATAATTACCCATTTTGCATTTCAGGATGCTCTCTATCTTTTGTTTGGTCATAAATTCTTCCCTTCTCCATAAATCTGACAGGTAAACTATTCCTTGCTCTCCCAGACTGCTTACAGTATACAGTCTTTACATCTGATCCCATACCTTTTAAATAGGCAGTGGTTAATTTGGAAGATTTAACCAGGCCAAACAAGGCAAGAAGGAGAAAAGTTGCTTTCCCCCTTCATCATTTACCCTATCCAACGGGCAGGTGATTTAATTTATTACCAGAGAGATCCAGTTTAGACAGTGTCCTATTCTGCAATTTGAAGACCGACAGAAAACAATTGCTGGAAAACCTCTCTGACTACGAAAGAATTCCATCCTTTCAACAATGCACAAAATCATTCAAAATGTTCTCTAATGAAATATAAATTAATCCGGAAAGGTAATCCACAAAAAGGTAAAATATTTAAATGGGAAATTATACAAATGGCAAAAGAAAAAAAAATGGCTAAAACAATAAGGATATGCTGGGAGAAGAAAATGGGAGAAGAAAGGAAAATGTCAATCCCAAGAAATCACGGCAGAGGAAAAATCACCAAGAAGATCAGGACTAATACGATTTCTGGACCAGACTGAAAGTCTCCGAATGAGAAGGGAGAAAATGAGAGTAAAGTCAGCAGGAAGGATAAGGGGAAGGAATAAGCGGAAACACAGTGGGGACAAATCAAGGGCGACGGATCTTAGTCTCCTGCAACAATAACAATTCGTAGGATTTCTGCTGCTTGAGAGTTTTTCGTTCTTTATATTCACGAGTTTTTGTTCAAGTTTCATAATATGCTGGTCTATTTTTGAGTACCTTGCATGACACACAGGAGATCCCTCTTCAGTATTCTGTACCCCCAAGGGGTCTGTAAAGACATGCTCTGTGTAGACGCCAGGCTGGGTGAGATCCACCAGATCTTCCCCGGACCCTGCATTTCCTTCTGTTGCTTCAGTGGCTTCTTCTGCTGTTGGAACGGTCTCATCGGCCTCACTGTTTTCTGCTTCTGTTTCTATGATATAAAAATGGAAGTGAGCAACTCTTTTAGGTATCTGGGTCTTGTTAACTTCCATTTTCCTTGGATAATACTTCCTTGACCCTTGCTATTCCCAGAACGGGACTTGTTTTTCTTCTTATTCTCCATTTTTAGGGTCTGGACCTGTGATTTCATCATCAAAGGAATGTGTGTGGAAGTTTCCCGTGCCAATGCAGATTGACAACTCACCTGTAACTTAGTTTTAAAGAGTTTTCTGAGTCACTAAGAATAAAGTGTCTGCTCACGGTCAAACAATAACATGTGGTAAAGGAAAGCCCTGATCCCAAGGCCAGCTATGCCCTAAGTCATTATATACCTTTCATATTTCTTTTATATGAGTTTTCTAAGCAATGAATCAAGTACACAGTCTATTCACCACGTTAACTTGACTCACTTATAATTCTTTTGATCCATTTTCAATTTCCCTTTTAATCTGATGCTTCTTAGACAAAGCTAAGGGAAGCTTGAGTCTCTACCAAGGTAATGGAGAAGTACCGGCATACCTGGTGGTCTTTCTATCACTGGGGAAGAACCGCTGGTATTGGGTGAAGCAGCGGGTCCTGTAACACCTTCCGCAGTGCAACCAACCACAGTGATGCCTCCCAGCAAACTGTCTGCTTCTGTTGAACTGTTGCTGGTCACACTCCCACACAAAGAGGCTTTGTCTACTTGACTAGATTCTGTTGTCTCTTCTCCTACAGGGTAGTCTGTTTCTCGTGCCCCTAAAAAAAGATACACTTGATTTTACGATAAAAATCAAAAAGAGTAATGTTTACATTTCTGTAACTTGGATTTACATTTACATGGTTACAAAGAACTGTAATATGCAATTTTCTGAGGCACCAGTTTTTTCCACCCCACAAAGCAAGTAATCCTAAATTTCAGATTAGAACAGGTAATCCAAGCTGATTTTTAGCTGCTGGGAACCATGTTAATGAGCCCAAGGTGAGGGACTGAATTCTCAGGTTAGTTTTTCTCCTCAAGACTACAGACTACTCCCCTAACCCTAGCCAGATGTCTTTTTTTAACCCTGTTTTTTTGGGTGTTCCTTGGTTAGTTGGTTTATTGTTTTTTACTGAAAAAGTAATTCCAGTGGTGCAAGGTGAGGAATTCCTTCTAACAATGCTGCAACTGCTCTGACCCTGCTCTAGTCTGGCAGAATTACCTGGGGCACCCAGAAGAGTAGGCAGTTTGTTCAGGGCCCCACAAACTCATTGTCTTATATGTGGATCATGGTCATAATAGGACCAGGCAGTATTATGTAGCAGGGGTGGTGAACCTGTAGCCTTGAGGCCACATGTGGCCCTCAGGTCCTCAAGTGTGGCCCTTTGTCAGAAACCAAACTTCACAGAACAAATTCCCTTAATAAAAGGATCTGTTCTGTAAAACTTGGACTCGGTCAAAAGGCCACACTTTAAGACCTAGAAGGCCACATATGGCCTCCAGGCTGCAAGCTCCCCATCCCTAGTGTAGACTGGTCAATGTAAATTTAATTTCTCTCCACTACAGATAAAGAACAACTCAAAATGAATCAGCATTTTGTGGATTAAAAGTCAGAGATAGATTGAAAAGAGTATTTGCATTGGCTACAATATGCTTAAATTTGTTTTCTGGTCATCATTTATGTATTTATTTTCTTGCAAAAGTCATTCTCTGAAACTTTAGAATTACTCTGCTGGTGTAGAGAACTGAATACAATAAATAAAGTAATGAGTTTTTCTGGATTCACTATACCTTCATCTTACCTGGGACACTTGCAATACAAAGAACGTGGGAGTTGCAAACGGTGAAACTGTCAAGGATGTTGCCAGGCTGATTAGCATCAACCACAAGCACTTTGGAGGCTGAGTGAGTGCTGGTGCAGATCCAGACGAGACTGGATAATTCTTCCTGATGTTTTAATTCCTTCTGCTGCTCCTATGTGGGCAAAGCAAGATGAGGAGGCAGTGGCTTGTAAGAAGTATGTCTACTACATCAAGAGGTTCTCGTGCAGCTATTCTGATGCAGGGCAATGTCATCTCAGGTTAACTTTGGAATCATTTGTGAGATTTAGAAGACAAGTTAAGAATGAAAATAAATGAGTCCCTTTAGAACAGTGGCGGGGAGCCCTTTGATTCCCCAGCTCACCTTGAGCTCCTGATCTAAGCGGTCCAAGCTGCTCTGAGAGGCACTGCGTTGCTTGTTATCTTCTGCATCCAGAGTTGTCACATCATTATAAAACACACTGGCTCCAACCACAGAGCCACCATCTCTTGTCTTCCCACCAGATAAATTGACTCCAACAGCACACCACAGCTTAGGGGAAAAAATGAAGGAGTAGTTAGAATCAAATATTTTTATCTTTGTGTGTGTGTGTGTGTGTGTGTGTGTGTGTGTGTGTGTGTGTGTGTGTGTGTGTGTGTGTGTATATATATTTGATATATATGTCAAATATTTATATCTTTCCAAATCTTTTTGGTGAAACCATTATTTAGGAAAAGATTTAACCCAAAATCTAAGATCATAGCAAGGAAAGAGACACCTTATGCACAAGGTGTTACTATATTCACTATAGTCTTTTTCCTCTTATATAAAAGGAATTCAACCATCTTCTAATTTATAAGATTAAAGCTGCCTAGAATACTAGGAAATCATGCTTAACTTCATAAAATGGACCTACCTTCATTGATGCATCTTTTTCATCTAAAGGTCTAAGATAGACAGGCACAGGCAAATTTTTCATCTTATTTTCACCCTGACCATTTGCTACCTATAAAAGAAAAAGGAAGCTATGAGATAGGATCCAGTGATGGACAGGTGTATCTTTAATTAAAGGACTCAGTGCTAAAAGTACTACTTCAAAGTAAGAATTAATTCTTGGTACTTATTGTCTATGTTTAGAGTTCCCCAATTATTCCTTGAGCCCAACTTTACTCTGTGGCTCTGATTTGAAACATGGGTACAGAAACTATCTTCATCAGCCAACAAACAATGTCCATTTCTTGTTTAATAAGGAGGAAAATTTTGTGAATTATGTTGCTCCTGGGCCAAATACAACAAACTAAGGAATGAATGTATTCAATTTAATATCATGTGTGCAGTTACTGATGACTGGTAAAAGACTAATTAAAACCTGGCAAGCCTACAAGAAAGCCAAGGAAGGATTTTATCATTTTTTTCTCCTTCCTCAAATACTGAGATAGCAGCAGCATTGCAGTGAATGAAGTACTTATAGCAGTAATTATACACAAAAATTGTTGAAAGCATTAGAGATAAGAGCTGAGTCTTTAGAATATTAGAAGAGCAGGAGCCTAAGCAGAATCCATCAGAAGGTGCTACCTAGCAAGTTTAATGAGGCCAAGGATCATAATTAAGTTTTCTATTTCCCCAAGCAACTAGCACACTCAAATTATTTCTGAATGAAAGAGGACATGGCTACGTGGCATACATTGACATTATAAAATGAGGAAATATAAACTGAAAGCCTTATTTACACTTATCACTTTCTCTATAGTTATAACAATGTAGTTAAAACATAATACCACACTTGTTAAAAAAAAAAAAGAATCAAGGAGCTTAAATTTATAAGAGGAAAATAAAAATGCACAAGTCAATGAAATAAAAGGCCCAATAAGTTCAATGACCCAAGACCTATAGTCTGGAGGAGCAAAGGAAGGTGAAATCTCAACAGATCTGGACAAGAGGGCAGGCAGGGAGGTGGATAAATACTACTTGGAGTGAGTGGCATTATGATGGGCAGAGATCTGGAGTGAAGGGTTGGGGGGTGGCTTTCTAGATGAATGTAATACGAGATGGGAAGGTTATGAGTCTTTGGAGGAACAGTGAGTAATCCAATCTAGCTCTGGAACATGTGCTAACTTAAGGGAGCAGCAAGGAATAGATTAAAGGGAGAAGAGAAGAGAAATTAGGTGAGAGACTAATTAGGAGCCTGTTCTAACAGCCTAGGCAAAAGGTAATCAGGGCCTGAATTATAGGGATGATAGTGGGAATAAAAGGTAGGTGAGAGAGGTAAAGGATATCATAAAAGTACAGTTATCCCTTCCACCTTGCAACTTTCCCCATCATGGTTTCAATATATCACAGATCAGCATAAGAAATTAAATGGGAATTTTTGGGGAGTTTTGCAGAAGCCAAAGATGACATGTGAAGGCCAGCAGATGAAGCAGAGAAAGTTCAAAAATGTAGAAATGCTTATAAAATATCAACATAGTTTATCTTTCAATACCATAATAATTAAGGGCCAAAAATTTTATGCATTTTTGAGATCACAAGGGCACTAAACTCCTGCAATATAGAAGGGATAACTGTAGACTTTTTTCTTCATTTAATTAAAATCATAAATCTGATGGCCATAGATAACAACAAAATCAAGTATTGAAATAACACATAAAATCCTTAATATATCATGCTGAACATTTTGGCAAAATAGAACCAAACAAATTAGCAAAAAAGCTTTGTGTCCACTTCTGAGTTCATTTGTAGTTCTGAGTTTGTTTGTACTTCCTATGTTTTTGGTTTCTTCTTTAAACTAGGATTATAGTCAAATGAATACTGTTGTGAGTCTGCTCATCTCAGCTTACACAAAAGTAATTCTTTTTTTTTTAAAAATTGGCTTTTTGGAGGGGGGAATGCAGGGCAATTGGGGTTAAGTGACTTGCCCAAAGTCACACACTACTAAGTGTGTCAAGTGTTTGAGGTTGCATTTGAACTCAGGTCCTCCTGCCTCCAAGGCCAGTGCTCTATTCACTGTGCCACCTAGCCGCCTCTAATTCTTTCTATATAGAAAAAGTAGATGGCATATTACTGGACATGGAGAACAAAAGATCTTTAGGTTTCTCCTTAGATTAGAATTTTTAATTTTTGACTGAACTGGAATTTTAATGATATTATCACTTAAGTATATAGGAACTTTTCTACAGTGGCTCCCCATTATCTCTAGAAATAAACATAAATTCTTCTTTACTATTTACGGCTCTTTACAATCTGGTCCCTTTCTACATTTCCAGTCTTCTTACACCTAACTGCCATGGTCATAGACTCTGGCCACACTCCCCACCATGCTCTTCCTTGCAACAATGGCTCTTTCCTCTCTCATCTCTGGGCCTCTGCCTGGAATGCTCTCCCTCCTCATCTCCACTTCAGGGAATCTGGTTCCTTTCAAAACTACACTCATGTGTCACTTTCACCATGAAGGCTTTCCTAATGCACGACCATCCCCAAAGTCCTTGTCTTCATTTTCTTTAGATTTTTGTATATAATTACTTCATAAACATACAAATGTTGTCTTCCTCTAGAATCTCCCTGGTGGCCATTTCACATTGTCTTTGTACCCACAGCACTTATGCCTGTGCAAGTATGCCCAGAGCAAGTGCTTAATAAATCCTTCTCATTTAACTGATTAACCATTAATCAAGAGGAATTTACTAAGTACTTACTAGAGGAAGGCACTAAAAATACAGATAACAAAAAAAAACCAAAACCATCTCTGCTCACAAGGACTATCTGTGTATATATGCACACATCTATATCTATGTATAGATGTATAAGCACACACATTCTGATATCAGCAGACTACACACACACACATGCATGCATACATATACTCAAATGCACATACACACTTGTACAACATAAATATAAGATAGTTGAGGGGGAATCAGTATAGGCTTTTGCACACAAGGTAGAACTTAAACTTAGTCCTGAAAGAAGGATGACATCCAGGAGAAAGACAGGAGAAATAAAGCTATGTATAAGGAATAAAGTTTGGATAGACTATAGAGTATGGGAAGGAGGCAAAAGACAAGTTAGGGGGAGGTTGTAAAGAGCTTTACAAACCAAAAAAGAGGAGCTTCTATTTGATTCTAGAGCACAGTGGGAGCCACTGGCATTTCCTAAGCAGGGAAAGGACAATTAGATGGCCATTTCAATAGTCTGGGCCAGAGGTGGTGAAGGCCTGAATTAATGCAAACAGAGAGAAAGGAAATGATTCGAGAAAAGGCAGAAATGTAGGAGTAGTGAGATGTGGCAATTGACTGGAGATGTGAGGGAGAGTGATGGAATTATCTAGGGCTGAAGTAGGACAACAGATAAGTGGCCAAAGGATAAGGAGGTGAGGGATTTAAGGACAGAGGACAGTATGGAGCTAAACTGATTAACTAATGGTTTGAGACAGGAAAAGGAGGAAAATGAAGGCAGGGATGAGTAATAATCTAAGAAAGTACTGAAAAGCAGAGGACTGGAGATCATGATAAGAATGAACAAAATGTTTCAAGACAATTTAGGGCATAGGGAGAGACAGAATAATGAGTGGTTATGGTCAAATCAAGGATTATCAGTTATTATTAATACCTGATAACAAGGAAATGGGAAGTTAAGGAAACAGAATGTTTATGAAATACAGGGTGTTGACAATCCCTAAGAAAAGCTCAGGGAGCATGGAGGAGAAAGACTTGGGAGGTTAGCATAGAGTACCAATATGAATAAAGAATATAATCTCCTAGGGCAGTGGTTCTCAACCTGTGGGTCGCAACCCCTTTGGGGATCAAATGATCCTTTCACAGGGGTGACAGGAGTCGCCTAAGACCATCAGAAAACACATATTTCCCATGGTCTTAGGAACCGAGACACCATTCCTCTATCTGTCTCCAGACGGGTCTGCCCACATGCAGATACGCCCACATAGTATTATATTAAATTAGTATTAAAGAGTCGTGACATTAGGAAGGTTGAGAAACACTGTCCTAGGGTTAGGGGAAGAGAGGAAGACAGTGATTTAGGTGCTGTATTCCTAGAGAAACAAGAGGAGAAAGACCTATAGGTCAGCAGACAATAGTCCCTACCTTAGCTACAGGATGAAAAATGTTAATAGTATGAATTTCAAGAAGAGGTTCTGAATGTCAGAAAAAAGAGAGTCTGGAAATGTTAATGGAAAGAAAGAAGCCTGATTCCCTCTCCAGGACCAGTATGTGAATATTTTGAGGTATGAGAGAACTACAGCCATGGCTGAATAGCCTGACCAGAGACATAGTGTCATCTGGGGAAATGAGGTCTCAATGAAAACAAGTAAATGGAAGGGAAACATGTTCATTATGAAATAGAACTCTGGAGGCCACCATGGAAGGGGTGGGCTGAGTTGGAATAGGACATGAGTAGGCAGGAAAGATGGACAGTTTACAGTGAGGAGCCGTACAGATAAGGAGAACAAAATCTAAGTAACAGTAAGTGGCAGATGAATTGCATTGCTCACAGTCTTCATGGGGTGGTATATAGGGCAAAGGCTAGGAGTGCTGGACCTTGGCTATCCACCTACTTCACCGGGCTGGGAGGCCCAGAAAGGTCTAAGAGTACGAGGGTGTTCAGATCCTTCTTGGTCATCCCATTGCCTGCTCTTCTGGACTGAGGTGGAAGTGAAGTCAAGAGGAAGAAGTGCTTGGCTTTCACAATTTGATCATAACTAAAATCCAGTTTTCCTACTAAAATAATAAAACAGTCCTTTAGTTTCACTAGAGTTAAGTGAAAGGGAGAAAAATTCTGTTTGTTTTGAAAAGCAGCAAACATTTGATTTCTCCTTCATGAACTTGGGAAAGTCAATATGACATATCTGTTCTCAAAATATATGCATATATGTAGGTGCTTGTGCTCACGCACATAACAGCCCAAGTGGAAACTTGCATGTAACAAGTTACCTTCCCAGAACAAAATAGGGAGCCCAATACAGGCATTTACAAAGTATTTAGGTTTCGAAATTTTTTATGATGATTTTTGAATCAGAAAAAGGGCTTTCCACTTAGAAAACTTTTCTTCTCCTTTTAGTAGCTTGAAAGTCTAAACATAGGCAGCATCTATCCACACAGCTTTTCATGGGCAAGCTTTACATGTGTAAGAATGAACATACATGCACCTTTCTAGTGTGTTCAACATATCAATAGTGTACCTGTTTGTACTTCTGGGGCAAACTCCAGCCAAAAGCTTGTACTCTGCCATCTTCCTTCTGAACGTGTGCCTTCACTTGGCGGTACTGTTCTCTCTTCTGTTCTCTTCGGGAAGCTAAGCTGGCTTCAGTTCTAGACAAGAAGAATTTTTAAAAAAGAAAACAAAATTTATATGACCACCAGCTCATTTTCTTTTTAATTCCCATTTACCCTAATCATGAAATAAAGTGAAGTACTAAGACTTTTTGAACTCACATGCTGTTTGTTTTGAAAGACATTTTCTCTTTCTGTTTAAAATGTACCTATTTCACATTTGTGTAATGAATACAGATTACTATCTTATTTTAATTGGTTGGAATACACACAACTAAAAAAAGATGAATCATCAGCTAAGCACTTTCACTAAGGTTTAAAGGTTTAGTTATAAAAAAAAGATCAATCCTTATGTTTACTGCACCTCCTCCCTCACATACTTAAAAAGTTATTACTAAAAAAATTCACTAAAAGAACTTTCTTGAAAAGAATAAAGATCATGGTTCTCTAATCAATTTTTTTGTTTCAAAAGCACAAAAATTCAAGGCAACTTTAATCTTTTTAAAAATACAGATAATTTCCCCATATACTTATTACTTTAGATCATAAGTCTAAGAAATTCAACATAAAAAAAGTTTATAAATGCTCATAAAATATAGAAATGTTAGAAGAATTTCAAATGTTGCTCTTTGATTCCTTTTTCCATATGAAAACTAGCCAAACTATATTACTATTAAAAAGCAGTTTCCTTGCAGATTTTTATCTTAATTGTTCATAACTTCTGGCATGTAATAATATGACATTTTGCAAGTTTTCCAACCCGCAGAGCATGACCATCTGGACCAAAGGCACTTACTCTTCGCTGAGGAAGTCAAAAGCTTTGGATTTATCCCCAGGTAGCTGAGATAAAGTGCTGCTTCTTTTCTTGACAGAGGGGGTAACATGGGAGGTTGGTGCATTATATTTTAGATTAACTGGGGGTTCAGGCTTCTTAGAGGTATTACTTGAGGAACTAAAAAGTCGGCTGAAACTGAAACAAGAAAATAAAAATGCCATGCTTAACTTGAAGAATCAACCCTAACTCTACACCAAGTCTTTTAGAGTTGCCAAAGTCCAAGTGCTTTGAAGCATGATGGGTTAGAATGGGAAGACTGTCTATATTATCTACGTGAATTTGCAGCCCCTCTTAGCAGCTTTAGCAATAACTCAAAACCAGTCTCAGATGCAGAGATAAGGAGGTAAAAAAGTAATGCTTGGCATGACAGGTCTTTAAAGAGACTTGAAAATGATTATTTATAAGTTAAAATAACGGAAGAAATCTCCTTCACTATCCTGAATGTTTGCTCAGGGAAAGCCATCCTATGTAGAAGAACTTTCCTATTTGGGTCAGATTCTTAATAAGAAGTGACTTGTACAATGTAACAGTGGGTGCTAGTGAGGGGCAAGATAAGGTAACAGCACCCAACATGAGTCTAGGCTCAATGTTCCAACTCTTAAAATGAGAAAACATAATTTTGAATTGGTCTCATTTTTCTGATTAAACAGAAATGGAAATAAACTAATTAAACAGCAAGTAAAGCAATTACAACTCAATCAAGGTGACAAGTTACTTGGAGAAGGACATGTCATAAGCACAGTAACACAATCATCATAGCATAACCATATGCAAAAGTTCAACACGCAAACACTACTCAAACTCCACAAACACTGTTTCCCATCTTAAATTCAAAATTTCTTATAAATAACTGAGTCAATGGATCAAATACTTTATGGGGACCCATTTTGTCATCCACTGCATGAATTCATCATCACTTCAATGCAATTTAGGCATGGACTTTCACTACTTCACTAAGTGCATAACCAACACTAGAGGATGCAGCTTACGAGATCCTATTTTTGTCTTCAAGAACAGCCTTACCCAGTTGGCATGCTAAGTATCAAAAAGAAAAGGTTCAATTTAGCAATCTTTACATAACAATAGAGGGGAAAAATTGAACAGGGCATAAAAACTATCAGGGATAAGTAATTTTTAACATATAATTTCCTACTTTGAAGTGTTCTTTATTATCCTGACTTGTTTTTAGATACTTACAATTGCCAAATGCTTGACCTTTTTTTTTCCTGCATGGCTGGATTTTCTCTTGATGCCCTAAAGAAAAAGTAAAATGAGCATAAATAAAGTCAAGCACCAAAAGTTTTTGAGCATGTATAAATACACAGTGCTAATGAGACTCATACTAACAAAGAGTGGACATGCCTGCTTATTTTTTTGTGTGTGAACTATTATTTTTTTAGTAATGACTGAGACAGTGCTTTAATGTCTATAAAACATTACACATAAAATCTCACTTGGGCTTCACACAACAATCCTTTTAGTTAAGTATCACAGGTGGTATCATGAGGAAACTGAGGCTCAGAGAGATAGGATTTGAACCCAGGACTTTCTGGCTTCCAGTCCAATGCTTTACTACACCACACACCTCTTTTTGCCAGAACAAGCGACTTACAATATTTTTGAAAAGAATTTTTTTTAAAAAAAGACAGGGCTTGCCTAGGCTAAAGGGCAGTGGCTATTCATGGGCCTAGTTTCACTGGGACTGCACAGAAGCTTTAACCTGCTCCATTTCCAGCCTGGGCCCTAGGTGGCCCCTTCTCCTGGGAGCTCACTATACTGAACCTGAACTGGTTGACAGGCACAGACCCCTGAACTTGTCTCAAAGCTTGGGATAGGTGGCACTACACACATGTGTCTCAGTCCTCGGCTGGTGTTCAGTTCTCATTCCACAGTTTTCTATCAGGAGTCATACTTGTATCAAGGGCACCCCCTACCACATCTCAAATGTTGCCATCTTGGTGGTGATACCATAAATACACAGTGAACACAGAAGAACTGCACTATTTGGTACTAACTGTAATTCGGGCAGGTCAGAAAGTGTTTAGTGATCTCAGAAACATTAAAAAGCTACCAAATTCTAGTACAGGCCGGGGTGGGGGGGGGAGGGGAAGGGGAGTGAAGAAGTGAGGCCAGGCGTGGGGACAGAATTTCAGAAAAGATACAGTTTGCTCCTTCGAGTTGGAAAAAGGATGAAAATTTCACTCATGTAGTCAGAAGCTTCACTATCTTGTTTTAAAAAATTAAGGCAACTTTTTAAAGATTCATAAGCATTTAAAATGTAAACTACAATTTTCATTTAGTTTGGTAAACAGACAGACTAAGATCAATTAGTAAAATGTGAATTCAAACTTTTACTTCAGGAATAGCTAGAAATTCTAAAATGACAGAAGCAAACTAAAACGTCTTTGCAGTCAGGAAACAATGTGCACAGAAGATGACTATGTGAAATACTAAAATACTACTACTTCTAAAAGGAATAAAGTCTGGCATAATCATCAATTAGAGGCTACAGAGTCAGTGTGGTAGTCAACAGCGGACCCAAGAATCATAAAGAACTGAGTTCAAGTCTTGCCTCTAGTACCTATTGGTAACATGATAGCAAGTCACTTAACCTCTAAGTAATCTAAGTTTCCAGCCCAGGCTGGAAATGGAGCAGGTTAAAGCTTCTGTGCAGTCCCAGTGAAATTAGGCCCATGAATAGCCACTGCCCGTTAGCCTAGGCAAGCCCTGTCTTTTAAAAAAAAAATCCTTTTAAAAAATATTGAAAGTCGCTTGTTCTGACAAAAAGAGATGTGTGGTATAGTAAAGCATTGGACTGGGAACTTAATCTAAGACACTGACCTACATGTGATAGAGGGAACTGCTTTACCCAGAAGTTTCCTAGACCAGAGGTGTCAAACATATGGCCCTCAGGCTCCTAAGTATGACCTGAACTAGATTAATATATAATTGGGAAATATTTAACAAC
Organism: Pseudochirops cupreus; assembly: GCA_028627135.1. NCBI lineage: Eukaryota > Metazoa > Chordata > Mammalia > Diprotodontia > Pseudocheiridae > Pseudochirops > Pseudochirops cupreus. Next base: position 144,415,310 of record CM053584.1, on the reverse strand, counting down.
ATAAATAAAAACATAATAAAATAATTAACATTTATATATGGTTTTCTAAGTCAATATGTGGCCAGTAGGGATCCTTACACATAGTTAAGTAAGTCCTGTTTCTATTTGAGTTTGACACTACTGCCTTAGAATAATAAAATCATAAGTCTAGTCCTTATCGCTGTCCCTGATATATGGATGCTATATTATCTATTAGATGCTATATACTGAAAACATGACTCTTGATATTTTAGTTTCTTTATCTGTTAAAGAATTTAGAAAATGGAATCCTCTCAGAAGCATTTAAATAATTGTAAAATGTATGATGAATCATACTGTATATCATTTTTATAAGGGAAATATATTCTTCCTAAATAAAAACACATAATACCAAGGAAGTCAATACTGTAAGAAAGAAGCCATGCTACACAATTTTAAATCCAAGTGAATAGGTATGCCCCATTAAGAAAATCCACTAAGCAAAAATTCAAAATTAAAATTTGTGATGATTTGTCATAATAGAAAGATTATCCACTTTACAAAATTATTCACACAAAAGAATTCTTTTAAATAATAAGCTCCTTTTGTTATTTAAGACAGAATTTTTAAAACTGTATTTACATTCAACTTTTCAGGAACATGCCTATTATGTTGACTAATGCCTAGCTGACGTGTACTAGGTACATGTGACCAACAGATGGCAGCATTAGGTGATGGAGGAAGTATTCTGCATGACAACTGAGAGGAAAGAACTCTAACAGGAGCTATAACACTTTTGAAAAAGTGAAAATAATGTTTTCACTTATAAAGTGCTGTCAGACTATGGATGTGAATACAGGCTCAACATATTGGTTTGTTTTGCTTAACTGTTCTTTTTTTCTCTTTAAAAACCTTTTTTTGGGGGAGAGAGAAGATTAAGAAAGGAATGTTACAAAAACAATAGGCATCAATAAAGGCTAAATGTACTACTAAAACTATTACTAAATGTAACAAAGTACTGTTGGAATGATAAGTCTCTCAACTGGTACTAAGCTACCAAGATGACATTAGTGTGGCCACATGAACACAACCCTCACTGACCCAATTTTGTTACTAGTTTGGTAACATTACTTTTGGCATAAGATGTTCTCTCACTGGACTAAGCACACGGCAAAGCAGGGATCTAATAATAGAAGGAATATATGAGACACTAAAAAAATAACAGCACAAATATGGCCCCTTCCAAAACTAACCTTATCATTTCTGTCCATCGCACAGCTTCTTGAAGTTCCATCAACCTCTCTTTATACTGGTTTCTTTCCATAAGGACACGTGCCATCTCTACTCGAGTAAACCGTTTCCTCTGAGCTGTGGGTATGTCACTCTACAAAGAAAGGAAAAAAGCAACAGGATCATTCTGAAGGTTCATACTGGATTTTAAGAGATCCATAGACTTTATATTGCTTATGGAAGTAAAAAAAAAAAAACAAAGATGAGTTTTGCATAACTTTTTCAAATATCTTGGTCATCCATTCCACATTTGTGTGTGTGTGCCCACTAGTCTTCTAGATTCCCTCAAGGCCTATAAGAAAAATGTTCAAGAAAAAAAATTTTAACTACACCTGTGATTTCATCCATGTAGGGAGGAAGTCCCTCTACCAATAGGGATGAGCACCTGCAAGCAACTTCTAGTCTTAGAGGGTTGCTTGCCCAACTGAGAAGTCATGTGACTTGCCTGGGGCCACAGAGCCAGTCTGTGTGAGATCACTCTAAGGCCAACTCTATCCATTCCACCATGATGAATTTCTAAAACTTGAAGACATAAAATGACTATAATTTACTACATTGTTAATGATGAATAGGGATGAAGATAAATTATTCAGGTATTGGTGTTTAAGTGAGGGCAAAGATTTAGAAAACCAGCTAGAAATGCAAAGTATAAATAATGAGATACAAATTAAAATATTATGCAGGAATTTGGAATATGCAAAATAATGACTAAAACATAGTGTATGAAACATAACAAATACTTAATAAGCAGCTACTGATTGACTGCTTGGTGATATCTCCAAGTAGATCAATGACAAAAAACAACTTCATGTATAACAAAATGTAACAGCACTTTCTATAAAAGCAAAACACTGGAAAAGAAGGTAAATGTCCATTAATTGGGGAAGGGCTAAACAAGTGGCAATACATGAATGTAATGAAATATTTGTGTGCTTCAAGAAATGAAGACTATGGAGTATGGAAAATTTATATGAACTGATAAAAAGTGAAGTAAGAAGAACGAGGAAAATAGGATGCTACCAAAAATGTAACTGCAAAGAACAACAATAAAACACCAGAAAACTGCAAAATTTTAATGACTACACACTGCTGAAACATATGATTACAGGATCAGAGGTTTAAAGCCAAAAGAAATATTCCTGGTCATCCACCTCATTTTAGAGATAAAGAAACAGAACTGGGCAAGTTAAGTAACTTGTCCAAAGTTACAGAGTAGTAAATAGCAGAGATGAGTTTTTAATCTAGGTGATCTGACTCCAAAAGCAAGGCTTCAATTAAGCACTGAGGCACCAAAAATTTTAGAAGTAGTCTTATTTATTTGTCAAAGACTTAAAAAATAACTACCATTGGACCCTGAGGCATTCTGAATAAACAGAAGAATTTCACAAACAATCTATTTTTTGAATAATAATATATTTCATTTGGGAGCCTTTAAAGTAGTACTTTGCTCTACCAAATCTACTACTTTTTTAGAGTCAAAAAAATAAAACCAAAAACAAAAGAAAATAATAAATGGGTAGCCCACACGGTCCACCATTGTTGACACAATGTCAAGAGTGAGGGACGATGGACTAAACATTTGCTCTAAAGAATTTACAGTACAGGATTTGGATGGACTGCAATCTGTATCCACAGGAACAAGAAAACAGATCCAGTGAGGTAACAGTTTAGGGTAAATTAACAGCAATGAACATGGAGAGAAAATGAATATTACTTTGATTGGCTGGCCCAGTTAGTGAGGTTACTGTGCTAATTTGCCAAGGGCTTGGGGAGTTTGATTGCCATGTAGGACTGTTAGCTTTGCTGTTCCATAATCAAGTGATCTATTCTTAAATCCATCTAACTGCCTCACATAATCATGCTAAAGTGAAAAGAGGGAACTCTTAGGAGGGGTGTACTGGTAAGTTTTAATAACTGGCTTGGGGGTGGGGGAGAAGAAATTATGTGCACATCATGCATTTTAAAGTTTACTTTGTGGGGCAGCTAGGTGGCGCAGTGAATAGGGCACTGGCCCCGGAGTCAGGAGGACCTGAGTTGAAATCCAGCCTCAAACACTTGACACACTTACCAGCCATGTGACTTTGGGCAAGTCACTTAAACCCCAATTGCCCTCCAAAAAAAAAGTTTACTTTTTATCATTAACATTATATCTATCACTTCTTAAAGTCTAGATAATCAACAAAACAATAAATCAAGCCCCAATCTGTATCATTTGCCAATTTTAAGGTGTAAATGCTCAGAATGAAAATTTAAAAGTTGGGCTCTCGTGAGCCAATATGAGCTAGTTCCAGCATACTAATACCTCTTACCATACAGGAATGGTTTAGTATAAACTTACATCACTGCCCCAAAAGTAACTCAAAGCACGTATCATATTGGTAGAGAATAAGCAGTGTCATCTTTCTCTAAAGGCAATGTAGGAATATGATGATTAAGTCTCAAGTGTATACTAAGAGAAATTAGTGTCACTAATGATTTCCGTAATTCAGACTGGGGGGAAGCAAAAGGTCCAGGGTTGTGTTGAGCAATGCTGAGGTGACCCAAGAGACTCTTTAACTATGCTGTCAACAAAACAGCATCCATTTTTCTTTACAGAGGTTTTTATTCCCTATCTGGGGACAGGTAGGTGGTACAGTGTCAGAAAGATTCATCTCCCTGAGTTCAAATCTGGTCTCAGTTTCCTCATCTGTCAAATGAGCTGGAGAAGGAAATGGCAAACCACTCCAGTATCTTTGCTAAGAAAACCCCCAATGAGGTCATGAAGATCAGACACAATTGAAAATGGCTAAAGAACAAACAACATTCCCTATTTAAAATGTTACAACCCCAAACTAAGCAAACCAGCTTACTCTACAACACATATTGCAATGCAATGGGAAAAAAGCTTTTTATACAAGACTGGTTGAAATGTTATACTTACATCATCATCATCCTTTGCTTTTTGCCTTGCTTCTTCAGCTTCTGCTCGAGCTCTAGTGAAAAAAAAAAAGACAGAAATGCGATTCAAACTGAGTTATGAGAATCTTTTTGAAGAGTACAGAACCATGATTAAGCACTAAAAGATTGCCACTATTTAATTGGTGATAGCTCTTTCAACAAGTTTTTTAAGACTATTTAAGCTGCCCCCTTTCAGGATAAGTTATTTGAATGCTATGCCCACAGATCAATCAAGGTTAAAGGAAAACCATGACAGAATAGTATTCAATTCAATTTAAGGTGAAGTTATTTGAAGTAAAGGAGTCACTCACTTCCTAAGTTCCTCTTCCAATTCTTTGTTCTTCTCCTCCAGTTTCAGCTTGGCTTGCTTCACAGCCTCTAGTTCCCCTTGTAGCACATCCTTCTCACAGGTCAACTCATCCACTTTTGCAATCAGATCATTCTTCACTACATTCAAAGCATTTCTACAGAGCAAATATTTGGACACTATAGTGAACAATATAAATGCTAGCTTTTGCATTAGCAAAACCAAAGCTGTTTAAATGAGAAATGCAGGAAATTGAGAAAAAAAATGTATAGCAAGTTTCTCGGATAAAGGTCTCATTTCTAAAATATAAGAAACTGAATCAAATAGATAAAAAGGAAAGTAATTCCCAACTGACAGATGGTCAAAGGATATGAGCAGGCAGTTTTCAGAAGAAATCAAAGCTATCAAAAACCATATAAAAATGCTCTAAACCACTAATAAATAAATTAAAATTAAAATAATAATGAAGTACTAACTCAAACTTACTGGATTAGTTAAGATGCCAAAAAAAGACAATGACAAATGCTGGAAAAGACATGGGGAAACAGGCATGCTAATGTACTGTTGAGATCTGTGACCATGTCGAACCATTCTGGGTAACATTTTGAAACCATGCCCAAAAAGCTATAAAACTGTGCATTGTTCCCCTTTGCTGGCAACAGAAGCCATTTTATCTTCAATCCATTTGTCTCAGATAAATACAAATTTAATGAATCCTATGGAACTGAGAACCTGACTTAACCCCAGCCTTTTGAATGTGGCAGCGAGGTGGCGTAGCAGATGGAGCACTAGACTTGGGGTCAGGGAGACTGAAGTTTGAATACTGTCTTCAAGACACTAGGCCTGGGACCTTGGGTAAGTCACTTAATGTTTCTCAGACTCAGTTTCCCTATCTAGAAAATGAGGATAAAAATAACACTTCTACCTCACAGGGTTGTTTTAAGAATAAAACTAGATATGACACATAAAGGAGTTCAGAGGATAAAGAACTTGACTTGGAGTCAAGAAAACCTGAGTTCAAATCCTGGTCTCAGACACGTAATAACTATGTGACTTCAACTCTGTGCGCCTCAGTTTTCTCATTTGTAAAATGGTCCTTGAGGCCATATGTGGCCTTCTATGTCCTTGGGTACAGCCTTCTGACTGAGTCCAAGTTTTACAGAACAAATCCTTTTTTTTT
>CM053584.1:144377427-144409138 GCA_028627135.1 Pseudochirops cupreus | reverse complement strand
ACGGCTCCTCTATCCATCTCCAGGCAGGTCCACCCACATGCAGATATGCCCACATACAAGTATTAAAGGGTCACAGCATTAGGAAGGTTGAGAACCACTGCTCTAATATGTCTGGAATGGTATATCATTGCTAGATCCTGAAGTACTTTAAAAGTCGATCAAAGGAGTTTATGTTTGATCTTGGAAGCAAGAGATACTAGACTTATTTGAGCAGGGAATGACATGGTCAAGTCAGTGCTCGGAACACTGAAGAGGCTATGTTAGAGAAGGAAGAGCTGAAACATCAAGACCAATTAAGATATCGTTGGAACAGTATGGACTGGATGATCCAGGCCTGAGCTAAGATGGTGGCCATTTCAGTGAGGAACCCTACAGGCCCTCATCCCCAGTAGAATAAGGGACTTTCATTTTTGCCAGAGGCCTAGCACAGTGCTTTGCACAGAGTAGATGCTTGATGTTTATGAATGTAATCTGTTGAGGGTAATGCTATCCTTCTAGTGCATCTAAATGTACAAACTCAGTCATCCTTGAGTATTCACTTCATTAATTCTGTGGTCCAGCGTCCAGCAAAATGGACTACTAGCAGTTTGATTTCAGCAGTTAATTTCCAACATCTGCATGTTCACATAAACTGTTCCCCAATCTTAGAATGCTCTCGTTAGCTTACTCTAAGGCTCAGCCCACAAAGCTTTCCTTGATACCCCAAGTTTTTAGTGTTCTCTCTCTCAGTTTACATTATACTATATTTATTTTTGTATATCTTGTATTTTGCCACCACTACTCCTTTTCAAAGATAATATAAAAACTTAAATGAAAGGACTGTTTTGTTTTTGTCTTTGAATGCCTGGTATTTGGTGTCTTGTTAGAATAGATCCCTATTGGTTGGTTGGTTGTTGTCCTTCATTCTCAAAGAGAACCAAAATGACATCATTATGTTAGAGTCAAATTTCAGTGAGTCTGACTGTGGCTGATCAGACCAATAAAAGCTCAGAATGCTCTAGGACAGGTCAGACACAAATAATCCATGTGAACATATGGGGTAGATACTCCAAACTTGCACATCCTGCATTTCCTTTAAGCTGTCTCAAATCTGCTTTACTCATAAGGGAAAAAAGATATCTAATAAATTGAATTGAAATGAAATCAATTGACTCATGCTGAAATGTCAAGAGCATGAAGAAAAATAATATGAAAAAATTCTGTAAGAGTCAATTGGATCCTGATTATAGGAAGTTTTAAATGCCAGCCTCAAGAATTTGTGTTTTATCCTTGAGGCAATAAGCAAGAAATTATATAATTAGGCCTGTACTTTAGAAAACTATATAGAAAATGAATTATAGAGGGGAAAGGTGAAGCAAGGAGGTCAGTTGAGGGAGAAATGATAGCTTGAATTAGGGCACTAAAGAATCCAGTGAAGGTTTTTTTTAAGAATCTACTCTGGGAGTGGCTAGGTGGCACAGTGAATAGAACACCAGCCCCGGAGTCAGGAGGACCTGAGTTCAAATCCAACCTCAGATACTTGACACACTTACTAGCCATGTGACTTTGGCCAAGTCACTTAACCTCAATTGCCCTCCAAAAAGCAAAAAAAAGAAAATTTTTCTCTGGTTCTCTTGATCGGGGACAAGGAGTGGAATTAGAAAAGAGAAGTATATGGAGATAAATGTAAAGGATATAAGGACAGGTGATGAGGTGTTAATGCAAAGGTTCTTAACCTAGGCTATGAATTTTTTTAAAAAAATGTTGGAAGCTACTTCATTTTAATTGTTTTCCTTTTTAATCTATATGTTTTACTTTATGCATTTAAAAAAATTTTTTAGATGCTATCCATAGATTTCACCAGACTAACAAAGGGATCAACAAGGGAAAAGAAAGGTTAAGAACCCATGCATTAATGTATTAACAAGGTATCACTCTGTGATCCTTTTTTAAAGTGTGAATATCTCTATTAAAAGAAGCAGCTTGAAATTCGCTGGGTTGAAATTTTGGCAATTCCTCAAGGGCCCTTAAAGGCTGAGTTGGTACCTCTGTAGCTAGTTCATCAGTTTGAGCCAATAGCAGAGAAAAACTCAGCCCCTGGAAAGAAATACCTCTTGAGGGAAAGGAGATTTCTCTCTCTTCCTTTCCCCATCCCTTTATCAGCCATCTCACTTTGAAGAGGAGCCACTTGACCAGGAGGAGAGACTCCATTTAGCATTTTGAGAGAGAATTGTAGGCACAGCTGAGGGAGCATATAAACACACTTCCAATAAACAGACATGTGTGAAGAGAGGCAATTACTTGTCAGGAAGCAGCTTCAAGATATTGGACCTCTGGCAGCAAAGAGACCTGGCTAGGGAGTTCACAAAGACCTAACCTGGAAGTCATCTGCAGTAAGGACCCTGGGAACCCAGTTAAGCAACCAGTCCTACTGTGATGCTAAGCCTTATAAGGAACTTTATGGGAATGTTTCAAGGGAGGAAAAAGGTCTTATAGGTCCTGCATTACCAGAGTTGTTAGTTGCCTTGGCCATATGTGTCCCTGCGTACTTTGCTACCATTTTACTCCATGGCCATTCTTCTCATGCTAGCCATGTGTATTTTTGAGAGAGTGTACCCCAAGATTATATGAAGAATGTCTGACAGTTACTGCTTTTATTATGCCATCTTAACAAATGCCTTTTTAAAGAATTACTTGAATATACTGGTATGACAAGTAATGCCCCCTAAAGGCTCCATGTTAAAATTTATACACTAGAGAGGGCTCATAAATTATACTGTTAGGAGTGGTTATATGCAGGAGACCCCTTGAACCTCTAGGCAGTAAATACCTTTCGTGGAAGTAGGTCAAAAGAGGTGCTACATAACCAAGGAAATATTAGGTAGTTGTTTAGATGGTGGGAGGGAAGAGGTATGGGAAGAGTGAAAAGGCCTTACATTTGCAGTCTATGGCAGCATTTCTGAAATGCATTCTCTTGCCTCTGCTTTTTAGAATTTTCAGCTTCCTTCAAGGCTCACTCAGATGCCATCTGTTTTCTCTCCTCAAATCATCTTGTATTTACTTATCTATGTATATTTCATGGATAGAAATCAGCAGAAAGTAAATTCCTTCAGGGCTGAACTGATTTTTGTTTTGACTTTGTAGCAACCATAACTCATAAATATAATTGGCACATTCTTGTTGAGTTGAAAAGTCAAGGATGCCTCTCAAGTTTACAAACTCAGGTGACCGGGACTATAATGATGCCCCCCAACAGAAAGAGGGAAGTTTGGAAGCAAGGTGGGTTGACAGGAAAATATAATAAATTTTGTTTATAACAGGTTGAATTTTAGTTTCCAGTTAGATAGATATCAATGAGGAAATAACCAGCAGGAAGTTGATATGGCATTAGAATTCAGGAGAGAGAATGAGAATTGGGAAGAATCATCTGCTAGAGATGATATTTGAACCTATGGAAGTAAATGAGATCACCTAGAGAGAGATATAAAGAGAGAAGATAAGGGCACCCAGATAGAGCCCTAAGGCAGTGATTCACAAGGGTTTTTTTGTTCTTCTCTTTCAGCAGCAATAACAAAAAAATGTTGTGAAGTCCAAAGGTAATTTAATATGCTACTCTTAATATTCGTTGAGATGTATTCAGTAAGTGCTTACAATAGCTATAATAACTGCCCCACAAAGGCTCCAAGTTTAAATTTACACTATATAATTATAATTATAAAGCATTATTCTATCAATGAAAACTCTAACTATAAAACTGTAAAACTTTATAGAATAATGATAAAACTTTATAAACTATTGGGAGATCCTATGAGAATTAAAAGAAGTAATCCTCCAGGATTTCATACTAAATTTCTTTATTTTACAAATTTTATTGGACATAAATAACATTTAACTGAAATAAGTTACAACTTGGAAGATATTTAATGTAATATAATAATTATGTATAAACCTAATTTCTATAATGGGCTTTTTTTTTCCAGCACTTTATTTTTTTAATTTTATTTTAGTTTACATAATGGGCTTTTTAAAACAAAGATTTGCAATATTTAGCTCAACACCAGACAAACTCAATCTAAAATCTCATTCCACAATGAGCATATCTCTGTATTTTGCTTTTTTTAAAAAGAATACAATAAGAATGCTCACTCACAAGTCTGATAAAAAATGGAAGAATGTAAAAGCTCTGTTTCTCAGATATGGAAATTTATGGGTTTTTTTTAAGCAACTTAAACAAGAGATGAAAATGAAGTTACAATATAAAATATTTACTTTTCTATTGTTTTACAAGAACTGTATTAAATAATAAATGTACTTAAAATTCATTTGCATTTATTGCTTTGCTTTTTAATAATATTTTTTACAAGCTAAGCATTGTAAGGAAAGATTCTCTGGCACAATAGGTATTATTCTCCTGAACACTATTGAATGAAGTCTTGCCAACAAGTTCATTTGAAAATCTGCAAGGCAAAAGAATAGTTACATAAGGAGAAAATCCAAATTAAAACAAATAAATAAATATTTAATTGACTAAAATAAATAAAACAAAAAACAGCCTTAACACTGAGGTGCTATATAATATATTTCTAAAGAATGTTTATGACAGTCTGTGATGTTTTCAAGATGATTCATAATGAATACCCAGAAATAGTTTTTAAACATCCTGACATTTGTTATAAGAATTCAGATGAGTGTAACATCTTGACCAAGTGATTACACAGTTGAGGCACAATTACAAGGTATCTGAGGGGAATGAGGGAGCTACCCTGGTGAAGTGTACAGAGGGTACTTGTATATGTCTAATCATCTATTGGGAATCACTTTGCACCTGAATGTCAAACCCTTGTCACAGTTTGGAAACAATTTGATGACAGGCTGAGACATTGAACTTAGAAGCAGTTTTATGTAATCACTACAAGAACACCAAAATTGTTGTGTACATGATCATGACAGTTTCAGATTGCTGCAGAAACAAACCTACAATACTTCAAAAATACACATGCTTATTGTCACAGGGGAAAAATGTATCTGTAAAATAACTGGGCAATTATTTACTGCTTAAAGATTCAATAAATTTTTTTTTAGAACAATCCCCTTTGAGCATCATTAAACCACTAAATGGAAGCCACTACCCTAGGGGGTACCTACAGTTAAAGGACTGGAGGTAGATCAAGAAAAGGATATTAGGAAGGAGTGTTCAAACATGCTAGAGAACTAAGCAAATAATGTTAACAGAGACCAAAGGAAAAGAAAATGGCCAAAGGAAGGGGTATGGACAGAATCTGTAAAAACATCAAAGATAACAAGCACTGAGAAAAGACCATAAGATATGACAATTATCAATTATCTTGAAAAGGACTGGTTATAGTCAAATGGTGGGATGAAAAGCTAGATTATAAAGGACTCTGAAGTGGGCTGGTAGGGAGAAAGCAGAGACAGCTAATGTGGTTCTTACTATGAGTGTGGCAGTGAAAAAGAGGATAGATAATGGATAACAAAAGGCACGGCAGGGTCAAGTAAAGATTTTTCGTTTGGTTGGTTTTTAAGGAAGTATGGAGCTAGTAGACAGGAAGAGACTAAAGATTGTTCCAAATCTTTTCTTCTCTCCTCAGACCTCCTATACCACTTCTTGCCCCATTCGTCCTCCCTTCAGTTGAGGACCTGGCCTCAATACTTTACTGAAAAAACTTGTGAGCTCTCCTTTCCTTTTCTCCCATCTAATTCTCAAAGCCTTTTGATATCATCCCCAACTCTCTTTGTCTTTACTTCTGTCTCTGATAATAAAGTAGTTCTCTTCACCAAGGCCAGCCCCTTCTAGATTTATCCTTGATCCCATCTCTTCTACAGCAAGTTGCATTTCTTTTAATTATGAACGTAGGCAACCAACATTATTTAGACAGGGGTCCATAGGCTTCAACAGAGAATCCCCTAGAATTGAGACTATAGGAAGAGAAAATGGTCAACAGCATCCAGTGCTGCAGAGAGACCAACAAAGATAAAGACTGAGAAACTGCTATTGGATCTAATAACTTATCAATTATTATTACCTTTGGAAGAGCAATTTTAATTGAGTGATAGGGTTGAAAGTAAGTGGTAGATGTGAAATGAGATAAGATAAGAAAATATAGACAAAAGTATAGAAAACTTTTTTGTAGGAATTTGCCTGTGAAAAGGAGAAGAGAGCTTTTGCAGCGGGCTGCCATGGAGCTGTTTGTTACATCAGCCTCCCAACTCTGGCCAGGCAAGTTTCCCCATCTCGGGAGTCACCTTCAGCTTGACCCTCCCTGATTTCTCCACAGAGGACCAGTGACAGCCGAGTCAGGCCTTCTCTGTGGGGGCCGTGTCTCCATTACTCCCCTCCCTCTGCAGGGTGCACACCTGGCACACGGGTGATGGCAACCCCACGTGGGCCCAGAATGGGAAGAAAAGGTTGCCTTTTTATCCTACCAGGTTGTTCAGCTGATCCCATCATCTACAAGAGGATTCAGCCTTGGACAAGTGCTTTTGGTAGTCTCAAAGGACTCTAGCCAATTGGCCAACATTTGTGAAATACCATAAAGTGCCAGGAAGAAAAAAATAGGAAATTAAGAAGCCTGGCGTCAACAGGATTCTCAAAGCACTTGGCTTCTGCTTTCCCATCATTATGGGAAAGGAGGATTACCTGGATCCAAAAGTCTTCTGTCCTTTCTACTGAAAAGCCTCAGGGGCCTTGGCTGAGCCTAAAAACATTCTTCTGCATCTGTCATTCCTAGGGGACCTGCTGGTCATTCACTCCCTGGACTGAGCAAGCCTCTGGGGGTAACATTCTCAATGTTGATCTAACCTCCCACTTCCAGGAATAGATGTATCTCTTTGTTTTCTTATGGCTTCTAGTAATCATAGATTTCTGGACCTGAATACTCATTCCTCTTTACCATCCTTACTTAACAACCTTTTTTTCCATCAAGGTTCATACTTTCCAAGTCCTATATAATCTCATGTACCCTTTATATTCACATCTCTAACAAGAAGCATTAAGGCTTTGGTGACCAGAAACTCCACACTAGGACAAGTTCTAGTTATGTCCTGAGTTATAAAACCATTATGATGACAGTAATCCAAATAGTAAATGATAAATTGTTTTTGAAGAATTTGTGAAATTTAGACTATAGTATCCTATAAAAATATTTGGAAAATATGGGCTGCTTCTAGATAAAAAAAAACCCTAGTTTGACCCATAACATTGTATTGGTGACACTGTATCTAAATAAATTCGATAATGCTTTAAAAAAAAAGGGAGAAGAGATGATGCTTGAGAGGATGGTGGAATGAATGAAAGGGGTTTTTTAAATTTAAGGTTGAGGAAGAGCTCTTCATGTCTAAAAGCATTTAAGGAATGAACCTATGAGCAAGGAGAGATTAAAAAGTTATACAAAGTGATAATCAAAGGTTCAATCTGCCAAAGAGGTATGGGATCCAGAGCCCAAAGTAGATAATTGGTATCTGTAAAAAGAACTACCTCTTCCTCCAAGCCTGGAACAAAGAGGTATACTGCCGAAGTGACTTGAAATATAGAGATGGGGAGAAGAGGGAGCTCGTGGTAAATGGGATGGCCTCAATATTTTTTAGTAAAACATTTGGCCAGAGCCTCTGTTGAGAGGGAAGGTGACAGTATGAGTAGCTTGAGAGAATGTTTGGAACAGGTACTGAAGAGAGTGAGACAATGTAGCACCAATGCAATATTTACAGCACCCATGATCAGGATAATGACATGACTATAAGTATGGCATGACATTCGATCACAAAATATACCAAACTCTCCAGATAGAGGATAGAACTGAAGCATTTATTTAGACACAAAAAAACCCAATCCCAAAACCAGTAAGCTGATTCTGTAATAGTACCAAAGATATTCAGAAGCCATAATAATGCTGAGAGCCACAGCATCTTTCAGCCTTCCCACAAACCAGTACAAGTTCAATATTTACTTACAAACCTCTCTACCTCCTTGCTTGAGAGTCCTCTCTCCCCCACCTTCTGGCTAGCTCTAACCAGCTTCCTGTGGGCTCTGCTTCACCCTTCAACAAATTCTCTCTATCACAGGCTCCATGTGATTACATTCAGCCTATTAGGGGGCAGAGTTTACTTTCAAAGCAGGGAAAGTCTTCAAACTGCCCCCTAGGTCTATTCAGAGGTGGGGAAGATCTTCAAATTCCCAATCCTATTACAGACAATCAGGGAAGAGCAAAAGGACTGGTGTGCAGCAGTGAGGGTCCAATTAAGGCGGCAAGTAATTATTTAGCTATTAGTAATGTAATCATTGAATTTGTGGTCAAAGAGGGGACTTGATTTTACTCTAAAGTATGAACATTCCTGATGGGGAATGGGGAGGAAGGAATGTGCTGAGACAGACTAAAGCTGTTAGTGACAGATGGAGTTACCTTGAGTTGAACTTGGAGATAAATGCCTAAAGTGACATCAGCTAGGCTGAAATCTCCAACTATGAGGGCATAGGTTGGGGGAGAGAGAGAAAAACCGTGAGCTAAGTAGTGAATTCCTTGGGAAAGAAAGGAGAATGACTTGGAGTCCAGTAAATCATAGCAATAAGGCTAAGGATGAGAGGTTGATGAATGATGACAGAGAAAGGATGTGGAAAGACATTGGGAGCAAGGAATTTGCTGCCTTAGCAATCAGCATAGGAGAAGGTAACTAGGTATACAGTCTCTTCTATAAAAGGCTAGCTTTCCATGATTACAAAAGGATGAAAAGAAGAGACCAAGAGTGAAAATTTTTGGTTTTTAGGTATTAGGATTGGATTTCAGAGGGCAGAGGCAAAGCAAGTCAACAAACATTTATTAAGCCATGTACTGGGCATGGTGCTAAGTGCAGGGGATACAAGGAAAGGCAAAAACAGTCCTTGCCCTCAAGGAGATCACAATCTAATGCGAGACACCACATGTAAACAACTATTACAAGTAAAATATATGTAAGATAAATTGAAGCTGATCAACAGGAGGGCAAAAACATCATGGGAATAAGGAATGGCCTCATATAGCAAGTGGGGTTTTAACTGAGGCTTGAAAGAAGCTTCCTTTGAAGCTAGGAGTCTGAGATAAGGAGGGAGAGAATTCTACACAAGGAAGATGCCTGGAGTGGGGAAATGGAGCATCTTGTTCCAGGAACAACAAAAGATACTCATAGAGTACGCAGAGAGGAATAGAGTGTTAAGAATACTGTAAAGGTAGGAAGGGGTCAGGTTGTGAAGGAGCTATTAGGTGGGGGGCAGGGAGGCGGCAAGGTCAGACCTGTGTTTTAGGAAAATCACTTTGATAGCTGAGTAGAGGATGCATTGTAGCTTGGGGAGACTTGAAGCAGGGAGAACAACCAGCATGCTATTACAATAGTCCAGGCTTGAGGTGCTAAGATCCTGCATCAAGTTAATGGAAGTGTTAGAGGAGAGAAGGAAGATTACACAAGAAGATAGAATTGATAGGACATGCCAACAGATTGGATATGGAAGATGAGAGAGAATGAGAAGTCAAGCATGACACCTAGGTTTCCAGCCTGGGTGACTGGAAGAAAAAGCTATAGGTGGTAGTGGGATTCAGCTGGATGAGAATGAGACTATGAAGAGAAAGCAAAAGAAGTGAGGTTTTCACATAAGAAATGGTACCTCTGAATCGCAGATGAGGGAAGCAGGAGGTGTGGATTGACCAACCTTAGAACTAGTACCAGTTGGTTAAAGCCTGGACCTTCTAAGGGTACTATGATGAAGGAGTGCAAGTCATCAAGGTTCTTAACCTAAGTGTCACCCTCAGCTCAGTCTCAATCACCTCACATGGCCACCCAGTTGTCAGATGTTTTCATTAATACTTACTTCCCTAACGTGGTTTCAGAAAAACCTAGAAGTCTTATATGAATTGATGCAAAGTGAAATGAGAAGCACCAGAGGAACAATGTCCACAGTATCAGCAATATTATAAAGATAATCAACAGTGAAAGACTTAGTATCTGATCAATACAGTTGGCCTACCACAATTCCAAAGGACTCATGATGAAAAATGTTGTCCGCCTCTAGACTGGAAACTGATGGACTCAGAGTATAAATTAAAACATACGTTTCTCTTTTTCAGAACATGTTTTGTATGATTTCATATGTGTAATGAGTATTATATTTCTCCCCTTCTCAATGGGTAGAGAGTAGGGAGAGGAAAGGAAAGAATTTTGAACTGAAAATAAAATTGTTTTAAAAATTAATGCCTCCCCAACATTACCCTTCTGTGTCCCTTTATCTCTACTCACACACACAACCCTAGTTCAGGTCCTCAACACCTCCTATCTGGACTATTAGGACAACTCTGAATTTATCCTCCTGCCTCTAGCCTCTCCCCTCTCCAATCTTTGTTTCACATGACTGCCAAACTGATTTTCCTAAAGCATAAATCTGACCGTGTCACTGCCTTACCTGATTAACTCTGATAACTCCAAGATCAAATAAAAACTCCCTCTCGGTTGGTATTTAAAGTCCTTCACAACCTGGTCCCAGTTTTCCTTTTTAAACTTTTTTTTCCTTTTTATTGGACTTAATCACATGCATAAAAAACAAACCCTTTCAGAATAAAAAGAACAGAAAGAAGGGTTGTATGAAATTGAACTGTTATACATATGATTTTATACCAGTACATATATGTCTATATCTAAATATATTTATATAATGACACCATATATTGTTGTGTTTGTCCTTCATTCTTGAAGAGGACCATGCTATCAGAGAATGATGACATGACTTACAATTGACTTGGATTTGAGTGAGTGAGGGCTGTGCAAAGTCACCAGCCTCAATTTCTCCTCCAGAGCCATCTGAATCCTTTGGCCTGGTATTCATCAGGACAACTGGAGATAGGCCAGGATGCAATGGTCCTTTTAGGCTAAGGTCTTTTCAGGTTCTCACTTTGAGTGAGGTAATGTCCATTCAGTGAATAGGCGTCTTTAAAGAAGTGAGTCAAAGGGTGGCCCCTTCAATTAAAAAAAAAATCAAACTGGGAAAGGAAGACCCTCAGGATTGCTGACCAAAAGAGAAACAGTATTTACTATTTACATATATATGGCAACGAGATAATAATAAAACTGCTCTATTTGTTTCCCCTTCTATACCTTTTTCTTCTGAGCATTAAAAAAATGTTTCGATGTTCTTTATTTTACATCTATAACCATTTCCATCCTTCCTTACCCCACCCCTTGAATAGAAGCCCTCCCTCACCACAGATGTGTGTAGCCACATTTGGACTTACTTTCCAAGCACGAGCTGGCTACACTTCTCCCCTCAGAACTCTAGGGATATCCTTAAAGGGGTCGGGGGAGTAATTTACTGCCATTGGCTCAAGTCCTCATTCCAGGCATGTTCTGCTGTTAGCTACCAATGAATGGTGTCCTAGTTACATTTTTAAAATTAACATCCCTAGCTTTTAGAAAGGGGTATTAACTCCATAGATATCATTAAAAAAAGTACATCTCCCCCTCAGCATTTGGGGGCATGCTCTGCCCTGTATTACCTTGTTCCTTAGGGAAAGTGGGCCCAAACTACAGAACATTGGTCCCACCAAGGTCTCATCCAATAGTGAAATCAGCAAGCACCTACTCTATGCCAAGCACTGTACTAAGTACTGGGAAAGGTAAAAGATAGTCCCTGCTCTCAAGAAGGAGCTCAGGGGCAGCTAGGTGGTGTAGTCAATAGAGTACTGGGAGTGTGGAGTCAGGAGGAGGTGAGTTCAAATTTGACTTCAGACACTTAACACTTACTAGCTGCGTGACCTTGGGCAAGTCACTTAATCCCAATTGCCCTGCCTTCCCCCCTCCAAAAAGAAAAAAAAATAAGGAGCTCAGAGTCTAATGAGAAAGTCAACATGCAAATGAAATAAGTACAGGATAAATTTGGATATAATCAACAGAAAGAAAGCCTTAGTTTTAAAGGGGATTGTGAAAGCCTTCCTGTAGAAAGTGGGATTTTAGCTGGGACTTAAAGCAAGCCAGGAGGCTGAGATGAGGAGGAAGAGAATTCAAGGCATGGGGGACATGCTGACAATGAAAATGCCCAGAGTCAGAAGTGTTTTGTGAGAGGGACAGCAAGAAAACAAATGTCACTGGATCAGAGTACTTGGTGGGAGTAAAAAGTGGAAGAAAACTGGAAAGGGAAGGAAGCCAGGTTATGAAAGGTTTTGAATGCCAAATAGAGAATTTTATATTTGATTGTGGAGGTGACAGGGAGCCACTGAAGGTTGTTGAATAGGCAGGTGACATTGTCAGACTTGTGTTTTATGAATATCAATTTGAAAGCAGAGTGGAGGATGGAGAGGCTTGAGGCAGAGAGAACAACCAATAGACTATTACATTAGTCCTTTGGTGAGGTGAGGAGGGCTTATACCAAGGCAGTGGGAGTGTCAGAGGAGAGAAAAGGATGTATATGACACATGTCATGGAGGTAGAATCAAAGTTTCAATGGGACAGGATTTGACAACAGTGTCATGGCATGGCCACTGGATGAGTTATTGTGGCTCCTTCTTGATTGCCTTCCATCTGCACTGAGTCAAACAAATCATTCAGACCTTTGCTCCTCGCCATTTGATTTCCAGCAAATCCCAGCATGGATTCCAGCTCCCGGACTTCTGGTGGTTCCCTGTGATCTTTAGATGCCCACAACTTTATAGCTGCCTTTGATACTCCTTCACCTAAAGTAGGAAAGACCAAAGGCAAAGAATAGAGGCCTGTACTTATAAGCCTTATCTGGGGAGAGTCTAGGCTCTCCCCATCCAGGGGTTTTCATAACATATCTCTCCTCATAGGCAGCTAGCCTGGAAAAGAGGAAGTGTTAAAGCAAGGGATTCACTTTGGCTGGTTAGAGCCTTTTGGAGGTACCCCAGTTCTGGCTACCATGCCAGTCAGCAGTCCATTTAGCAGACCAGGACCCATTATAGAATGTCTATACAAAGTCAGGAAGAAGGGTTCCCTCATCATGTGGTTTTCCAGAAGCAGACTCTCCAGCCTCTCCTACATGAGATCCATATACTTCCTTGCCATTACTGCCCTCCAGATAGGTAGATAGATAGAGATATACCGAAGATATATACACACATATACATATACACATATATTTATATGTGTGTATATATGTATGTATATATATATGTACATACATATATATATATATATATGCCCCTTATGTATGTATGTATGTATATATACAAGGTAGTTCTTGCTTTTCCTGAAAGAAATTCTAATTCAAATTCCAATTTTTAAATTGTGTAAGATTTTATAATGTGCAAATGTCAGTCAAGAGAGGTTGCAAATATTGAAACAGCAAAGAAGTTCCCAGAGTTCCTGCAAAAAATAATAAAGGAAGTTCCAACTTGCTTTAATGTAGACAAAACTGGCCTATTTTATCATAGAATATCATCGTGAACCTACATCTCAGTGGAGGAAAAAACTATGCCAGGGCATAAAGCTTCAAAAAATAGTTACTCTTTTGCATGGAGGAAATGCATCTGGGACTTGCAAATTAAAACCTTGTTCTTATACAGCACTTAGAAAATCCCAGAGCATTGGAAGGAATCAGTTAGGCAACACTACCTATATATTATTTCACTAACCTAAGGCAAAGATCATTCTTATCGTCTTTGAACAATGGTTTACGCGCTGCTTCCTTCCTGAAGTCAAAGTCAAAAAGTTTTGTAATGATGATGGCGTTCCTTTCAAGATTCTACTGATTTTGGATAAAGCCCCAGGTCACCCTCTCCATCTGGATGATTTTAATGAAAATGTAAAAGTGGTCTAACTTCCCCCTAACACTAGCACTACATTTAAAGCCCAGATGATCACAGCTTTGGATGCAGATAAGGACTTAACATTGAGAGATTTCTGAAAGTCTATGATATTTACCACGCAATCCAGAATATTGCTAAGGCATGGGAAGATGTAACAGAAAGAAGTATGAAGAGGATTTGGATAAAAGCATGCCCACAGTTCATTTCTGTGGATTTGACAAAAATGAAAGGTTAGAAGAAGTGAGTAATAAGACTGTAAAATTAACACAAGAACTGGAGCTAGAATGAAACTTATCTGGAGGAGTTGATTACATTTCATGGAAAAGAACTGTCAAATGAGGATCTAGCTGCAAAAACTGTAGAAGAGAAAGGGAAACTTAAGAATCTGAGGTCAAACCAAACAGGTTCACAATGAAATAATTGGCAGAAGCATTTCATCATTTGAGTGAATTTTGTCCTTATATTGAAAAGATGGATACATATACCTCAAGATTTTAAGAAGTTCAAAGACTAATTGAGGATAATATTGCTCGCTGTTGTCAGATAGAGAAAAAAAGAAAGACTGTCCAAACATCTCTCATTGATTTCATAAAAGAAAGTCATAAAGCCAACCACCAGTGATAAAGACTAGGAGCAGTGGGTGGGGAAGAAGCAACATACTACACAGTGCTGTACATACTTTAAAATCAACTTTACTTGTTTCATGATTCTGTTTGTTAACATGGTACATTTTATGACTTGCGTAAAGGTATTATTTGGTTTATGCTTTTGTTGCATAGGCTAAGTGAAGTGGGTGGATAGGGGCAAATTTGCATTACATAAAATCACTTTACATAGAGGTCAGCAGAAAGATTCACTTAGGCAAAGCAAGAACTGTTTGTTTAGATAAGCAATACAAATCAAGATACTGACAACCCACACTATTTCTCCAGCATTAGTGCACATTACTCCTATGATCAGCGGCATGCTAGACTCGGCTGGAATCGAGGAGAACAGATTGTTAGATTTTAACCTTGATCATTTGTACCTCAGAAATTTGCAAATATTTATTACAAATCAGGGATTTATTTATTGTTTTGTTGATGGTCTAGACTTAAGAAAACTATAAAGAAAATGTTAACAATACAGATTAAACTTTAAAAGTGTGTTAAAGCCTGATTTTCTCCCCCCTTAGACACCCAATCGTTAAACATTTACTAGCATATTCTTGGCTGTGGGTCAGGAAAAATGCCTTTTTTTTCTATTGCTCATGCAGGTATTCATTCAATCTCCTACCGCACAGCCTTTTCATTGGTTGTCCCTCATGTCTAGAATGCATTCCCTTCCTAAAAAGCTCACCTCAACTGCTGTCTTCTAGATGAGGCCTTTTATAAGCTTTCCTCCCCAAACCACCTTGTTTCTCTCTTATTTATACCTATTTATGCACATGTTGTTGCTTCCAGCAAGACAGTAACCTTCCAGGTGGCAAAGTCTGTTCTTGCTTTTTCTTCACGTTGCACAGCAATGTCAATAAGCACTTAATAAATACTTGTTGGTTGATAAATATCCCCTCTCTAAACACAAGGGAGCTGGAGTCGGTGGTAAGGTAGAGTTCAGGTTAAAAGTCTGCATCCCCAGGGACCGGATTGAATTCACATGTGGTATCAACATCATACCATATTTTTTTCCTCCTTTCCCCTATTCACAAAAGAAAAGATGTCCCTGCTTTTCCCTAAGGTTAACCTCTCCACCAGCATCCTTAAATCCATTTTCTTCTGCCTTATCTAGAGCTAAGTGCTCTCTCTTTCTCTCTCTCTCTCTCTCTCTCTCTCTCTCTCTCTCTCTCTCTCTCTCTTTCTGTCTCTTTCTCTCTCATCTTGTCTTTCCCTCTACACTGGTTCTTACTTCTCTGTCCTCAAACATAATGTGGTCTCCTCGATCCTTAAAAAAATTTTAAAGACTTCCCTTGCACTTTTTGCATAGTCACATCCAGTGACCTACAATCCTGTCTCTCTTCCCCTTTACTGTTAAACTTCTGTAAGAACTGTGACTTCCCTAATACCTCCACTTCTTCACTACCCACTCTTTAACTTCTGACTTTCTGGTCTCTAGCTTTCTTCCTTGACTTCAGACCCTCTACAGTCTCCTGGTTCTTCAACCATTCTTCCTTTTTTTTTTCTTTGTTCATTCCTTATCCTCTACCTTGCTTCTTAATGTCGGTGTTCCTGAAGGATCATCTTGTCAGAATTCTTTTCTCTGCCACTCCTGTCTTAATATCAAATTAGGAAGATTTGGAATACCAAAAGCCAGGACAAGGAAAGTGGAACTTATAACAAGAAAGGAAAGCAAGCCAGTTTATTGAGGGGAAATACTCACAAAACAAAGGGCAGTCTGGGAGAATGATGGAAATAGGTTGTTGGGGTCCCGGTGGAATTGGGCACCTTATCAGCAAATCTGTGAAATCTGGTGGGTTTTTATAGGATTCTTATCTGTGTCCAGCAGGGGTCAGGGAGGCAGATACCTGGACATGGGGACTAGTGCTGATTCATGATAGTGGGGTGGAAGAAAGACTCCTGGGAATTAGGGAGTGGTTGATATTTACACTCCCCACCATCAGGAAAAGGGTACAGTATTTACATCATTACTTTTGGTCTTGCTAAGGCTTTGTGACAGCTTCCCTATCAGGGTTTTTGAGCTTCCTCTGTGATTCTTTGTTAGCAGCTTGAGGAAGCTACTGCATTTCTTACAATTCTCTTCCTTAATCATCTTATTCACTCCCACAACCTCAAATACCACCTCTATGGAGATGATTCACAATTCTCTACCTTCAGACTAGACTTCTTCAGAACTATAGACTCATATATCTACTTAGACATTACACCTGAAACTAAAACCAAACACATACAAAAATCTTTTTTCCCCTTTCTCCTTCCTGCTACTGATTTCACTATTTGGGACGATGGCACCATTCATGCAGGCTCCCAAATTTCTCATTTTGTGGTTATTTTTGCTCTCCCTTAGCATTCATATGTAATCCATTACATTGTCCTATTGATTCTAACATCCCTCTTCTCCATTTCCACCAATACCCTTATAACACTCATTCATGCATGTGCTCATGTACATGCATGTGTGTGCACACACACATACACACACACACACACACACACACACATTGCAACAGCCTCCAAACAGGTCTTCATTCCCTTTCCCCTCTTTAAGCTTTCTTTCATAAACATAGATCTGGTCATATCATTCCTGTACTGAAAAATCTCCAGATTCCCTTTTGGCAGCCAGAAAGAGCAATGTGTAGAGTGCTAGACTTAAGAGTCAAAAAGAATTGAGTTAAAATCCTGCCTCAGACTAGTTCTGTGACTCAGAGCAAGCCACTTAGCCTCACTTGGCCTCAATTATTTATCTGTAAAATGGGGGTAATAATAGCACCAACCTCACAGGACTGATGTGAGGGAGGACCCAATGAAATAATATATGTAGAGTGCTTTGTAAACTTTATTGTACTATATATAAATAATAGTTATTATTATTCCTACTTACCAAGTCAATGTCAATGTCAAACTCCTTTGCATTGTATATATTCAAGATCTCCTTAATCCAGTCCCAGCCTACTTCTAGCCTTTGTTTCCTCCATACTCCAGCCAAACTGGGCAATCCTGCACTCCAAACACCGACTGCGGCTTTCTATAGCTGTACTTTTTGCTCGCACGACCCCTCTGCCCAAAGAGCTCTCCCTCCCTCCTTTTCCCACCTCTCATCTTTACCAAATGAATTTTTGCCTAGTTTTTCAGGGTCCCACTCATGTGTCTCCTCCTTCAGAAAGCCTTCTCTGATCCCTCTTTTCCTTGGTGATAATCTTCCCCTTCAGAATTCATACAGCACTTTACCTTGTGGATCTCTGACACAAGTCATGTAATAAGTCTATTTTATAGCTATTTTTGTTAGCGTAAGTGTCTTATCCCCTTTTAGACCATAATCTTCCTGTAGACTCACTAAATTCTTAACAGTGCTTCAGATAGAGAATTTTCGTAAATGAATTTGTAGAATCAAAATGTATTATCCCGCAAGGTGGCGCCCTATCATCACTAAGATGAGGACCAGAGTAAGCCCTACAATCTATTTCTGATACAACAGGGTTATTTTCCTAGCTGAAGGTGGGTAGGACCAGGAGCAGAGTAAGGAGAGAGAGAATTAAGTAATATACAAACTTATCTTGTTATTACCAATTTCTACTACCTGGAGAAAGAAAAATACAAAGGAGGAACCACACCTTCCAGGAAACCTTCCCAGGCTAATCATGACTCAACAAACATTTCATTGGAACAACCATTTATTAAAGCCTACCTTGCCTGTCAGAAATACTGGGTTGTTTGCTTAATATACAGAATGGAGGAATAAAAAAGCATTTATTAAGATGTTACTAGGTGTCAAGTATTGTACTGAGTGCTGGGATGGAAACACAGAGACAGGGGCAGGTCCTGTTTTCAAGGAGTTTATATTCTAATAGGATGAAGAAATGGGATGATTATTTTGGTTTAGAAAGTTCTAAGGATGGCAAGTAGAGTCTTGAGGAGTAGACAGACCCACCCTTTCCTGTAGAGGGTGGGGAAGGGAGAAAGGAACAAGAATAGGGTTTAGGCATCATCCCTCCTTACTTCCATTTCTTCCCTAGCTTAAGACTTAGAGATAAAAAAAAAATGCCCTCTAGAAGTTTAGATTCTCTAGGAAACTTCACCTCTTTCCTTCTCAAATCTTTCTTATGAATAGATCTCTAACTTTGTTAAGCACTGTTCCCTTCCTTAGTAAAAAGTTCTTAACCTCAGGCCCATAAACTTGGTTTGCATTTTTAATAACTGTATTTCTTTATAATGGTTTCCTTTGTAATTATATGTATTTTATTTAATATATTTTAACATTTTATTCTAAAAAGGAAAAGGTTCATGTTGTTGTTCTGCCTCGTCCGACTCTTCATGACCTCATTTGGAGTTCTCTTGGTAAAGATACTAGCGTGATTTGGCTATTTTCTTCTCCTGCTTATTTTACAGATAAGGAAACGGAGGCAAACTGGGGTAAGTGACTTGCCTAGGGTCACATAGCTAATAAGTATCTGAGGTCAGTTTTGAACTCAAGAATCTGAATCTTCCTGACTCCAGGGCCCTGTACTCTATCCAGTGTACCACCTAGCTGCCCCAAAGCTAGGTTTCCCCAGACTCTCAAAGGGGTCCATGACACAAAAAAAAGTTAAGAAACCCAGAAGAGTATAATTAAAGGTCAACCTACTTAGGTTTACTTCTCCCCTTGAACTTCAGGAAACACAACGGCACCATTCTTTTTCATCTCAGTCTTCTTTTGCAATACAAACACAGCGTTTGCCTCCTATCCTTCTTCTAGAGTAGACCATAAGCTGCACAGGGGCAGGGACTAGATAAAGCTTAGATAAAGCTTGGTCACTTCTCCCATCATTCTCTGCTTAAATAAAGTAGCATGTTGTGATGGAAAGAGTACCAGGGAACATTTGAATCCCAGATCTGGTATATCTAGCTGCGTAGCTTGGGGTTATGTTACTTAACCTTTCAGGTTTCCTCATCTATAAAATGGGGGTGATAAAGCTGTTCTGCTTACCCCCACCAGCTTGTTGTAAGGAAAACCAAGGAGTCACATAACTGAGTTGTAGTAAATGGTCAATTAGAATTTCTGTTGAATTGAAAGCTCTTCCCACCATCGCTAACCCCAGAGCATACATAAAAGCCAATTAACTTCATTTGTTCCACAATCATTTATTAGGTAATTATGATGTTCTAGGCACTGTGCTGTGGATTCAGACACAAAACCACAATGGTTCCTGTCTTCAAGGAGTTTATATTCTTAAGGGTAGGGGCTTGTTATAAAAGAGGAATAACATATACCCAGAGATGTATATACACGCATACATATGTGTGTGTATATATATGTTCATGAGAGAGAGACAGAGAGAGAGAGAAAGAGAGAGAGAGATTTCAGGAGAACACATCAGAAACAAGTTAGAGAGGAAGAAAATACATTTCTTACTTATATATAGGGGAAGAGTTCATGATCAGAGAAGGAATTAAGAGGATTTTAGAAGATAGGACAATTTTGCTTATATAAAATTTAAAGGTTTTTGCATAAGATCGACAGATATATATACATATGCATATGTGTATATGCCCATATGTGTACATATATAAACACATATGGCATACACACATGTATATACACACATATATACAGAATAAAATTCCCTACTTTTCTCATATGTTTTACCATCTTTGGCTTCTTTCTCAACTGCATTTACCCAATGACACACACAAATCAGGAATACAATGAATAGCCACGTTATCTTAGAGAAACCCGTTTCTTTTAGAACAAAAAACAAGGCAAAAAGTAAAACAAACTCCTAAAGACAAAGGTGGGGAGAGCAAGCTTATCTTTCCCCTTGAGAGACTGAGAGGATTAAATGGAAGCAAAGGATGGGAGGATGATAAATAGTCCAATAACAGGAGCACAGAGGTACAAGACTTTATATCGACCGTTTGGTTTCTGCCAGGCCAAGTCATTCACTCATTCATTCATTCATTTAGTCAGTCAAAAAGCTTTATTAAGTACTTACTATGTGTCAGACACTGGTCTAAGTACTGAATATAAAAAGAAAGGCAAACACAAGATTCCTGCCTTAAGAAACTCTCATTATATGAGGGAAGGCAACATGTAAATGATTCAGTACATACAAGATATATTATATAGAAGAGGTGGAAAGTAATTTCAGAAGGAAGGCCCAAGTAGTGAGGGGCAACAGGGAAAGTTCTCTTGGGATTTGAGCTGAGTTTGATTGAAAGAGGCCACAGGATCCATGAGACAGAGATGGGAAAGGAGAACAATCCAGACATGGGGACAGCCTGTGAAAAGACAGGAAGTAAGGAAATGATGTATTCTGTGTGAGGAACAACACTAATGAAAAGTATATGGAGGGGTGGTGGGGGTGAAGGTAGGAGTGGGAGGGGAGGAAATAAAGTCTAAGAATATTGAAAAGGTAGGAAAGGAAACACAGTAGGTTCTATTGGATTTTGTAGGTAATAAGGAGTGCCTTCAATTAATTAAGTAGAAAAGTGACATCATCACAACTAGCATTTATATGGTGTTTTAAGATTTTCACAGTGTTTTACATATTTTATCTTATTTGATAAGATTGTACTTTAGGAAAATCACTTCGGCAGCTGAGTGGAAGAGGCATTGAAGTGAGGAGAGGCTTGAGACAGACAAGCTATTGCAACCAGAAAACTACTGCAATAGTACAGGCATGAGGTGTGAGGTGATGCCAGCTTACACCAGGGTGGTATGAGTGCAGATGAGGAGATATAAACAAAAGATGTGAAGGTAGAAACAAAACTTGACAACGGACTGGATCTGTCCATTGAGCGCTAGGGAGGAAATGGATGACACCAAGATTTCAAGCCTGGATGATTTGGAGAATGGTAAAACCCTTGTTAGTAATAGAAGCATTAGGGAAAGGGAAGGTTTTCTTGGTGGATAGGGGATATGGTGGGGGGGGGGGGGGGAGAGATAATGAGCTCTGGTTTGATGTCATAAAGTTCTGTTCTCTTCACTCCACAGACCAGTACTTCTTTCATAATGTGGAGCTCATTGGCAGCAGAAGCTCCAGCTCTACTTCTTGGGTCTCTGGCACGGCAGCCTCAGCAGCCTTAGTTTCTTTCTAGGCTCCAAAATGTTTACATCCTTCTTCCCTGCTCATCTCTCATATCATATCATGGCATAATCAACTTCACTGAGAGGTAGAGGGACAGGCTACTATGGGAGGAGAGAAGATTCTGAATAACCTTTGTTGGAGGGTCAATTAGGGAATTGTAAAGAGGATTGTCTTGATGTAACAAGGACCCAGATGAGAGTAGATAAAATAAATTTTCAGTGGACCCAGTCATCAAAGTCACATGACCTCCTTTAGCTCTCTTGAGCAGCATGTGAGTAGAGAAGGTAGGTGGTAAGAGTAAGTCAGAGTTAGGGTCTGACAAGGCCTAAATGACAAAAACGGAGCAAGAAATTTGGGAGTAGAGGACAGGGCAGAGGGGAACTGGTTCACTAACAGGTTGAAATGAGGATTCTTAATGCCTTTGGTCAGGTTCTGGATTCCAAGGTTCAGTAAGAGGAAGCACGAAGCACACCAAGTCAGAATCAGCAGAAAAAAAAAGCCAATCAAGTCAGTTTTATTGAGGGGAAATACAAGAAGGGTCTGTCAGGCAAGATGGAACCAGGTCCATTGAGAGCCAAAGTGACTGCACCAAAACCAGTAAAATCTAATGATTTTTTTAGGGCTGTTTTCTGGGTCAAGAAGGACTAAGAGTTGGGGAGAGAGAGGAGGGAACCTGACCTGGGCACTGGTACTGATCCATCCTGGTTGGAAATGCCTAGGGAATTGGGGCCAGTTAACTCTCCCATCCAGACTCTCCACTGGTTGGGGAAGCAACATTGAAATTTTACTTCATACCCACCAGCTTGGCAAAGATGACAGAAAAGGCAAATAATAAATATTGGAGGTGCTACAGGAAAATGGACACAGTAACACAGTGGTGGTGGAATTGGAAACTGGTCTAATCATTCCATAAAGCAAATTGGAACCATGCCCAAACTTTCCATACATTTTGACTCAATGATACTACTGGGCCTATAACCCAAAGAGATATAAGGAAGAGGAAAAGGACTCATCTGTAAAAAATATCTAAAGCAGTTCTTTTTGTAGTACCAAATAACTGGAAACTAGGAGGGGTGCCCATTCATTGAGGAATGGCTTAATTAATCAATATTTTTAAGCTCCTAGTAGGTGCAAGGCACTATGCTAATGCTGAACTAATAACAATCCATGTGATAGCAATAAATAATGGTCATGAATGCAATGGCATATTATTATATGATAAAGAAGATGAAAGGAATGGGTTCAGAGAGATCTGAAAAGGAGTCTATCAACTAATAAAGTGTACAGAATCAGGAGAGCAATTTGCACAAAAACAGCTTTGTAACGATAAATAATTTTGAATGACTCAAGAGCTTTGATAATGATGAAACAATGTGGAGGTGAGTTTCCTTATCATCTGTAGGGTTTGTGTTCTGGCCTCGCTTTCTCAAGGTCAAACAGAATTCTCATGTATTCTGGTCTTTTCACTGCCAACACTGGGGACCCCATAGGCTTTATTGTCCCCATTGTTAGAGGCAAATGATTTATTCTCCAGTTCTATTTAACCACTGAGCATTAATTAGTTTTTACAAAATGATATTTGCTTAGCTAGAGCAAACATAAAAACATTTCTCTCAACACCACCAGGGGATATTCTCCTTCATACCACCTTGGTTTCTAGGGTAGAGTAGACTCAACTTAATTTGGTTCCTACGTAGCATTAGTCCCACCAAGTTTCTCTAAAGGCAGCATTTCTGATGGATGCCTTCTCCCTTTAGCTTTCTCCTAGAAGGGGAACCCAAAAGTCCTCTAGAAGACCTTGGGTTGGCTGCAATACTTAGCTTTGGCTCTGACTCTAAGCTTTCTCTCCCAACCTTTTAACACTCTCAAAATCAGAAACTGTTCCTTTCATTTGATATCATGAGCAAAATTGTCACTGAGATCACTCAGAATCAAATGAAGCAGAGATCCTAGCTGGAGATTATAGGCCCGTTCAAACGTCACCACAGCCAGTCACAGAGTCTCTTCTTCAACATGTAGTTAGCTTACCAGAACCACACTCCACAGTCTGTCTTTCCAAGGCACTTCCCTTAGAAAATTATTTCAATTCTTCTAGAAGAAAGGTTTGCAGGTTTTCTAAATGGAGAGATGCTGTCCCAGACTTTCTTCATGTATGCCAGACCCTGTCACATGGAGAATGAGAATGATGAACAAGGTCTAAGGCCTGAGGTCTCTTTGAGTTCTAGTTCTGTGATCTGTTACCTGGTACAGGGGTTAAGATCTGCACCAATGAAGGGAGCAGCCACAATTAGGAGATCACAAACCCTCAGAGTAATTGTTTAGAAGATCAGAGCCATTCAAATCTGCGTACATTACTGTAGCCAGTTCTGAGAAGCAGAAATGCATCTTGAGAGGCAGAACAAAGACAGAACACTGATATACTCTAATTGGGAATGAGCCCCTGAGGACTCTTAACTTCCCATAATCAAGAGTAAAGTATGTAGCCTCACTTACCTTTGACCCCAGAGTCAAACAGCAACTCAAATAACAAATAATTATTTCTGTCTCACATTTCCTTCTCATAAACAGGGACTCTTGTTCCAGAATGTGCATTTAGAGATCCAGGGATTACTACCCTGCAGAGGCCCTCCTCTCTAATGAGGGGCCAGAGCAGCCCTGGACACACCCAAGGGCGAGAAGGCAGCTTTGGAGGATCAGAAGCATTCTTCTGGCTACAATGGTCTGAGCGCCTGTGTAGTGGCCAGGGGCCTGACATCATCATCATAATTACAACTGACATTTATATAGCACTCAAGGGCCTGCAAAGAATATTATAGACTTTTTATCATTTAAGCTCCACAATCACAGTAGTACTGTAGCATTGCAAGTGTTATTATGACAAGGAGGATTTTTATATGAGGAAACTTAAGCTCAGAGAGGCTACCTGTGACCCTCTAGGTGTTCAAGTGGGCCCTTTGAGATCCAGGCAAGGGCACTGCAGAGTTATAGTGGAGTACTAGCTAGTAAAAAGAGCACTGTCTCTGTTCTCAGAAGACGTGAGTTCAAATTCTTCTCCTGATGCTAACTACACATGGATATAAGTATTCTGGGACAAATTCACTTAAGTTCCCTGGGTCTCAGCTTCTTTATCTATAAAAAAATGAAAGATTGGCCTAGATGACCTCTAAAGCTCTTTCCAGTTCTCAATCTATGGCCAAAGCTAGGTGACCCAGCGAATAAAGTGCTAGACTTAGAATTGGGAAGATCTGAATTCAAATACAGCCTCAGATACTTGCTAATTATGTGACCCTGGGCAAGTCACTAATCCTCTCTCAGCCCCGGTTACCTCAACTGTAAAATGGAAATAATAGCATTTACTTCCAGGGTTGTTGTGACGATCAAATGAGATAATATTTTTCATGCATTTAACATATACATACATGCTAGCTATCTTATAACCCTAGCAAACGTCAGGGGCAGGATTTGATAACATATCAATATTTGATAATGTTGATAACATATCAATAAATAGCATTTATAAGTGCCTTCTTTATGTCAAGTCTTATAATAGGCACTAAGGACGGAAAATCAAAAATGAAAGTCCTCCCTTCGAGGTTACATTTTGGGGGATAACCTACATGTCAACAACACATAATAAGTGCATACAAAATACACACAAAGACAGAGCAGGTCGAGGCACTCCTCTTGGGGGTGGAATGAGCTCTGGCCCGCTTCTGGGAAGGAGATGTATTCAGGTCCCTTGCCAAAAGACACATGTGACCCAGAAGCTTCTGGTTAGTCCTTTGGTCCCTGCTACTGGAGGACTGGTTGTGTCAAAAATGCTAAGTTATGAGCAAGGGTCATCACACACTAGGATGCTGGGACTTGGAGCCAAGGTGCTACAGACAAGAGAAAGACATATGGATAGACCAGATCAATCAGAAACTGCTAGGTTGCACATTTCCTACAGTAAGCTGGCAGAGCACATGACCATCTCCAGATGAAGGGCTACCATCCACTCCAGTTCCAGACAAATAAATGCAAAACAATTAGGATAAGGGAGGGCGACAGCAGGTGGTGGGCTGGAGGTCAGGAAAGGCATCATGAAAGTAGACTTGAACCTAGCTTGGAAGGAAGCTAGGCATTCTAAGAGGTAAAAGTGAAGTAGGAGGGGCAGACAGGTGGCACAGCGAATAGAGCCCCAGCCCTGGAGTCAGGAGGACCTGAGTTCAAATTTGGCCTCAAACATTTGACACACTTACTAGCTGTGTTACTTTGGGTAAGTCACTTAACTCTCATTGCCTTGCCTTCCCCCTTCCAAAAAATAAACAAAAACAAACAAAGGTAAAGTAGGAGCATCTAGCTCTTTCAGGCTGCCCCTTATTGACTTCTCATGCTATTGGGAAACCATCTTAAACAATAGAAGTTTTCAGATAGCAGGCAGCATGGCGGAAGAAGTGTAAGTGTAGACTGCTGAGTCTGGTATCAGGAATCCAGAATTCAAATCCCACCTCAGATACTTCCTACCAGTGTGACCCTGCATAAGTCACTTAGCCTCTGTCTGCCTCAGTTTTCTCTACTGTTAAATGGGCATAATGATGAGTTGTTGTGAGGACCAAATGAGATATCTGTAAAACACTTAGCACAGTAGCTGGCACACAGTAGGCATTTAATTGATGCTTGTTTCCTTCTGTCCAGTTGGACACATTTTCTGTCTTTTTAATATTTCTTATGTCTTTTGTTTTTATTGTACAGTCATTTCTAGGAAGAAAAACCCTTCCCCCATCCTTCCCAGGATCGAACCCTCCCTTTTGTTTGTTTGTTGTTGTTTTAAAGCCTTTAAACAAAAAAAAAGATAGTGAGTGACCTCATCTAGCCATATACAATATTCTAACCCATCTCTCTTCTTGAGAAGAGATATATCTGTTCTCACAGACCTTTGTTGTTTTGGGTTTGCTTTGTTTTTTTTTTTTTACAATTTCTTGGTGTTTGAGTTCTCAGATAGGTACATTTCTGTAATTTTTATTTAAATTTGGGACATAAGAGATTTTAATGACATCGACTTGTAGTTAATGAGACCTTCGTTTTCTCATCCTGTGAAATAAAAGGCTTGGACTAGATGAGATCTGAGGTCCTTGCTAGTTTTACCATTCTATCATTCTATTGCTTTACTATTCAGTACAGATCCCTAATGAAATATTCATCCTAAAGAAAGAAAACAATGGATAAAAGGAACTCAGACTATGTCATTAGAAGTGACACAGTCAGTCACTGTTTCCCTCCTTTTTCGGATTTGTTGTTTTTCCCTACCATTCCTGGACATTAGATGTTAGCACCTTAACTGGCAGAGGCTTGGGTTCCCCTCACATTGAGGAATGTGTGAGGGAATATCCTTTTTTGATATTTTTCCCTCCCCAGATTTCCATGATCATTATTCCCCCCATGTTTCTCCCTTCCTATTTCACTTGCTACTCTTTCCTCACACATCCCCCAAATGTTAGCTTTTGCCCTTTTCTCTATCCTCTCTTGGTGACCCTATCCACTATCATGGCTTTAATTATTAAGTCTATACAGATGACTTTCAGATCTATACCTTTAACCTTGACCTTTCCAGTAAATACCATTCCCACATTTCTAAATGTCTTGTTAGATATTTATACTTAAAAGATCCATCTCTAAAGGGAAGCAGAAAGATGGGAAACAATTTTTATAGCCAGTGTCTCTGATAAAGGCCTCATTTCTAAAATTTATAGAGAATTGAGTCAAATGTATAAGAATACGAGCCATTCCCCAGTTGATAAATGGTCAAAGGATATGAATAGGCAGTTTTGATGAAGAGATTAAAGCTATCTATAGTCATATGAAAAAGTGCTCTAAATCATATTGATTAGACAAATGCAAATTAAAACAACTCTGAGGTACCACCTCACACCTGTCAGATTGGCTTATATGACAAAAAAGGAAAATGATAAATGTTGGAAAAAATGTGTGAAAATTGGAACACTAATGCATTGTTGGTGGAGTTGTGAACTGATCCAACCATTCTGGAAAACAATTTGGAACTATGCTCAAAGGGCTATAAAACTGCATACCCTTTGGCCCAGCAATACTACTTCTAGGGCTGTATTCCAAAAAGATCATAAAAATGGGAAAACCACTCACACGTACAAAAACATTTATAGCAACCCTTTTTGCGGTGGTAAAGAATTTGAAATTGAGGGGATCCCCATCAATTGGGGAATGGCTGAACAAGTCATGGTATACGAATGTAATGGAATACTAGGGTGCTATAAGAAATGATGAGCAAGCAGACTTCAGAAAAACCTGGAAAGACTTATATGAACTGATGCAGAGTGAATTGAGCAAAACCAGGAGAACATTGTACACAGTTATAGCTACATTATGCAATGATTAACTTTGATAGACTTAGATCTTTTCAGTAATGCAAGGTTCTAAGACAGTTCCAAAAAGCTCATAATACAAAATGCTATCCACATTCAAAGAAAAACCTATGGAGTCTGAATGCAGATTGAACCATACTATTTGCCTTCTCTCTCTCTCTCTCTCTCTCTCTCTCTCTCTCTCTCTCTCTCTCTCTCTCTCTCTCTCTTTCTTTTTTGGTTATTGTTTTGCTTCTTCTTTCTTATGGTTCATTCCATTGGTTCTAATTCTTTTTTACAACATGACTAATCTGAAAATAGGTTTAATATGAATGTATATATAGAGCCTATATCAGATTGCATGCTATCTTTGGGAGGAAGGAGGGAAGGGAGACGGAGAAGATTTAAAACTCAAAAGCTTGTGAAATTGAATGTCAAAAACTAAAAATAAATTAATTTGAAAACAAAACCAAACCTGGAAGGACTTACATAAACTGATTATGAGTGAAGTAAGCCGAGGTAGGAGAACATCATACACAATAACAGCAACATTGTGCGATGACCAATTTTGATAGACTTAGCTTTTCTCAATAATACAATGATTTAAGACAGTTCCAAAAGACTCATGATGGAAAATGCTATCCATATCCAGAGAAAAAACTATGGAGTCTGAATGCAGATTGAAGCATACTATTTTCTCTCTTTTTTTGTTTTTGTTTTGTCTTTTCTCATGGTTTTTCCCTTTTGTTCTGATTCTTCTTTCACAACATGAGTAATGTGGAAATGTGTTTAATATGATTGTATATATATAGCCATCAGATTGCATGCTGTCTTGGGGAGGGGGAGGGGAGGAAGAGGGAAAAATTTGGAACTCAAAATCTCATAAAAGTGAATGCTGAAAACTAAAAATAAATTAAAAAAAAAAAAGAAAGACCCACCTCCAATTCAACGTAGAAGCTGAACTCATCTTCCCCCTGAAACCTGGTCTTTTTCCTAACTTCCTTATTTCTTATAGTCACATAGCTTAAAAACCTCAAAGCCATATTTGACTCTGTCCTTTTTCAACTTATCCAATCAGGTGTCAAGTCCAGTTGGTCCTGTCTCTACAATTTCCTTTCAATCTGTCTTCTCATTTCTATTTCCATCATAAGCACTTCAATCCATTCCCTAAAATCCTCTCATCTGGCCTAGAGCAACAGCCTATCAACTGGTTTTCCTGCTTCCATTCTCCCCCCATCTCCAATTCTTTTTTTCCCCATAGAAGTCCTTTGTTAGCAGAATTACATCTTCAGTAAACAATTTGATAAGTCTAATTCCCACTGTATATCGCTAATATACACATGCCAATTCATTAAATTGCCAATATCAAAAATGACCATCTCCCAACAAATGGCACAAGACAACTTAACTTTTCAATAAACAAAGTTCATTCTGCCTCAACAGGTAGCTTCTGACCAAGCCTTTGATCAAGCTTGAAGCCAGCCACACATAATCTGACTGAGCCATCTTCTTATTATGAGCACTAAAAGCCTGCAAATGGCATTGCAGCCTATCTCATTCGATCTTCACAACAGCCCTGGGAGGGAGGAACTGTCTTTATTGCTGTTTTATATAAGAGATTCAGAGAAGTTAGTTGACTTACTAAGAGCCACATAGCTAGGATCTGAGGTACACCTCTTATAACAAATAGGCTTAGTCAAGCAAAGCAAATCCCCTCACTGGCCATGTCCAAAAATGTGGATCTCATTATGCATCCTGAGTCTATCACAGCTCTATCAGAAGTTAAGAAGTAGGGCATCATACTTCATCCTCCGACGTCTGGATGCCTAACTGGTCATTACACTCATTGATCAGAGTTCTTCAAAGTTGTTCTTGGACCTCTCTTATGCACTTATTATATTTTAACATATATGTTCATAGACAGCACAACTAAATGACATGTATGTATATATATGTGTATGTGAAAATTTTTTCTTCTCTTCACTCTCCCCTAGATGAGCAGGGTCATTTTTTTTTCTTTGTATTTCCAATACATTGTACCTCCTATACCATAATATAATCTTAACAAATTTTTGTTAGGTAATCCCTTAAGGGCAGGGACTGTTTCATTTTTTTCTTTGTATCCCCAGTACCTTGCATAGAGCCTGGCACACAGTTGGTACTTAATAAATACTTGTTGATTGATTGATATTAGTGTCCCTAGCCTCAGCTGCCAGCCAGATCTACATTTACCAGTCCTTTATACACCCTCACAGACTGTTCATTACCCTGGGGAAACACTCTGTGGGTAAAGAAGTTTAACATTCATAATGGAGTTTAGGACCACATTTGCCATGCTTTCTTGTGACCAGCTCACTGATACCATATCAAATAGACTTAATATCCTTGTCTTGCACAGTGACAGCACTAAACTAATGCAACACTTCTTTCTATGTCTCTTGGGCTCTACTGAAATGGACCTGAATGTCCTTTCTTCTCGGACTTCTTTCTTAGGGTGATATCACTGTTAAACAGTGAGTGTCACAGTCTCATTTTCTCTTTTCCCAATCCATCCACAGGAAGACTTTGAACTTTCACCTCTGAAGGTACGTATTGAATTCTTATCTAATTCTTTCTAGTTGCAATACTTTTTTCTTGGAAAGGCATCTGACACAGCCAGTGGGACCATGGGTAGATCGCTTATCCTGTCTGCAAAATGATAAATGGCAGAACAGTTGCTGATTTGAAATCACATGTCCAGTTTTTAAAAAAATTTAATGTTAGTTCATTGGACCCCGCCTTCCTTATCTCAATAATAGGACTTTTGGAATAGTTTCTCTCTTGAAATAACCTCAGCTCTAGAGATTTCCTGATTGTTGCAGGGTAGCTAGAAAGGGTCTCAGAGGCCATTTAGCTCAACCCATCCACAAAAAAAGTTTTCTCTACTCTATCTCCTGAACAAGTTAACACTGAGCCTCTGCTTGAAGACATGAGGAGAGAATGATCTTCTGAGGCAACTCTTGCCCAAATGAGAGAGGAAAAAGTTCAAGAAAAGTTCCCTAATTTTCTATTATTAGGGGCATAGAGGGGAAAATATATTTTCTCTAGATTAGTGTGGACAAAGGATAGGGGTGACACTAGGGAGACATGAATTAGGGAAGAAGGTAATTGCTATTAATATCCAGAATGAATTAACAAAATTGGTGACTTCCACAAAGCAAATACTCATTTGTCCCTACTATCCACATATTTAGGCCACTGCTCAAGGACAAGCAACAGTTCCAAAATAATTTAGGAAAATGGCCTCAGTACATTCCAGAAAAGTCTTGTCTTTCCTGTATCAAAAAAACACAAGTCATAGAATCTTAGAACTGTCAATCAGTCATTCAACAAATATTTTATTTTTTAATACTTAATTTTAAATTTAATTTTTCAATTAATAAGCATTCATTTTCTTTCCCTCTCACCCTGCCCCCACCCATTGGGAAAAAAAAGGAAAACAAAACTCTTGGAATAAATATGCTTAAACAAGCAAAATGAATGTTCATATTGTCCATGTTCAATAATGTTCTTTCTGAGCTGCTTCTTGATTCTATCACATGGATAATAAAATTATCTGTCATCTGTAATCATGGTTGATCATTGAACTGATTAGAGTCCTTAAGCTTTTCAAAGTCTATAAGCACTGGGAAGCTAGGTGGCAAAGTAGATAGAGGCCTGGAGTCAGGAAGACTCATCTTCCTGAGGTCAAATCAGGTCTCAGACACTCGCTGTGTGACCTTGGGCAAGTCACTTTACCCTGTTAGCCTCAGTTTCCTCATCTGTAAAATGAGCTGGAGAAGGAAACAGCAAATCACTTCAGTATCTTTGCCAAGAAAACCCCA
>CM053584.1:144305378-144376927 GCA_028627135.1 Pseudochirops cupreus | reverse complement strand
GTAGCCGAGCTGACTTAATGGGAAGTATCTTTGTGTGCGTTTTGGAGTTCCAGGACTGGTTTAGAGTCCTATTTTATGGGTATTTTGGGGTGGCTATGTGAGAGCTGCGATGTGTTGCTGCTGCTACGCCGCCATCTTGGCTCCGCCCCCCCCTTTTTTTTTTCAAAGGGAGGAAGGCAAGGCAAATGGGGTTAAGTGATTTGCCCAAGGTCACACAGCTAATAAGTGTGTCAAGTGTCTGAGGTCGCATTTGAATGTAGGTCCTCCTAACTCCAGGGCCTGTGCTCTATTCACTGCCCCACCTAGCTGTCCCCAAGAACAGGGGGTAGTATATGAAGTTTGGATTCAGTCAAAGGGCTGCACTTGAGGACCTAGAGGACCACATGTGGCTTCGAAGCTGAAGGTTCCCCACTGCTGGATAATAGCATATATTAATACTCAGCAAACTTTGATGCTGCTCTATAAATGCAAGCTATTGCTATATTCAGTATAATGTGTCAGAAATGGAGAAATTGCAGACCAGAAATGGAGAAACTATGCATGAAAACACCATTTGGCCTCCAACATGACAAAACTCAGAAAAGGTGACTGACATAGGATTTCAGAATACGGCCAGAAAGGCATACAAAGACCACAAAGAAAATCAAGATCTAAGGTACACCAAAAAAAGCCTACGTGTGGACTGTATAGCATGTGCTCTAATTAGATACAGATAAAAATGAGGAATAGAAACTGGGAAACGCATCCTTTGGCTGGATGAAGTGGTTGAAAGGGAAGTAATGACGGAACATTAGTTGTATTAGTAAAATTCTGTGAATACTTACTTGGTTTCCAAAAGTTGTGTATTTTCCAGAATAAGATTCTCAACTTCACGACCCATTCCTTCAAAGCAAGAAAAAAGATAATAGTGAATTTAGAAAAAAAAATATGGTGAACTTAAAACTATGCTAATTATAATATCATTTTATCATTTTAATCTAAGTTTGTCTTAATTTCATTTGGCAATCCCCATAGATTAAGAACCTATAAAACTTCTGGAATAATAGAAGGTCACAAATTGCATTGGTTTATTCTGCATAAGTGATGCTTTCTTCCCTTTCCAAAGAAATTATTTTTTTAAAAATCAAGAATTCTACTAAATATCAAAAAAAGGAAATGGTGGTTTATATAAAGCTGAAACTCAATTCAATTAATGAATAGATGAAATGAAGATGATGTAAAAACATGAGTCAATATGAATTACTGAAAATATCAATGAGGAAATGAAAGGAGTAGAAATCTGAAAAGCTTTATACTTTATACACTATATATACATTCATATACTTTACATAATATACTTTATATCATATATAGAGAATATGGATTAATAATTAAAGAGCTCGAATTCTAATAGAGTTTACAAATAGGGAGGATGTTTAAACAAGGAACAGAGAAAGTGAAAAAGCTTTGCAGTACCCCGAAGCAGATGGCACCTTACCCAAGAAATTATGGTCTTAAAGCCCATGCATCCCGTGTACAGCAAAAACAAAGAACAAGAAACGTTTCATGTAAGAAAAAGTATGAGTGTAGATTGATTACCTATAAAGTTTTATGAACTTTGTGAAAAACACAGCTAATGACAAAGACTGGGAATCACGATGGTATGGTTGGAGGATACTGATGAGGGCAGGGAGGAGAAGTGATGGAGAAGGCATTCTGTACTTAGAAAGATGACCTACTATTCTACTGGTAAGCCCTTTCCCAGCAATGCTGCAAATTCTGAAGTCCAAACAAATATGTTTTTTCCTATTCTGCCTCATACTGAAAATAAATATGCTTAGATTAAAATCCACAAATCAGTTAGTTTGTAGTAAAGTGTCAAATCAATGATGATTAGGTTCAGTAATATTAGAAACATTAAAAAAATCTACATGCATGACATTCAAAGCAACAACTTCCATAGTTAACTTTGAGGGAAATAAGTTTCCATTTGAAGCATATTAAGAAAAATGGAAGTGAAACTATGTATTAAAGGGCTTACATGAACCCCCAAAAGTTTTTAAAAAAAACAAACAAAAAATGTATGTGTTTCTGTTTCTTTCTCATGTACACACAGACAGAGATACAGAGGCATACTCTCACACCCCACACACTGCACTGACCCCAAAGTGTTGAAGAGCAGTTTCTGGAAAGAAAGGCTGTGATATTTCTAATTTCTCATTTACAGGACTAAGTTGGGTGAAAAGTACCACAAAAAAAGATAATTAAAGAAACCCTAGTTAAGTTAGCAAATCCTCCATGAGGAAAACATTTTTAATGGTTTAAAAGAATTTTAAAATAAAAAGAATCAGTGTTTTCAGAGAGAAAAAATTTGATCACTTAGATCAAATAAGATAACATTTGTAAAGTTTATAGCACAATGCCTGGCACATAGTAAGCACTATATAAATGCTTATTTCCTTCTCTTCCTTTCCCCACTCAATAATACATATTAGATCAAACTTTGGGGATCCATAAAAATTGTTTTTTAAGAGAGATTTTAAAAATAATTTTAAATTAAAATCAGAAAGTTTACTCTGACATCTATTTTATTCACTGTTAGAAATGTTTCGTCTTCTGACGCTAAAAAAGATTCCAAATTCCAAATTCAAACTAAGCCTTTTAGTTATATTTCTGTTAACATATTAAAATTAAATAATTTCTTTATAAATAATTTGATAGATAGATGAAATAGGGTCTGGCTTAATATGAAAAAAAAATTCCTTGCTAACCATGTTTGCGGAAACTTTTACACAAATTGGAAGAAAAGGCTTAAAAGCTGAAAAAATATGCAGGGCAAAAAATATCAGTGAGCAGAAAAATGAAGAGAATGCACTGAATGACAACAGCAGCCAAGAACGCCTAGCTGTAGAAGCAGCAATTTGAATGCATTTAAAAACATACACACCAGAATATTCCCCTGGGTAAGCAGCCCAAGAGAAAAGAGATTGGAGAATCTCAATTAGCTTGTTTTAGGAGACTAATAACTAAGCTCATGTTAATTTCAAATGAGAGAGAAAAGAAATGGTTAACCAAACCAGATATTAAGCAACATGGCATTATAGTACTAAAAATTTTAAGATGTTATATGGAAAATACATTCCTAAACTGTATTCTATGAAATGTATACTTAATAAAAACATATTTCCAACAAAGATTTCTCCTGAAATAAAGTTCCAAATAAAAATCCAAGACATGATTAACACGAATACACGGTAAAAAGAAAAGTCTCATTTTAAATGAAATGCAATGTTTCTTCCATTCTATCAGCAACACAAACCCAAATGGGAATTTGGATAGCCTAACTTTCAATACAACGCTTAAACTAAGTAAGTATAATCTTAGGTTTGGTTTTTTTGTTTTTGGTGGGCAGAAAACGCGTAATTTTGATGTTGGGAAGGAAGACTTTTTTTAAGTCACACCCTTGCATAGTACTGGAAGAGAATATCTGATTAACTTTTTTAAAAACTACAAAAACTAAATCAGAGTAAAGAATACTAATCTGTTTGAATCAAGATAAAGGAGCACACCTTTTCATCTGACTTTGATATCATTAGAAAGTGTTCAAGAAAAATGACCCAGGTATCAAGGAGTTGGTAGTTTAAGGAAATCTATTGGCTAGTAAAAGCAGGGGGCAGATGGGCTGATATCGATCAATCAAACAGCAAATAATTTTATATAACTTTTCATTTCTGATTTTCTTATTTAAACCAGGCTTGATTTGTCTTATCAATTAAGAGTTGCTAAAATCTGAGAACTATTATTTCTCAACACTCAAACACCTGGAAAATTAGGATTATTAACCAAAAAGATCAAGGCATAACACCACACTAAGTTTCAGATGATACACCAAAACTTTCTAGAGCCACAGGAAATATAAATCTAGACACGAGCTATTACGTATTTTCCCTTTAAAAGTATTTGCAAAATGGTAAATATAGTTTTATGGGATGATTCTTATGTATTAAAAAATCAAGCAGCAGCAGCATTTGTGCACAAAACAAACTACAATGTCTGATCATATCATTTAAGCTGCCTGGGTAATTATTATTTAAAAAATTTATATTTTCAGAAGAAAAAACTTTAAAATCAGAATGCTACATACTTAAAATGTTTGTCAGTTTTAATGATAAGAGCTCTTACAAGACAATGAGGACAAATACAATTTCAAATGAAGCTAATCTTTGGATTTACTCAGGAGTACTTTTTAAGACCTCTATTATCATAAATACCACCTTCACAATAAGCTATGAGAGTGGGAGCACTCCTCTTATGGGAGTAATCAGGATCAAAAGGCTTGTATACATCAACAAACTTGGAAACTCTTTTTTTTTTGACCAATTAAAAAAAATTCTTTGCCCAAGCTGCCATACCCAGTAAATCTGCTCCTTCATCTACATCTCCAATCAAGCCAGAGCCAGCTGAAGACAGTTCTTCAAAAAGAGATTCTGTATTTCTGTCAAAAGCTTTGTTCTCTATACCTTTGGTAGGAGTGCTGTGCAAAAGAATAACAAACAATTAACGTCTTTTACAACACTGTAAAATAACTATCTAAGCTACATTATTTAGGACTAAGACAATTATTTGATTTCAATATAATATAAATTATTATTGGGTAGGTCCTTTCTAATTTTGGGCCTATATTTAAGAGAGCTTAATAAATATTTGTCAACATTTGTGGGGAGTAGGAATGAGAGAAAGTTTCCACAAAAATCAGGATAATTGTTTTAAAATTTGCAGAAATATAGACAAAACACTGAATGAAAGAAATGATCTCAAAGCCCTGAATTTTGGTGTAATTTCAAATAACTTGATTACGACAGTAAATAACTGATTCTCATTTCATCAGTCAAACACCTATAAAGGGAAAGGGGAGGTCTTTCCTCTGTTAATTACTGATTGTGATTATCCCTGATAATGACATAAGGAGATCAGGGAAGGCTTGCAATCTCCTAGGCTTAAGGAAGAAGTCTGGAAACACTGCTAATTATCCAAAATAAGATACTTCACTTACTACCACTTGTCTCTTCATAGCAGCCATGAATAGCCCTCGGTTGTCATTTTCTACATCTCTACATTGACCTGGAAGGGGAAGTTAGGTGGTGCAGAGGACATGGCACTGGGCTTGGAATCAGGAAGACTCATCTT
The DNA here is from genome assembly GCA_028627135.1 of Pseudochirops cupreus. NCBI lineage: Eukaryota > Metazoa > Chordata > Mammalia > Diprotodontia > Pseudocheiridae > Pseudochirops > Pseudochirops cupreus. The sequence continues at coordinate 144,371,761 of CM053584.1, read as the reverse complement.
CCTGAGTTCAAATCTGGCTTCAGATGCTTACTAGCTGTGTGACCCTGGGCAAGTCACTTCACCCTGTTTGCCTCCGTTTCCTCATCTGTAAAATGAGCTAGAGAAGGAAATGGCAAAACCACTCCAGTATCTCTGCCAAGAAAACCCCAAATGGGGTCATGGAGAGTCAGACACGACTAAATAACAACAGCAAACGTTGTCCCGGTTCTTAGATCCGTTAGTAGCTGCCAAATGATAACTATATAAAGCAATCTGTTGGCAAAGTTGTCTAAACTACAAAAGAATTCAGTTTCAGGAGTAACAGGAACAGGCACTCGTTAACATGATTCAGTGAGGCAGCTCGGTGTTGTAGCGGGTAGTGCTGGACCTAGAGTCGGGAAGACCTCAGTTTGAATTCTGCCTCAGACACTTTACCAAGCTGTGTGCCCCTAGGTAGCCAATAACCTTCTCTCTGCCTCATTTACCTGATCTGTAAAATAGGTGCAACCTGGGTGGTTGTGAGGATCAAACAAAATAACATATAGAAAGCACTTTTCAAACTTTAAAGTGCTGTATAAACATGAGCTTTTATTGTTGTTGTTGTTCTTCACTCATGTCTGACTCTTCGTGACCCCATTTGGGGTTTTCTTGGCAAAGACACTAAAGTGGTTTGCCATTTCCTTCTCCAGATCATTTTACAGATGAGAAAACTGAGGCAAACAGAGTGAAGTGACTTGCCCAGGGCCACACAGCTAATAAGCATCTGAGGTCAGATTTGAACTCAGAAGATGAGTCTTCCTGACTCTAGTCCCACTACTCTCTCCACTGTGCCACCTGGCTGCCCCACCACTACTATCTGTTATTATTAGTCCACAGCAAAGTAACTGAATTTCTTCTTGTAGGACTACGTATGTCAAAACTGACTGAAAGCAGGATGCTTGTAGAAGGAGAAAAGAACAGAAGTATCTCGTGTTTTTGTTCTACTTAAATGAAGGGGCTAAGTAACAGTAGCGACATCCTGAAGTACCTCGAGCCTTTATATCCACTGAGGTCTTTATCCATATCCAGCTCAGGAGTAGATTCAATGATTGCTTGCACTTCTGATTTATCTTCATTTTCATTAGAGCCTGAGAAAAGAGCAGTATTTGTGTAAGCATTAGCCACAAATGTCACATTCCTACGCTTGCACACTATCATTAAGTTACAAACATTTTAAAGGGTTCTCTTGAACTTTCACTTTCCAAAGAACACAAAGAGAGTATACTTCCATGTTTTATCAGGTGAGATAAAAACAAAGAAAAGAAAACACGAGTTATAGCCTCTCTAAGCTTTCCCACAGTACAAAATGCTGTGTATCTCAAGCAAAAGCTTCCTTCCTTGCAGTTCTCCTCTCCTTCCCTTCCCTTTCCCAACCTCAGTCATTTTCAAGGCTGTTTTAAGGATATCCATCACCATGACTTTGCTAGTTACTGGGTAAGATAAGTCTGTGTTTACACTAAAACAAGCAAAATCAAAGCATTCAACAAACCAACCAACCCAGATGCTAGAGAAACAAAATCAAGAGACACTTACCAATTGACACACTCCTAGTATCTTGAGCTACCTGTACTTCAATATGCTTGCCTATCTCTGACTTATCTGCAGCGTTCAAATAGCCTTCACCGTCCTCCTTCAAAGGAGTATCAGCAGGAAGTGCTGCAACATCTGAAGCAGCTGTTGACGCCGGAGTAGTAGCCTTTGATCCTCCTTGGCTAATATCAGAAAGTTCATCCTAAAAATTGTAAACATACTTTGTAAGTACATTTGAATACCTCAGTCTTATTTTGAATGGGTATATAAAAATACTGGAAAGTCAAGTTACTCAGACAATTTTCTAATAAATTTCTAAAACATCAAATTACGTAATCAGAGTCAAAGAATACTGAAAAGACGACATTAAATAAAATTCACTAATTTAAAAAAAAATAATCAAGGAATAAGCAGCATATTACTCATGAATAACTACACCAAAGAAGTGGGAGAAGAGATACTGAAAAAGGAGACAGGCCAGGTATGTAGTATACTGTTATCATCATTATCTTCATCATCATCATCATCTAGTGTAAGAGTAAAGGGATGATAACAAAATGGACTGTCTGTGTGTCCCACTTGTGCCCACATAATGGCAAGAGATACATACTCCCAGCACAGGGGGTGATTCCCTGTGTAGATTTTAGAATTTCCCAGGTGCCTAAAAGATGAAAAGGCATAGTTAGGATGAAATCCACACTAGGGGAATATAGATGGAAGTAACAGAAACAGACATATTCAATCCAATCACACGGGTGTGGGCACGTGTGCATGTGTGCGTGTGTGCATGTGTGTGTGTGTGTGGTGTGTGTGTACGTACTGAAAATAAATATATTCTTATCAGACGCACATAATGGAAATCCTCTTAAAAGGAAATCAACAGCGCAAAAAAAAAATCAGGGTCAAATTTCTAAGAATACAAGTCATTCCCCAATTGATAAATGGTCAAAAGATATGAACAGGTAGTTTTCAGATGAAGAAATTAAAGGTATCACCATATGAAAAGAATTAAAGGTATCATCATTTGAAAAAATCCTCTAAATCACTATTGATTAGAGAAATGCAAATCAACTCTGAGGTATCACATCACAGATGTGATTAACTACCAGACTGACTAACATGACAAAACAGGAAAATGATACATGTTGGAGAAGATGTAGGAAAATTGGAATACTAATTCATTGTTGGTAGAGTTGTGAATTGATCCAACCATTCTGGAGAGCAATGTGGAACTATGCCCAAAGGGCTATAAAAATGTGCATACTCTTTGACCCAGCAATAACACTTCAAGATCTGTAACTCAAAGAGATTATAAAAATGAGAAAAGGACCCACGTGTACAAAAATATTTATAGCAGTTCTTTTTGTGGTGGCAAGGAAATGGAAATTGAGAGGATCCCCATCAACTGGACAATGGCCAAACAAGTTGTGGTATATAAATATAATGAAATACTATTGTGCTATAAGAAATGATGAACAGGCAGACTTCAGAAAAACTCTGGCAAGAGCTGTATCAGTTCATATAAGTGATGCTGAGTGAAGTGAGCAGATCCAGGAGAACATTATATATAGTAACAGCCAATGCGCAATGACTGACTTTGATAGACTTAGCCCTTCTCAGCAATGCGAGGACCTAAAACAAAGAACTAAATGCAAAGGACTCATGATGGAAAATGCCACCCACATCCAGAGAAAGAAATATGGAGTCTGTACGCAGAACAAAGCAGACTGTTTTCTTTTTTTGTTTTGTTTTCATTCTCATGGTTCCTCCCATACATTCTAATTCTTCTATACAACACAACTAATGTGAAAATATCATTAATAGGAATGTATATGTAGAGCCTAAATCAGATTGTATACCATCTTGGAGAGGGGGGAGATGGAGAAAATTCAAAACCTATGCAAGTGAATGTGGAAAAGTTAAAATAAATAAATTAACCTTAAAAAAATAAGTTGAGCATCAAATATAATTCATAGGAAACTGGCATGAAAAGTCATCAATTCCAGAATTTCTAAGAGTATTTACCATACTTTCCAATTCAATAACATTAATGCTTGGCCTAAATGGGCTCAGCAGATGTACTGTTGTAGAGGCACAGCTAAAGTGCCAAATTCTGGGAAGCAGCTGCAATACGGATAGTTTGGCACATATTGAAATGGGGTGATTTTAAAGCAAAGGCCAAGGACTGAGCAAAAGGCAAATGGCAAGACAAAGAATGATGGGATCTAGGGTTGGTGCCAACTGTAAACCAAAGACAGCTTGTATGTAGGCTTGTGGAAAGTATTTATATGGACCAATAGTCTTTACAGTCACACATGTACACCTATCTAACAAATACTAGGAATACCATCATCCTTAAATATAAAGCATAAAACAGAAACTTTCTGAGAGAAAAATACTGGTGACATTAACTGCAATTCTATATAACTACTAATTACTCCCTTTCTACTTTTCTTGGAAACTTGAATTCAATGGATATTGAAACAAAACAATCTAAGAGACATTTCAAAATCTCTCTCCATTTTGTCAAATGTTAAGTGAGATCATAACAACTGGAGAGCTAGTCAGAGAGATCATGTAACCAAAAGTGAAAAAATCACGGCCTAGCAATGAGAATAACAGAATCTGAACTAAAAGGCCTGGGTTATAGGTTCTGCCTACCCATCAACCAGTTTTTTCTACTACACCCCACCTTTTGCTGCTACTCAAATGTTGCTTGACCATCATAAGGTATAACGCCATTCATAAGCAGCTTCCCAAAAGAATGCTACTGTGAACAGCTTTTTAAGGTTCTGATCACACAGTACAGTAAACACTCCATTTATTCCATAACAAATCAAGGCAAACATTCACAACAAATCACAATATTCATCTTATCACAGAAAATCACAATATAGTGTTCACAATAGCTTATCATTAAAATGGCCACATAGTTTCACCAAAGTGGTCACAGTATTTAGAACAAAGTATCCCTAAGGAGGTTTGCCTCCTTACTCAGTCATTCAGTCATCTCAAATACAACAGTCAGTCTTCCACTCATGGGGCAATCACTGATTAACTTACATCAGTCACTTACCTAGCAATCAGTCACTAAGTATCGTTAATCACTAAATACAATCATTAGAAAATTACACAAACACCCCACCCCTCAGTCTCTAGTAAACTTCAGTTTCATCACCGCATTCAATATCCAAGGAGAGGCTTTTTCTTCATCTTGACTTGGGGTGGTCTCTCAGATTCCCTGGATCCCCTTCCATGGTCCCAGCTCCAACCTGAATCTACCACTCACCTGGATCAGAGGCAGACAGCTCCCAGGTCCTTGTCCAGTCCTCCAGGCAGTTCCTGCTACTCACTGAAGTTCACAGGGTCCAGCACATCTCAAAACCTTCACAACTTCTGTTCCCGGGAACTCAAGGATCAACCAAGCCACAAACAAAATCTTACCATCCCGGTCATGCTTCTTCACTCCTCCAGCAGTTCAGCTGGCACTAGGACCCAGAAGAAATCTGGCAGCAGCCACTTTGGCCTTCCAGGCAGCCTTCTCAGCAGTGCAACTTGAGCCTTCATCAGATTCTGGTCTCAAGAAAACTCCAACTCAGTACTCAGTCCAGCAAGTAGCAGCCCAGCTTCCAGATGCTGGGAAAATTCTGCTTCTTCCACCAGGAGCCCACCAGGAGAAAAATTCTGATTCTGACTGTCTCTCTCTGGGGTTCTTCTTATATACACACAAAGCATTGGCTTCCTGTTTCAGCCAAACCCTTCCTGTTATGTCAGCAACAGGAGACAGAGTTCACACCCACTGCCTCTTAGCCACAAAGGTTTGATTAGTTCCCAATGTACCTGCTTACATGACATAACAAAAAGGGATCTTCAAATTTAAATTAATTACCATTTCATAAGGAAAGCCTGGCAAAAGATGTATAGCAATTGGTACTTGATGAAAAAAAAATCAGATTTTTTTTGGTACCACACCTATGATTTCATCAAGGAAGTAGAAAGGTCCCTAAGAGAAACTTGCAGCAAAGCAGATCAGCAGCTTCTTGGAAACTTCTAGTCTTAGCTGTCTGAGGCACCGAAAAAATGGTCTGCCCAGGGCCCCAGACAGCATATGGTAGAGGCAAGTCTGGGGACCAGGTCCTCAGGACTCAAATTCCCAGAGGTTTAATTGTCTCCATGGAGATGATGCCCAGCTCTCTCTATTGCCTTTGTATCTTTCCTGAGTTCTAGCTGTCCATCTCCAATCACCAATTAGACATATCAAAGTGAATGGCCCACAAGCATTTCAAACACATGTCCAAATTGATAGCATTCTCTTTCCTTCAAAACTAACTTATTTTCTGAACTTCCTTACTTCTCCCAAGAGCACTACCATCCTTCCAGTCACTCTGGGTTACAAAGTGTTATTCTCAATTCTTGCACACTTCATATATTCAATCAGTTGCTACATTTCTTATCATTTCTACCTCCACAACTGCCTTCAAATCTGTCCCCTTCTGTCTACTCATACAACCAACAGCCTAGTTCATAACTTTATCCCCTCTGACCTAGCCAGCTGCAATAACATTTTAACTGGCACTCCCTGTCTCAAGTCTCCTTAACTCGAACCCATCCTGCATACAGCTGATAAAACAATCTTTCTACAGTTTGATTATATCACTCTAACCTACTCCCCACCCCACATACCCTTACCCCCTGACACAAACCCTAGTGGTTCTTTATTGTCCCTAGGATCAAATGTAAGCCCCTCTGTTTGCCCTTAACAACCGGATCCCAACCTAGCTTTCCAGCCTTCTTACGAATTATTCCCTCTCCTGAGTCTTCAGTCCAACCAAAATGGCCTTCTGGCCTTCACATAATACAATGATGCAATATCCAAATCTGCATCTTTGCACTAGCTATCTGCAACCCAAGACAAGAATGCACTCCCTCTTCACCAGCACCTCTTAGAACCTGTTATTTCCTTCAAAAATCAACTCAAGTGCCATTTTCTATAAGAAGCCTTTCCTCATGCCCTCAAGCTGTCAGTATCTTCCTCTTCAAATTTACACACACACACACACACACACACACACACACACACACACACACACACACACACGCATGCTGATCCTCCCTATGGAAGCAAGCTCCTTGAAGGCAGGGACCATTTCGCTGTTCTCTTTATGTCTTAGCATGGTGCCTATCAGTCACCAATCATGACTTCAGAAGACTGATGATGAAACATGCCTCCTGATTCCGCAGGAAAACACAAGCTTTCTAAGAGCTGGGATTTTCACTTTTTTTTCTTAATATTCCCAACCCCTTGCACTGTCTACACATAAGAGGGGCTTTGATAAATTCTTGTTGATTGATTCACTCACTGATTTACTTCTTTAACATACTCTTTAAATCTGACTCCCTCATTCTTATCCACACAAAGGGATAATCACACACTAAATCTTACCCAGATGTTCCATACTTCCCTAATCAGAAATTCTGACACTGCCCTATCTTATCACAACCTCCTGTCATTCCATCTCTTCCTATGCTTCACCCCCCTCCCCCCGCCAAATCTATTCTTCACTCTTATTGAGACCTCCAATCCTTCCATCCCTTACCCCAGATATGACCATACTTTCTTCCCTTTCCAATCTCTACTCAGTAGTTAACCACTTCAACTCTATACTGTCCTCTACTCTTGAATCTCTGCCCCCATGTCCTATCTTGGCTAATCTCCTGCCAAACCTTAGCTCCAGATTACTTCTACCATCTACATTCTCTGTTGCTATAACTGCTGAAAGCAACTGAAGGAAGTCTCACAACCATGCTCACTAGGTAAAACTGCAAATTCCTTTTATCCAACCTCAATTGGGCTCTCATTCTCTCCATGTAGGAATAAAAGGCAGTTCTTTTATTCTCCCATTTTCTTCTAGGCTTCATCTGCTTTCTTCCTCCACCCGTGTAGCCTTCTTCTCCCCCTGGCTGAGCTCCTCCTATTTAGAATCTCCATTTTGAGGAACTGCTCAGACTAGCCATCCTTTAGTCTCCAGACTTTGCCACTATGCCCCTGTATTATAATCTCCTTTCTCCCACCAACCCCCTCCCCCAATTTAGCTTCTTTTTATGTATTACATTCCCTCATTAGAACATAAGCTGGGGGGAAGTGGGCAGAGACAATCTTTATTTTTGCTTGTATTTGTATCCCCATGTGCTATGTTTAGTACATAGTGAGCATAATAAATGGAGTCAAGAGGACCCGAGTTCAAATCCAATCCCAGATACTTTATAGTTGTGTGACCCTGGGCAAATCGCTTAATCCTGATCGCCTTTTTTTTTAATTACCAAAAAATATTTTATTGAGATAGAAAAAATAAAATTCATTTGGAAGACCAAAAAGTGAAGAATATCAAAGGAAACAATGGAAAAAATGTAAAGGAAGGAGGTTTAGCAGTACCAGATCTTACTATCTGGTACTGGCTAAGAAATAAAAACATAGATCAATGGAACAGGGTAGATATACAATTTATAGCAGCAAATAAATACAGTAACCTTGTATTTGACAAGTGCAGAGACAAGATTTTGTGGTAAGAATTCATTATTTGGAAAAACTGGGAAAACTAGAAATAGCAGGAAGGCAGAAACTGGGCATAGACCAATATTTTACACCATTTACTAGGATGAGGTCAAAATGAATATATGACCTAGATATAAAGAGATATTATAAAAAAATTTGAAGAACATGGAATATATGACTTATGAGACTTATGGATAGGTGAACAACTTTTGAGAAAACAAGAGAAAGAGAGTAGAATTTTAAACGACTTTTGAAAAGAGTTCCCTCTGAAATATATGAGCAAAAAGCGTAGCATAAAAATGTCAAATGGGTTGTCAAGTCAAAAAAACATTTACTACTAAACACTTTACTATGAACAAGGCACATACATGTTTGTCAAACTTGACTTCCCATCTCACTCCCCACACCTCTCTTCTCCCTTCAGGCCTCTGTACTGTTAATGTATTTTTGCTTAATGGGAAGATCTTTCCCATCCATTAACAGGTCCATGTGACCTGCTTGAGTCACATGAGTGTGGTGGGAGGAGCTTACTGAACAGGTAGAGCAGGAAGGGTGGAAACAGGAAGGGTGCAGCAGAGCCCAGAGGAAATTGGTCTGAGTAGTTAGAGCTAAGGGAGAGAGAGGAAGCTGGCAGCAAGCTGTGAGAGGGTGTTTGTGGGAAGGCCCTAGTAGGGGGAAGGCTTGGGGATGGTGGTGCCTTCTGCATTGTTACTATGTATAGATTTCTTTGTTGCTATGATGGATTTGGTTTTCTGGTGTCAGGATTCAGCTTTTTGGTGTTTGAGTAAATGTTTTGGTTCTGCCTTCCATGTGGACAGTCTGCCATATTTTACTATTCAGAATTACACCAGCATATTCATAGCCACTATAGGCGCTGTGAATATCGCATTGGTGCTACAGTCTCTCACACCTCCTCTACTCTCTCAGCTATGGACCTTGCCTCTTGTTTTACTGAGAAAATTAAGTCTCCTTCTTCTCCTATTCTCTTCATCTCAAAATCCCTTGATACATTAGGGCCACCTGGTAAGTCAATGGTAGAGCCAAGATTCAAACTCACATGTATCTTCAGGTTCTTCATCCAGTGTTTTATAGCATTAATTTGTCTATCTACTCCGATAACCTGCAAGGGGGACTATGATCAACTGATGTAACCACTGGTCTAACCTAACATGGTGAAAGTATAGTTTGGTTCTAGTGCTGAGGCAATTCAGACTTTTGAAACTTCAGACTAACTGAACTAAAAAAACAGAATAACAGAACTTGGAAAGGGCAAGTCAAGAATAAGAACTATGAATATCTTGGATTAGTGAATGCAGCTTTTCACAACAATCACAGGCATGGAAGAAAATTATCTAGCTTTTTAATAGATTTTTTGAAGTACTTTTAATCTATGTCACCAGTAAGAGGTTTACTACCAGGAGGTTAGCCAGTAAGTAGTGTATTTTTTTTTTACCTCAACAACCCAACAAGGCATCAATAAGTGTATTCTGTATCAATAAATCATATTCAGTAAAATTACAAAATGTGTTACAATTGTGTCATATTCTGGATCCCCCTGACCCACAATCGAAGAGATAAGCCAGAATCAGATCACTTGAACAAGTAGAGGGGTTGGCCATGGTAAAGATTAAGGCCACTTCATCATGTGAGAAGGGGTGAAGGATGAGATAGTGGCAGAAGGAACCTGAATGACGGGAAATAAGGAAGTAGGGATAAGATGGTTAAGTGCTTCAATTTTCTCTGTAGAATATAAGGCATGATTCTCAGATGTGACAGTGAGGGGAAAGAGTTTGAAGAGTTTGAGAAGGTTTAGAAGAACTGCTGGTTGAGAGTGGGGCAGTAAGTTGATAGGGGAGGTACAGCAGCATGCCTAGCACCTTCATACAGAAACATCTGTGTTAGGGCAAAGGCAACAAATGGTAAGAGTGATAGGCTGAAGACTGACTGGACATAACCATTAGTTTCCTGAGGATTAACTGGGCTATTGTACAGCAATAGTTTGTCAGTTCTTGTAGTTGTAATTTTTTTTTTATCATACTTTACTTGTGCTTCAGTATGAAGGATCTGTTTCCTATATATACACAGACACACATTCACATATGACTATTGCTGTCACCAAATGAGACCACATCTAAATTAATACTTCCCCCAAGTAATTTACACACCACTATATCTCCCTTTTACATGAGGAAATAAGAGGCAGAAAATACATAGGAAATATTTCATATCACTTTCATTGATAATATCCAAAATTTTTCCAATGGCAAAAAAGGAAAAACATTTCATTTCACTTCCATATTTATTATTACAGTATATTTTACAAATTATTTTTGTAATATTCATACGGCACTTTTGGTTATTGTAAATGATGCCACAAAATTCTCAAAGTTAACTCAAGAAATTTAATTGTTTAAAAATAAGCTCCATTTGGTGATATGAGGGTTTTTTTAGGGGGGTGGTAAGGCAGAGAGGGGTAATACTGTAAAAAATAGCAATTAGAGGCATTATAATATCCCCCAAATTTAGGAACTGCTAATTAAGTATTTAATATTTAATTATGCTGATGAAAATCTATTTAATAATAATAATCAATCATGGTACAGCAGTACAAATAAAGTCCAACTACTATATATATAGATTCAAATGAGCAAATCCAGCCTAACAGAAATCATTTCTAAACTTATCCAAATAAAGTGGAGAGAAAAACCCTCAAGGTGAATGTGAGCTCTGTTCAGACATTTATCTTTTCTGTATGCTAAGCACATCTACACAAGAAAGCAGAATGCATTGCCCATTAACTTGACACACAAAACCTAACAAATCAGAGTCTCCTATCAGCAGTTCTGCTGGAGCAATTCGAGGTCAGCAATTTTTAAATTTCATAAAAGGTGCAGATAATATCATTTTAGTACATGTTAAACGTGTTCCCTTTTGCCAGTTAAATATGACTTCTAGACAAACAATTTAAAAACATTTCATATACTTCACTGAATGGTAACTAAAAATGAAAGTAATGGTAAAAAAAAAAAAGTCAAAGGTCTTAACAATAATACCTCTTCCTTATTTTAGCCCTTTATGCTACTTTGGTAATAACTAAGAAATGCTACAAATTTCCGAGGCATCAGCATCAAAACAGCTTATTGATACTGCTAAAACACTAATATTAGGCAACCCAAATGAATAATGGAATTTTACTTTACTATTTTCTAGACTTTAAGATTTTAAAATGTATTAATAATCACATAAAAGAAAAGTTCACATGAAAAGGGCTCTGATCTCCATCTTGGAAGAAAAGTTAAGACAAAATGGTGCATAAGTAATATTACTGGATTATAGAAATAAGTGTTATAACTAGATTTTCAAAACTTCTCTTATCCCATTATAATTTCTTCTAAGAATCTCCATTTCAGCAATCTTAGGCAGTATTTTTACAGGCTAGTAGAATGACCTAAAGGTAATATAATGAGAATATACCAAATAAATCCTATAAATCATAGAATGAAGATTCTAATACGTCAATATTTGTTAAGATAATTATAAATTATATTTAATTTCTGTCAAAATGCTTTTCACTTTTCTCAGAAATTTTTCTCAAATTTTAAGTCATTATCCCAAAAACTTAAATCTTTGGGCTCATCAAACACTAAATTACTATCGTCATTTACTACTGTTCTGTATTGTGAACTTAATCTATTCCACTGAAACATTATTTTGTTTCTTAGCCAGTACCAGACTATTTTGATCATTACTGCTTTGTAGTATAGTCTGAAATCTGGAATTGCTAGGTCATCACTTTTTTTCCCAATGATTCCATTGATATTCCTTACCTTCTGTTTTTCCAGATGAATTTTGTTACTATTTTTTCTAGCTCTATCAAATAATTCTTTTGATAGTTTGATTGGTAAGGCACAGAATAAATAAATAAATTAAGGAAGAATTGTCCTTTTTATTATACTGACTTGACCTCCCAGCAGGCAATTAGTATTTTTCCAGTTGTTTAGATTTGTCTTCATTTGTGTGAAGTATTTTATAATGTATTCATATAATCTTGGGGTTTGTCTTAGCAAGTAGACTCCCAAGTATTTTATATTGTGTGCAGTTATTTTAAATGGCATTTCTCTATCACTTGCTGCTGGGTTTTGTTAGTAGTATATAAGGTTTATTTTATATCCTGCAATTTTCCTTAAGTTGTTAACTGTTTCAACTGTTTTTTAGTTGATTCTCTAGAGTTTTCCAAGTATACCATCATATCATCTATAAATATTAATAGTTGTTCCCTCATTGCCTTATTTTTATTCCTTCAAGTTCTTTTTCTTGTCTTATTGCTATAGGTAGCAATTCTAGGACAATCTGAATAACAGCAGTGAAAATGGACATCCTTGCCTCACTACTGGGAAGGCTTCGAGTTTATTACTGTTAGAGATAATACCTGCTCTTGGTTTTAGATAAGATACTACTAATAATTTTAAGAAAGACTCCACTGATTCCTACGCTTTCCAATGTTTTTAAGAGTAATTGGTACCATATTTTGTCAAAGGCTTTTTCTGCATTTGTTGAGATAATCATGTGATTTCTGTTGGGTTCGTTATTGGTATGACCCATTATACTAAGAGTTTTCCTAATATCAAACTAGGCCTGCATTCCTGGCATAAATCCCACCTGGTCATTGGTCAGTGTCTGCTCTTTGTGATATATTGCTATAATATCCTTGCTAATATTATTTAAAATTTTTGTGCTGATATTCATTAATGAAATTAGTCTATAGTTTTCTTTCTGTTTTTGCTCTCTCTGGTCTAGATATCAAAAACATTCGTGTCATAAAAGGAATTTGGAAGGACTCCTTTACCTATTTCTTCAAACAGTTTATATAGTATTGAGATTAACAATTCCTTAAATATTCGGTAGAATTCACTTGTAAATCCATCTAATCCTGGGGATTTTTCTTAGGGAACTCATTGATGGCATACTATAAGAATGACCAGCAGGATGGTTTCAGAAAATACTGGGAAGACTTACATAAACTTATGTAAAATGAAGTAAGCAGAACCAGGAGAGTACTGCACAGAGTAGTAGCAATATTGTAAGGATCATCAACTGTGAAACACTTAGCTGCCCTGATAGGAGACAATAATCCAAGACAGGTCCAAAGGCCCCATAATGAAAGATGAACGCTCTGAAGGCAGAGTGAAGTATACCTTTTTTTTACTTTCTTTGTTCTTATGGTTTTATTTTGTTTTCTTTCACAATATGGCTGATATAGAAATATGTTTTGCATGGCTTCACATGTATAATCAATACCAAAGGGCTTGTCTTCTCAAAGAGGGGGGAATATAACCTATATGAAATTGTTTGCCTTCTCTACGAAGGGGGTGGGAAAGGAATTTGAAACTCAACATTTTTAAAAATGAATGTTAAACATTTTTAACATGTAACTGAGAAATACTTAACAAAATAAAAATATTTTTTAAAAAAGAAAACATCACAAATTATTGGACAGGGTAAAGTATTCAAAAAGGACTAAAAAAAAAGTCAGAAAATGTACTAAAAAAGCAGCCACTAAACAGATGGGGAAAATTACAGTGAGAAATTGGAGGACAGCTTAAGATCAAATGTTAAAGAATGTTATTTGTTCCAAATCAAAAGGCAATCCAAGTCAAAGATAAAAAGTACTCAACAGAAAGAATTTTACAAAAGCACTAGCTTAAAGGAAATGAGACAGAAAACACTCCAAGCACTTCACTGATTCTTCTCTTTTACCTTTATACCTAATAGATGTTCAGGGTTACTTTTTGCTTTTTTTCTTTCATTTCTTTTAAAGATAAATTTAATATATGGGACGATGCTGTAGGAGGAGGAGTTTAATCTGTTCTTTTCTCTGGCACAATGAGGTACTCAGGAGATTAGTTTTACTTTCAGCACATTATAGCAATTGTTACATTGAGAATACTTTGAGAGTCCTGCCTCTCACAGCAAGTTGAAGCATCATCAGCAGGTTTAAGATACTCCAAGAAATAGGGAGGGTAATCCTTCTATCCTCCTGGGGATGGTTTCTCCCTCTAAAACTGGTAAGAGCAGAGCCATAACGTATATTTTATGATGGCTGCAAGAAGGGGGAAGTACAACTCTGAGGTTATGAAACTGAGTTATGCAGAATATGATGGTACAACAAAGAGAAATAGAGAAGTTTGGAGAAGAGGTAATTTAGTGAGGAAAACAAGGAGTTCCATTTTGTTTTAGACACTTTAGGTTTGGGATGTGTAGGCCACACCCATGAACAGAAACAAGATATGTGCATCTTGTATGAGGAATAGCAAGTAGGGCAGTATGATTAGATTGTAGAATGTCACAGGAAGTAGTATGTAAGAAATCTAAAAAGGTAGGGTAAGGGACCAGATTATTAAATGATTTAAATGCCAACAGAGAATTTTTGTATTTGATCCTAGAGGTTAGAGAGCGCCACTGGAGTTTACTAAATAGTGGTGTGATGTGGTCAGAGGTTATTTTAGGGAAATCATTTTGGCAGCTATGTAAAGGATAGAATGGAGTAAGGAGAGTCGAAGGAACAACAATTTCAGGTGGCTATTTTTAATAGCTCAGGCAAAGGATGATAAGAGTCTGAATTAGGGTGTTAGTTGTTCGATGAGAGAGAAGAAGAGGTATATGATGCTGTATGGTAGAAACAGCAAGGTTTGGCAGATGACTGGCTATATGAAAAAGAGTGAAGAGTGGAAGTGATGTCAAGGTTGAAAGACTACCAAAGGGTGGTACCCTCCACAGTAAGAAAGAAGTCTGGGAGAAAAGGGAAGTTTTGAGAAAAAATTGAATTCCATTTTGGATATTTTCAGTTGATATGCTTATGGAATGTTCATTTTGTAATATCCAAAAGATAGATGGCAATACTGGAATGGAGTTCAGGAAAGCGATTAGGTAGGTAGGTAGGTAGGTAGGTAGGTAGGTAGGTAGGTAGAAATGTATAGATGCAGCAATTATCAGCATAGAAATAATAACTGAAGCCAGAGGGCCTTATGAGATCATCAAGAGCAACACAAGAGGAAAAAACAGAATGGAGCTCAGGAGCTAGTGGCTGGGTCACAGAGGAAGATACAGCGAACAAGAATGATAAGTGTTCAGATGGGAAGGAGGAGGATGGGAGGGCAGGGCCATGAAATCTCCAAGAGGAAAGACAGAGGATAAAGAGAAACAACCAAGCCTTGACAAGAAGGGCCACCTCTTCATCAAGGCCTACAGCTTTTCAGTTTGTGTAAAGATATAAAATATGTTCATTCTTCTCAGAGTGAGTTTATGCATTTTTGCCATTTGCTAATTACTTGAAGAAATGGCAATATGTATTGTTTACAACTTCATCTGAATATACCTACTGCTGAATTGCAAATTTCTATTAGAAAGTCAGAGAAATAAAGAACTTTGTATAAACTGAGAAGTCACTTGTGTTGCCAAAATCTTATCAGTTTTAGATCTCAGTTCCCTTGGTTACTGTTGGTCTGTTTTGTTTTATTCTTTCAGAGTATTTTAGATCTCAACCACTTCATTGAAAAACTAGGCTAACAAAACTACACTGAAGAATACTTGTCTGAGACTTCCTTGCTTAAGGCTGAACATATACATATAAAATAGACCGCCTCTTCACAACACACAGTTAATTCAAAGAGTCCTTGTACAGAATATTAAAGCTGGAACCTTAGGGATCTAGACCAAACCCTCATTTTACACCTAAAGAAACTGATTCCCAGAGGGATTAAGTGACCTATTCCAAAGGCCACACAGCTCAGTAATGGTTATTTTAAATAATCAAGAAGTAAGGCCTCCAAAACAGATGTTTGTCTCAATGGAGAAGCAGAATCACTGTTCAGAAATCCAAAAAAAAAAAAGTCTGCAACTTAAAAAAGCAAAATAATACAAATCTGCCAATACCAGAAATATTTTATGAAGCCAGGAATCACAGACACTCCCTCCCCTTTTTCTTCTTCATTCATTCTACAATGTGAGAAGACTGCTTCTTCTTCTTCCCTTTTCATAGCATTTACCTGGGCAGGGCAGCCATCACCCCTTACTGGGGTAGCTAAAGCCAGCAAACAAACTTGTGGGAAGTCAGGATACCTGGCAATTCTTTAACGAGATGTCTGATGATCTCTTTTGGAAAGTCTGCTATTGACCTGCTTTTTATCTTTTCTGGTGAAATGTTATATGCTTCGATTATATATCAATAAAGTATGACGTATGAGACAAATTTAACACATATTGCAATTACTTTTTTTTGCCACTGCTGAATATTTTGAATACTGTATCACAAAATGATTACTCTACAGAATATATATGTGTTGTATTAAAAAAATTTCTTTATTCATTTTGTAGGGTGGGGTACAGCTCAAAGGTGAGAAAGTGACACAGGACTTCTGTTCCTGCCTTTTGGGAAGGATCATGGGACAGAGAAAGAAGAAGATATGGTCAGTACATCCAAACCTATTTCAGCAAAACTCTCAAACAAAACCACAATGGATCGAGAGCTGGCTGTGGCGGGGCAGGATAAGAAAAAGTGACTTCACAGTGTTCCCTGTTTCCTGGTGTTCTTCCTTTGAACTGATAATGAGCAACTGCACATCTAGCTCTGAACAAACTTAGGAGATAAAGGAGGTAGAAAAGGGAGAAAGACTATATCAGCCTTTACTTTCAAAAAGTATTTCAGAGGGAATCACACAACAACATCATCGTCAAGAAAAAATATTTATCAAGCACATAGTAGTATCTGAGCTTAGCCAATGATTTGGAAAGTTTCTGCAAGAGAA
Source organism: Pseudochirops cupreus (assembly GCA_028627135.1). Classification (NCBI taxonomy): domain Eukaryota; kingdom Metazoa; phylum Chordata; class Mammalia; order Diprotodontia; family Pseudocheiridae; genus Pseudochirops; species Pseudochirops cupreus. Next base: position 144,354,856 of record CM053584.1, on the reverse strand, counting down.
TCTGGGAAGAAAAAGACATTAATTCCTTGACCTTTTCATTAAAAAAAAAAACCACATCCACCCAAATCATCCTCCAAATGCACTCCTGAATTCTAAGAAGGTAAGTAAAATTATTACTAATATATATTAATTTTTATTATAATATGTTTTAGTAAAATTAATAATATGGTTAAGTTGTATTTTACACATTTTATAGCTTATGTTACACTGGAACCCTTAGCATAATTGACATGCACACTACATATATGAACATTTTAAGGAACCTGAGGCATAATAACAGAGGCAATATGGCATAATGTAGGGGTGTATGGGGCAAATCCTGTACTGTTCCAAGAATTAAGAATAATTTTAAATGTTTAATAAATTTTAAAATGTAAAATTTATTTTAAAATATACATATGTATTTTAAAACATAAAAACCATTCTTAGTTCCCAATCTAACAGAAACAAGCAAGAAGACTGAGATTTGGTCTTCTGGCTAGATTTTGGCTAAGAGTACTGTAATGCAATAAAATAATACATACTCATTGTAAATGGTAAGTATGTGACATCTATGCTGAAATGTATCCTTAAAAAGAACATTAAGCAGATATAACAGCATGTGCACACTAACTTCAACTACGTAAACTCATATGAAGATTTTTGGAATATTAGTTATGTGACCTGGAGCAACTCTCATAACACATGGGTACTGCAGGGAACTTTCTAAGTCTATAAATTGCAGAGGAGAGGCACATATGCATTGTCTGAGTGAATTTCCTCCCCAGGACTGCCTGATCCTTCTTTGTGTCCTAGACTCTTTTGGCAGTCTAGCATAGCCTATGAACCTCTTCTCAGAATTATGTTTTAAATACATAAAACAAAATATATAGGATTATAAAGGAAACCAATTCTACTGAAATACAGTTATCAAAAAAAATTTTTTTTAACTTAAAACACTTCGCAGATCCCAGATTAAGAAGCTCTGTCATATACTGGTAAAATAATGGGTCAGGATACTGAGGTAATCCTATTCCTACACAGGACATCACTAAGTAGAGTATGTATAATACATCTATATGTATAGGTACATATTGAATGTGTATGTATATATGCATATAATATGCATTAATAATAAACAGAAGCACATTTCAAGTTACAAGGCATTTAATGTTAAGAATGTTTTTTGTAAAATTGCTTCAGTTCATAATAATTTTTTTAAAACTATGATCCAATATCTTTATGAACTTGGATAAGAATTAATCAATCAATGAGTATTGGTTAAAATTCTTAAAATATACAAATAAAGGGGAGAGGTAGATGCTGGGCAGGGAGAGTTAAGCAAAACAAATCTTACCTTAAGGCTGGTATGAGAACGAGGTTGGCTTAATTCTTGGAATTTCCAATGTTCTGATCCTGGTGTATCAACTCCTTTCTGAGTATCAGGGGTAAGCAGTCCATCTCCTGCAGGCAGTGGGAAGATTCCTAATGATATAGGGCGCTGTTCTTTTCTGTTTTGGGGGAAAAGTTAGAGCTTTTAATACAATTAACCAAAAAGTAATGAAATTGGTTTTGTGAGGGGCAAGTGGTCTTTGCTCATTGTTTTATAATTAAACCTAATGACCTTCAATTAAACTTCACTACCTATGCAGAACTATTAAATACATCTGTGGACAGATTGGGGGCAGTGATAGGTCTCAACTATCCTCTTAATTGCTTTTGGTTTTATTGAAGAAATTGTTCTATAGTTTTATAATGGGGATATTACTAATCTCTTACTGGTTCTTTCTAAAGTTTAGTTTCAAAAGATAAATCTTAATCCTAACTTCTCACCTTGATACTCTATGCTGTTACGCCACCCCTTTGCTACCTGGAAAACTTCAAATGTGGAACATTACTATGGCCCACTCTTTTTGGACACTGATTCCATGCAAGTATTTTCTCTTCCCCTCTATGAAAAGGGCCTAATTCTATGTTTCACTGCCTCTACCTAGTCTAGTAATCAATTTCTTATCATCATATTAGTAGGTGGCAATGGTCTAATTACCTAACCAGGTAACACATTTACATTCAATAATGATCTTGTGGAAGCTAATGCTTAAAAATGAAAAAGAATCTAATATTGGGATTTTCAAGAATCATGTCAGCCTGACGAGAGGTTTTTCAGGTAGACGGACACTACTAAATCAAGCATATGGCTTCCTAAAAATAAGGCTAGCCCAAGTTACATATAAGGCTCTATCAATATAATTACCAATGTTAAAAATTATATAAGCAATAATGTGACATAATTTCTCCTCTTCTTTTAAAATAAAAATGGAAATGGAACTAAAACCTACTCCAAAGTAGGATGCTACCCAAGTACAGTGTTTATTTTCTGGAATTTCTTTTTTTCCTATGAAAACGATATTATAACGAGCCACCTTTATCTGTGAGGGCAAAATGAATGTGTCTTCCAACTATGCTGGAGAGTTAAGAGGTACTGAAGGAGAATTAGATTGTCTGTCTCTTGGAGGTTAAGAGATATTTACACTCCTTTGTATATGGAGTCAGAGATTATTGACCTTCCTCATTATTTTCATCAGTTTACATCTTAATTGCTCTTTTTTTTGAAGGGGGAGGGGAACCCAATGATAATAAAATTCATATAAAAGTACCTTGTAAAACAGTGCTGTACAAATGATGTATTATTATGATTATGATTATAATTTTTGTCAGTTAGATTTATTAGATACCATGGACACCAACTCTATTCATAACCCCGAGTAGTTGGGTCACATTTACATATACTACTCTTTACAAGGGGAATTTACAAAGCAAGACAATATAATGCAAGAGAACCACTATAATCCTGGAATGATAACAGAACAACAGTGGGTTATAATAGTTTTCTATGCTACAACCCAAATTATTTAAAGATAAGCATCAGGATGGTATTATCACAAATAGATGATTAATAGATGAGTTAGTAAACAAAATATTCAATAGATGTGTTAGTAAACGAAATGGTAACAAGGCTGATAAATCAGGGGCTGCTAATGTAACATTTAGATTTCAGTACAGCATTTGCCAGGGTCTCCTCATGTTATGGTTGTGGACAAGATAGAGAAATGTGATTTACACGATAACAAAATCAGTTAGATTCAAAAAATAGTTGAAGTCTGGACCCAAAAGTAATCATTAATGGTTCAGATCAAGTTAGAGGCAAGTTTATAGTATAGGACCAAAGGGATCTGCTGTTTAAGATTTATCAATCACTTCAATACAGGAATAGATGCCATGATTATCAAATATTCAGGTGACAAGATACGAGGCTAGCTAACACATTTAATGACACCAGAGCGTAAAAAAAATCTCAGTGTGCTAGAGGGTTGAATCTTTAATAAGATAAAATTTAATAGGGAAAAATATAAAATGTACTTCAGCTCAAAAAATTAATTTCACAAACAATGGATGAGGACAGTATAATTAGACAATGGCTTGTGTATAAAAAGTAGGGGATAGTTATTGAATTGCAAGCTCAAAAATAAGTAAAAAATACACTATAGCTGTAAAAAAAAAAGCTTATGTGATCACATAATGTATATACATGATTTAGACATAAAGGGTGAATGAAGATACTTACAAATTAAAGAAGCATAGAAGAAATTACTTGTCAGATGTATAGATAAGGGAAGAGTTCATAACCAAAACAAGGGATAGAGAGGTTCACAGGAATGGAAAATTTTGATTACAAAAAAGTTAGGAGTCCTGCACAAACAAAACCAAAGCTGCAATAATTAGAAGTAAAACAGGAAAATGGGGACAAGTCTTTGTTGCAAATATCTGATAAAGATCTCAGTTATTAGATACAGAGGGGAAAATTGCCATTCCCCAACTGATCAACACTCAACAAATATGAACAGGTAGTTTTCACAGGAAGAAATCTGAGCTGTCAATAGTCATTTTTAAAAGGCACTCTAAATCACTAATAATTAGAGAAATACAAAATAACATAGCTACGAGATACCACCCCAAACCTATCAGATTGTCAACACTGATTTAAGAAACTGGGAAAAGGACAAACGCTGGAGAAGCTATGGGAAAACAGGTACTTTAATGTATTACTGGTGGAGCTGTGAACTGGTTCAGCCATTCTGGAAGGAAATTGGGAGCTATGCCCAAAAAAGATATTAAAACTGTGCATACCCTTCAAGCCAGTGATACCATTACTGGGTCTTATACTCTAAAGAGATCAGACAAACAGAAAGACTTGTATATACAAAAATATTCATCTCAGCTCTTTTCATGGCGGTGCCAGAAAACTGGAAACTGAGGTGGTACCCACCAACTGGGGAACAGGTTACGGTACACAAATGTGATGGAATATTATTATGCTACTAAAAATGGAGATAGTTTCAGAGAAACATGAAAATACTTGTATGAACTAATAGCGTGAATTTAGCAGAACCAGATATACAGTTTACACAATGATAATATAAAGACATACAACTTTAACTTAAGAATGCTGATCAACTCAATGACCAGTCAGAATTTCAGAGGACTTGTGATAAATCATGCTACCTACCTCCAGATAGAAAGGTGATAGACTCAGAGTGCAGATGAATGCTTTATTTTTATATATTTTTTTAAATTTCTGGACATGGTCAATGTGGGAATTTATTTTGCTTGTACTGTTTGTAATGGATTTTAGGTTTTTTGCATTCTGTTTGGAGAAGGAAGAAAGAGGAGAGAGGGAGAGAATTTGGAGCTGAAAACAAAAATGAATTTAAAAAATAAAATAAGTGGTTGAACTAGATGTTCAATTAAAGTCCCTACCAGCTCTTAAAAAAATATATGAAGTACCAGCACTGGCAGTAATGGGTTTTCCTCTTATTGTAGATACTGAAGCAGAGGTCATTTGTCCGGGATAGAGTGGAAAAGAGTCTTCCTCAGTACTTCTTACTAGAGACTCTCATTCAAATTCCTCCTTGAATTGTACCACCTTTAAGAGGTCTAATCAGACTAGTCCGGGTCTGTTGGGGGAATCCCAATCTTTGCATATTATGTGTCAACCTACTTGAAAATCATTGCCAGGTTGGAGAGAGTCCAAAGCAAGAAGACCAGAACACAAGGGAGTCTTGAAGTAATCACACATGACCATTTGTTAAAGAAACTGAGAATAGTTAGCTTGGAGAAGTTAATATATGTCTTCAAGTATAGAGAAGGGTTTGCATATGGATCAGATGTGTTCTGCTTAGCACCAGAGAACAGAATTAAGAGCAACGAGTATAAGTTAAGCAAAGGCAGATTAAGGAAAATCTTCCTAAGCTATTAAAGCTATTCAAAAGTGGAATAACCTTGGAAGGCAGTAGGTTGCCCTTCATTAAAAGGTCTTCAAGGAAAAGCTGGATAACCAATACATATGCTGTGGAAAAGATCATGCTACTGACATCACCTCATTATCATCTCCTCTCAAATCTCCCAGGTTTTTAACCATGGCATTATCCCTGAATCTTACTCTCTTTCATTTCACATTTCAAATCAACTGATCGTGCTTGTTTCTATTTCTGCAACATCCCTTCCATCTGATCCTTCATCACCTTTTGCCTGGACTCCTGCAAAGAAAGGCATCTCTAGAGAGTCTTCTTCAAGTCTTTCCCAGCTCCAGTCTACCCTTCACAGAGCTTCCAAAGTGATTTCCTTAATTGCAAAACAGGCCATGTCATTCCCTCTACTCCAATGACTCCCTTTCATCAGTAGATGAAATATAAACTCCTCTTGGGATTTTAAAGCCCTTCACAACGTGGAACTTATCTTTCTAAAGACATCAGATAATTACTCCCCTTCCTTCACTCTACAATCCATTCAATCTGGCTCTCACCGTACTTCACTCATGGGACTTATCTAATTCACCTCTGAGCCTCTGCACTGGTCATCATTGCCCAAGCCTGGAATTCACTTCCTCCTTTCATAGAATTACTCTCTAAGTACAACTAAATACAACTTTCTTGGTGAAGTTTTTTCTGCTCCTCCTGATAATGTCTATCCTCCATCTCTCCTCAATTTTGTTAAACTTAATTCTCTTATATTTGTTTTGTATTCAAAACTAAGAGTTTCGTATAAAAATCAAATTACATGTCTAGCCCCTTTTCCTATCTCTCCTGGGTACATTCATTCTGTATATACTCATACATTCTCTCCCAGGATAGAATGTAAGCTCCTTGAAAGTAGGGATTATTTCATTTTTCCCTTAATATCCCCAGCACATTGTGCCTGGAACACTGTAGGTGTATTTTAATAAATTCTTGTCATCTGACTGAGAGGTACAGGTTGACTTCTGAGTTCTCCCTTCCATCTCTCAGATGCTGTGGTTCCTTGTTTTCCTAAACTCAAATATAAAATTAAAGCATAATGTTTAAAACAAAAACATGAAGAACTTAAAATATACGCATTTCACACTAAAAAACTAAGGAAGAAAGATTCTTTTTCTCTCTGAAACTACACTTAAATATTGTTTATCTGAAGTAAACAGAGAACTTATACACTGGGGAGCCAAGATGGTGGAGTAAAGGCAAAGATTCATCTGAGCTCTCCCAAACCCCTGTTCAAACAAATTTAAAAGAATGCCTCAATACGAATTCTGGGACAGCAGACCCAAGGATGGGATGAAATAATTTTCCAGTCTAAGAAAACTTAGAAAGTAGGCAGGAGGGGGCGGCAAGCTGGTGCAGTGAATAGAGCACCGGCCCTAGAGTCAGGAGGACCTGAGTTCAAATCTTACCTCAGACACTTGACACACTTACTAGCCATGTAACTTTGGGCAAGTCACTTAACCCCAATTGCCCTCCAAAAAGCAAAAAACAAAAAAGTAGGCAGGAAAGGTCTGTCTCAGTGGGGTGAGAGTGCAACAATCTAGCACAGGCTACATCAGTGTAGGCAACACCACAGCAAGCCAGCATCAGGCCTTAGGGGCAACTGAATTGACAGCAGCATACTCCAAAACTTTCAGTAGAGAGACAGTAAAGGGATCAGACAATTGGTCAAAAGAAAATTACATGGAACCCTTTGCAGGCACTGGGTACTAGACTGGGTACTAGACTGGGTATTAGACTACTAGGCCATACACAATACCAGGTTGCAGTTCCAGGGTGAAAGGAAGCACTAACACATTAGAGGGTGCAGCTGCAGGGGCACAGGGGCTATGGTCACAGTTCCAGAGTAGAGAAGAATGCTTATGGTTACTCACAAACCAGAGCACAGGCCAGGAGAGCTGTGACATGACAACACCTCTCCTTAGATAATACCATCTTGGAAGAACTGAAGACTTAAAGATCCCTCAGAACAAGCTCTGAACATAGCAGCATGAAAGACCTGAACCTTGGGGTAGTTCCTCCTCCACTCTGGAAGCAGAGCCCAATTTTAACATAAAGTCAAAAATCAAGAAACAGGCTGGGGAAATGAGCAAGCAAGAAAAAAAGAACCTGCCACAGAAAATTACTGTGGTGACAGGGAAGGTCAAAATACAAACTCAGAAAACAACAAAGTCAAAACTGCTATATCCAAATCCCCCCCAAAAAACATGAATTTGTTTCATTCAAAAAGAATTCCTGGAAGAGTTCAAAAATAATTTTAAAACTCAAAGAGAGCTAGAGGGAAAATTGGGAAAAGAAATGAGAATGAAGCAAGAAAATCATGGAAAAAAGAAATCAACAGCTTGGTATAAGCACAAAAAAAATACCGAAGAAAATAACACCTTAAAAAAGAAAATAGGCAAATGGAAAAAGAGGTACAAAAATTCACTGAAGAGAAGAACTCCTTAAAAAGCAAAACTGGCTAAATGAAAAGGAAGATATAAAAGCTCAATAAAAAAAATAATTCCTTAAAAATTAGAATTGGGCAAGTGGAAGGTAATTACTCAAAGAGAAGTAAAAAAATCAATATAACAAAATCAAAAGAATGAAAAAATAGAAGAAATGAGAAATCTCTTTGGAAAAACAACTGACCTGGAAAACAGACCCAGGAGAGATAATTTAAGAATAATTGGACTACCTTAAAGTCATGATCAAAAACAGAGACTAGATATCATCTTTCAAGAAATTATAAAGGAAAACTGCTCTGATATCCTAGAACCAGAGGGTAAAATAGAAATTGGAGGAATCCACTCATCACCTCCTAAAATGAAAACTCCCAGGAATATGACAGCCAAATTCCAGAGCTCTAAGGTCAAGAGCAAAATATAGCAAGCAACCATAATGAAATAATTCAAACATCATGGAGTCACAATCAGGAAAACATAAGATTCAGAAGCTTCTACATTAAAGGCTCAGAGGGCTTGGAATATGATTTTCCAGAGGACAAAGGAGCTAGGATTACAACCAAGAATTCCCTACCCAGCAAAACTGAGTACAGTCCATCAGGGGGGAAAACTAACATTTAATGAAACAGAGGACTTTCAAGAATTTCTGATGAAAAGACCAGAGCTGAATAGAAATTTTGACTTTCAAATAAAAGACTCAAGAGAAGCATAAAAAGGTAAACAATAAAGAGAAATTACAAAAGGCAGTTAGGAAGGCATGGGTGTGAGTTGACTGTAATGGGATGATATCTAAAAAATAAAATTAAGGGATGAGAAAGAAGGAGTCACTGGAAGAAGAGGGAAGGGAAAGGCGGAATGGGGTAAATTATCTCACATTAAAAGAGATGTGAAAGAGCTTTTACAGTGGAGGGGAAGATGGGGGAAGTGGTAAAAGACAACACTTGAATCTTACTCTCAAGGGAATTGGCTCAAATGGGGAACAACATACACACTCAGGAGGGCACAGAAATCTGTCTTACCATACAGGGAAGTAGGAGGGGAAGGAGATAAGAGAATGGGGGTGCTGACAGAAGGGAAGGCAGATTGGCAGAGGCAGTGGTCAGAATCAAAACACTTTTGAGGACAGGGTGAAAAAGGAGGGAGAGAGGGAGCGAGGGAAGGAAGGAGGGAGGGGGAGAGGGAGAGAGAGAGAGGGAAAAAGAGTTGAAGGATAAACAAGGGAAAAATTGGATGAAGGGAAATACACAGTAACCTAACTGTGGAAAAATTTTTATAGAAGTTTCTCTGATAAAGGTCTCATTTTTCAAATACGCTGAGAACTGAGTCAAATTTGTAAGAATACAAAGTCATTCCCCATTTGATAAATGGTCAAAAGATATAAACAGGCAGTTTTCAGGAAAAACCCAAAGCTATCTCTAGGCATATGAAAAGAAGCTCCAAATCACTACTGATTAGAGAAATGCAAATTAAGACAACTCTGAGATACCACCTTATGCCTTTGAGATTGGTTAATATGACAGAAAGGGAAAATGGTAAGTGTTGGGGGGGATGTGGGAAAATTGGGACTCTGAAGTACCACTGGTGGAATTAAACTAATTTAAACATTCTGAACAGCAATTTGGAATTCTGCCCAAATTTTTTTTAAGTCAAAAATTATTTTTACATGTAATTTGGGGAAAAAATACATATTTTTTAAAAAGTTATACACAGCTTTTTCAGTGTTACCAAACCTGAAAAGGCTCTGCTCTGACAGAGACGTGGCTGGTGAGAATAGCAGACTACCACAGAGAGTCATAATTCACTTTCTGTTACTATAATCCCATCAGAACATTATCACTAAATATTCACCCTCTTTATGTATCCTATACTTTGGAATAAAAACTCAAAGCCCAAAGATTGTGCATATTTGAAACATTGTGGTTTCCTTGAAACAAAATGGCTTCCTTAGAATTAAAGAAATCAAAAGGGATAAAAGATGACATACACCATATTCAAGTGAAAAGCTGCTTAAAAGTATCAGATTTAATAAAGTAGCTTACCTGAAACACCAATTTTTAAAGATATAATATTTAGCTTCATTTTCATGTAACATATAAAGCTATTTAGAAATTTTTACCTTAAATTGGAAGCCTAATGTGCTTCTTTAAAGCTAAAACATCTCCCATCAGGATTTCCTAAATTATGTAGAAATAATTTAATAACTGAATTTTAAAAGGTCCAAACCAATAAAACTCCAATAGATTTTTTTAAATTTCATCTTTTACATGCTTTGTGATTATTTAAAGGCACAGAATTCAGAGAAACCACTAACAACCAATTTCTTATAGTAGTTTTTTTTACTAAAATTACATAAAACAAGTGATAGTTTAAAGCTGATAATTAGATAAACCAGATTATCTACTTCTTTATAAAAATTCATTCAATCATAAAGTTGAAATCTAAGTACCATAAAAAAATTCAATTCTAACTTAATCACTTTCAAGATTTGAAAATTATGGAAACTCCCTGAAACTAAAATTTATTTCATAAATAATACAATTAGTTTTCAAATATTTTCATTTTAAAATCAAATATACAGACAAGTAATTAGAAAGATCTATCTCTGTACAATAATAATTATACTACTACTTTTTGCTTATGCAACATTTTACTTTTCCAAACACTTTCACATTATTTCATTTGTCCATCACACCAATCATTTGAGAAATAACATTATTAACACCATTTTACAGATAAGAAAGTGAAGTAAAGAGTTAAATGGCTTCCCCATTGTCACATGGCCAGTGAGAGTTACCACTTAAAACCCAGAACTTTTGAGTCCTAGTACAATGCTATTTCTCCTAACATGTGGTCAATAATAATATAGACTTTCATTATGATGTGAAATCAGTAACAAGCAACTCTTACATCTATAGTTAAGCCAGCTACTCCCAGTTCTTAATATATATGAATTACAACAGGACTGCTTCAAAAGTCAAATGAGTCTAAAATTTTACTAGGGACCAAGTACAGATCAGTAACTTTTTTATTCAACTGAATGAAGATTTAAAAAGCAGGCTTTCTCTACAGAATGTTAAAAACCTAATTCATATAATTAATATTCAGTGTATTTTCTAAGAGTTTATATAGACATAGTAGGGAGGTTAAGTAGGAGGTTTTAAAATACAGGAAATATGAAACAAGTTTCTATTCATGGGCTAAGAGTCTTTAGTTTCATAAACGATATATTCTATAAAATCTTATCAATTTGAAACAAAGAACTAAATATCACCACCATGACTTACAAACATAAATTCTGGGTTTTAAGATAGCTATTGAATAATTTGGTTCTACAAACATATAATGACAAGTACCCTTAAATGAAATAGTACTTCTTAGTATTTCTTTTTAAATGTATTTAAATTCACTGTTAGGATAGTTTTTGTAAACTTTTCTTTTGTATGAAAGAACAAAAATTTAACTATTAAAGTTGGCCAGAGCAAACCACGGGAAGGGGAGTTAATTTTTCTAACTTTACTGGAGCTTTTCTTTTTAAATAGCTAAAAGGTAGACAGTGGTTCTTGCTCTGTACTAACAGAATGAATAGCAGCCAAAGTAAAGTGATTAACAAATGCCGTGTTTCCGCGCCACCCCCAACCCCCAACAAGCATGGACATTTGCCACCCAAGTCTCTACAAAGAAAAGAATAAAGGATAACATCTGACAAAACAATAGTGAATAGGCTTTATAAAGCATTCACAGCTTTAATGCCTAAATAATTAAAAAATGAGCTCACTGTCCAAAAATATTTCAAAATCCTTTAGGTTTAAAAGTCTCTTTTTCGAGGAAAAGAATTAATTTGCTGGTTCCCAGGAATTGTAATATGAAATAATGAGCCCAATGATAATAAGAATTCCCCTAAATCCTTAAAAAATACAATTGTAAATTTCAAAATCTATTATCTAAAAGCTTAGGTAAAGGCTTAGGTGCTTAATGAGAGCCAGGATAAACTTGGGTTGCCGGGCTCCATAACTGTTCTCTTATTCATTCACTTTGCCATAATCCAGCTTCCAAGACCACGCTGTCCTTGTACTCACGTTTAAGCCCAAAGTGAACATTACTTCTTCTGCCCTCGGGTTGCCCACACAAAGCTTTCTCTCCCCAGGTCCTAGCTCCAAAATCACTTTAAGCAAAACCAGAGCGCCTAGCTCCGGGCCATCCCCCATTGTTTCATTCTGCAAGCTAAGGAAAACAGCAGAGAGCAGCGAGCAGGAAGGGGGATGGGGCAGGGGAGCCCTGCTGCTACTGCTACTGCTGCTGCTGCTGCTACTGCCGCTGCCGCTGCCTCCAGAGCCAGGGACCAGTGGAGAAAGGACCGAGGTAGGGAGGCAGGGTGGGAAGGTAGGAGGGAGGGAAAGATGCCCCGGGAGAGTGGGCGGCAGAGGAGCAGCAGCGGGAGGAGGTGAGTACCTGAGTATCCTGGGCAGGTTCTGCGTCAGAGCTGGCACACCGGTAGAAATAGAAAAGTGCACAAGAAGCAGAACAGAGAGCGACACCAAGATAGCTGAATTAATGACCACCGCCCCGCCAACGAAGCCAAACACAAATAGCAGCATGCATCCAGGACTCATGGCGCTTTGCGGGCATGGTGACCCGCCGCTGAGAGTTGCGAGGAGGCTACAGGACAGGGGCCACGGGGGGATCTTTGCAGTGCAAGTTTATCATTCAGCGGCCACGGCCACAAAAACAATGCCATCAGCAGCTCTCCACTGGGCTCTGCAGCAGCGGCAGCGGCGGAGGCAGAGGCAGCGGCAGCAGCAGCGGCAGCAGCGACTCCCAATCAATGACATCACCCTACTCTCCCCACCTCACAACCATAGAGCTCTTAGCATCTGTGCAGCAGCCTCGAGAGACAGCCAGCTTATTAACTGTTTTTCCCCCTCCACGAATTGTCCAGGCTTAGCTCATTGGTCACAAAGCCTGCTCATCTACATAATTTATTCACAATTCCACATCAAATAGACATCCAGCTTTAATAACCCTTTCAAACCCATACCCTGGCAACAAAAATTAAACTAAACACAATGAGAAACATGAAAGTTATTTTCAAACTCTGAGAATAATTTAAAAACCCCCAAATCGCCAAAACAAAACACTTTTATCAAATTCTTTTTTTTAAACATATAAATATCTCAAAGCTGCCTATCTGGCTAGCTCCTGATTTGGCCTTTTAAACAGTCAAGGCTGCTTCCATTCTTTTCTACTCTATTCTCTCCCACAACATTCCAAGCATAGAACAGAACTTTCTGAATCAGCCTGACTGTTGTTCTAGGATTGAAGAACACAGCAACACAGAAATAAATAGATTTTTTTGCCTGTTTTCAAGGCAAAATATATAACAAAGCTTACCTAATTCTACTATGAGTTGTGGATTCTAGTTGATCACTCCCTGATAGCTGATGAAGTTTTGTTTTTTCTAAGTGTTCCATATAATTATGGATCATCTATTTAAAAAAAAAGAAGGAAAAACATGAATTAAAATGAACATTACTCAGAATTAAAAGATATACTGTATATAGGAATAATTCACTTCTATACAAGTTTCATACTTATGTCTTTACATCTGAGAACTACTCAGTGATGTGCAAAAGGATTTTAGAAATATATAAGTTTAGGAATAGCATTTGGTGAAACCAACATCTTTAACAGATCAAAACACTTTTCATAACTGTTTACATGTTATCACTACTCCGACTAATCCTGGATAAGTAGTTCAGGAAAATAAGAATGAGAGGGAAAATGATAGGTCACGGGTTAAAAGCAGAAACTAACATTTTTGGAAACTATCCATAAAGTAAATAAAGAAAAAAAAAATGAAAGAAACATGTGAAACTTGAAATGAGCCAATGTCCTGATGTGATTTTTCACCAATCAGCCAAAAGTATGGAAGTGTAAAAATCATTTCTAATTCAGTAAGCACAGAGAATTACTATATGTAGTTTTAACTTGGGTCTGTGGAAAATGTAAATTTTTTATTTCCAATTCTGAAATGAAAAAATTCCATTAAGATACTAAACAACAGTAGGGATGAAACACATTTCTCCTCTATATTGCTTTTATGCTAACTTCAGGTGATTGTATGGAATATACTTATCTCTCTGACTTTTCAGGTCAAAGATTAAATTTTAGGAAACTGTACCCTGAATGATATTGTCTGGAACCTTAAAAATGCATGGTAATTTCTAAGGGAATGTGAAGTACCCAGTATGATTTTTTTAAATAATCTCCAAATTTTAACTTAAAGACAAAAGTAAAATGCACATAATTCAACATATATTTCAAATACATATTTTCAAAATTATAATCTAGAAGCCTCATATTGAAAAGTGTTAGATTAAAAAAAAAGAGTAGACCGTGAATATAAGTTCACGTAAGAATGTTTGTGTAGGAAGCAGGCAGTTACATATTATTATATGCTTTATATTGTGAGGGACTTAAAAAGGTAGAAAAATTATTTGGAAACTCTGGGTAGATTCTTGGAAGCAGAATATTTACTATATCCTTACTTATTTGGAAGAGAAGATGTAAATATGGACACAGCTATAAATATTTACCAATGTACACAAAATTTTTGACTGTACTGAAAGAAAACTTTATGACTGAAGAAAATGAAAATGAACGACCAATTTTTTTTAATAATCAAAATAACAAATCTTTAGTAAAGCAGTGTTATTTAAGAGACATGCAAATTACTTTATCCAGTGCAATTTACTGATCAAATTACATTTTTCTTCTGAACCAGTAACAGTTATGCCCTTATTTTATTGACAAGTCAAAAAGCGGCACAAAAATTATCAAAAAATCCTTCATGCTATTTCTACATAGAGAACACTTTTACAAGAAGACACACAGTGAAGAGGGCGGAAAACTAAAGGGAATAAGACAGAAGGCATTCAATGCTTTAAAATACATTGAAAATATTATAAAATAATTACAGTATTTGGGGGTTACAGTGAAAAGTTTCCTACTATACTATATAAAGGCAGTGTTTATGGTCACAAGGGTTTTTTGGAGACTCTGTGTCCAGCAAATCTTAGAAGTAATTTAGTCATTTTCTTTTAAATAGAAAAACTACTAAACCTTTCTGAAAGCGTAAGGAAATGGGTTATAATTTATGTCTGATTTTAAATTGGGTAAAAGTTGTAACTATTTCTATCTAACTCCACTGTGGTACTACTGTCCCATCATCATAAAAATACACTGTTACCTATAACAGTCAATACATCAACCAATATAATGATTAAAGATTGTTATTCAAAGATTGAATGGATAAGAAATAAATTAAATTTTAAAATTTCTTTAAAAATAAAGCTAACTCTTATCAAATTCAACTCTGTCAACTGTTAGTTAATTGTCAGTCAATTAACAGTCAACCATTTCTAAGCTTCACAAATGAATTTAAATGGTAAAACTGGATGTTCTTTAACTATTTAAAAAAGAGGCAAGAAATCCCTTCTTCATTCCTCATCATTAATATCTATTTTCTATAAATATAGTAGTCAAGCAGTAAGCATTTGTTAATTGCCTCTGTGCTGGTCACTGATACGCACTAGAGACAGGAAAATGAAACAGGGACAGCCTCTTCTTTCAAAGAGTTTATGTGTTACATGTCCCCAGACAGGGAAATACAGACTACATAAAAATTCCCGAGAAAATCAGATGAGGTCTCTGGAAGGAGATAAATCTTAAACTGAACCTTGAAGGGAGCTAAAGGAGTCAAACAAGTGAAGATGATGAGGGAAAGCATCCCAAACACTGCTAAGCACATACACATCTTAGATGCAGAGAGAAGACTCTTCACAATTATAACAGCAAAGTTCTCAGCTGCTCTTCTCTGAAATCAGAAAAGCTCCTATCTGAAACTTTAACCAAAAGCAACTGAAAAATGGGGAATTCCAAAATATCCTTTTCAGATAGTTGGTCCCAGATCTCATTTTAAATAAATAGTTCACAATAGTGTATCCAGCTTGGCTTCCAAATTATCAGAATCACAAGATTTGAGAACTGGAAGAGATGTCAACAGTCATGTCAAGTCCAATAAACACCGGAAAGGAATTCACAGTAAAGATACTCAGAAGGAGCCATTCAGGAATTCTCTGAGACTTCTAAGGAGGGGGCAGTCTTCGAAACCTGACTTACATCATCGCTCAAATTAAACTTCCCTCTCCAAATTTACCAACTCTCTCTTAATTGCCAAATGTAAAGGGCTCTGTTCTCAATTCTCATTCTTAAGCTATCTTAAGCATTTGAGACTACTGATCACTTTGTCAGTCAATAAACATTTATTAAGCACATCTATTTGCCAGCCACTGCACTAAACCCTGGGAATACAAACAGAAAAAGAAAAGACAACTCCTGAACTCAATGAGGGAAGACAAGATACATAAGGAAGCTGGGGGAAAGGGGGAAGGGGCAGCATGTGTAGAGTTGAGGGAGATAAGGGTCCAGTCCCAAGGTCTATGGAAATTGAAGAGATGACTGGTCTGCGAACTCTCTTTAAATGGAGGCTTTAGGAAGAGTTCTTTGTTCCACCTTCCAATCAAAGGGGCAGAAGATGAGTACTCCAATTTCATAGGAGATCTCCTGGATAAGTTCTTTCTGTAAGTTTTCATTATACTGATCTTTTCTGGTTTTCCTATCTGTCCAAACACTCTTTTCCAATCTCCTTTGGTGGTCCTGCAGCCATGCCACACCCACTAACAATAAGTGCCTCCAAAGTCTCTCTCCTGGGTCCCTTTTTGTTCCATACTGTTCTCACTTGGCAATCTCATGAGCTCCCATGAATTCAACTGTTCTCTCTATGCAGATGACTCCTAGATCGGTCATCTATCTTTTTCCTGTCTCCTGAAATACTGTCATGTATGACCAATGGCCTATTTTGAACATCTCAAAATGTCTATCCCAGAGGCACCTGGAGCTCAACATGTCCAAAATAGAATTCATCTTTCCCTTCAAATGTGCCCCTCTTCAAAACTTCCCTAGTAGTCAAAGGTACTACTAACCTTGCAGTCACCCAATGCTTGAAGATAAACATTAATGTCATCATCAACTTTTCCTTCTAACTCATCCCACAAGTCCATTCTGTTGCCAAATCTTGTTTCTATCTTCACAAGTTCCACATACATCTCCTTTTCTCCACTCATACAGTCCTGATTCAGGCCTTTATCACTTCTTGCTTGGACTACTGAAATGGCTTTCTAATCAGTCTCCCTACCTCAAGTCTCTCCCTATTCCCCAGCCTCCACTCAGTTACTAAAGTGATTTTTCTACAGTATAGGTCTCGCTATGTCACTTGTGCTTAAGGATCTCCAGTGGCTCCCAAAAAGCTTTAGAATCAAATGTGAAATCTTCTCTTTGGTATTTAAAGCTCTTCACCACATGGCACATTCCTACCTTCTAAGTCTTCTTTTGCATGTACTCTCTGATCCAGGTAGTCTGGCCTACTTGCTGGTCCGTGCACATGCCACTCCATCCCCCATTTCTGTTCCTTTGCACAAGCTTAGAACAGTCTGCCCTTTTACCTTTGCTCCTTAGTTTCCCCGGCTTCCTTTGAAACAGTTCAAACCCCAGCCACTACGGCAGGCCTTTCCAATTCCCCCATTTGCTAATGCTGCCAGTTAAGAGGCACAGATCTGAATTTAAGTCCTGCCTCAGGTACTACTAGCTGTACAACCCCAGACAAGTTACCTACCTAAGCTCTGTTTGTCTCAGTTTCCTTAACTGTAAAACAAAGACAATGTGAAAGCACCTGCCTCCTAGGGTTGTTATGAGGACTGAAGGACATAAGAACACTTCAGCTTAGTGAATGCCTATTTACTTGTCCTTGTCCTTACTGTTCCATTTTCTTTTTCTAGGGTGACAGGTGCAATAATTACAGAACTACATTACTTTCATTCTTCTTTGCCGTAGTATTTCTTCACTTTACGTTTTGAGCTCCCTTACGTTTCTACTCATTTCTTCACTTTCTCTGCTGGTTTTTCCATGGGATTTTCCTTATGAAGATATCTTTCTTTTTTCTGCTGTCATTCTTTTACTTTATTTGAAGCATTTCTTGTAGTTTTGAGATGAAAAGAAACCGTATTTAGATGTAAGCTCTCATTCAGTCATCTTGCCTGAAATAAATGGGGTTATACTGAAAACTTACGCAAAAAATGAAATTCTGAATTCAAGTTAAGCAGCCCTGAGTTCAAATGCTAATACTTGTGTCTTTCTAGGCAAAGTACTTTATGTTCTAAGCCTCAAGAGATGATCAATTGGGGCGGGTAGGTGGCACAGTGAATAGAGCACCAGCCCTGAAGTCAGGAGGACCTGAGTTCAAATCTGACCTCAGACACTTGACACACTTACTAGCCGTGTGACTTTGGGCAGTCACTTAACCCCAACTGCCCTCCAAAAAAAAAAAAAGAAAAAAAAAGAGAGATGATCAATTAAGAGTAAAATGGGGCATCAGAACTCTCCTAATCCAACCTCTCATTTCACTAACAAGGAAAACGAGACCTACAGAGTTGAAGTGTCTCACTCAGAGTTACAAAGTCAGTCTCTTTATATGTAAAATAAGGATAAAAAAATTACTAACCACAAATTGTTGTGAGAATTCAAATAAGAGAAGATATATGAAGTTTTCTGTAAACCTTATGGTGTCATATAAACTTGAGCTGTTATTTTCACTAACAGTAAATTAAGGGATGATTGTTTGCTTTATAAAAAAATTCTTCACCTTGCAAGAAAGATTCACAATATTTTATTCACACTATGTTAAAAGCTGAAAGGAACATTAAGAGATCATTTAGTTCAAAATCCCTCAGATGAAGGAACTTGCTCCTAGACAAAAAAAAAAGCCAAGACTTGAACCTTCTTCATAGTACAATGCTCTCCTAGCCACACACCATCAACCACTCAAACAAGTCATTGATCCCCAGTGTCTCCTCATGTTTCTCATTGGTTCCTTGTGCCCTGGTATGGTGGTATGGTAACCTAGAACTCTTTTATGTTTATAGCCATCCTTTACAAGAACTCATCTACTTATGAACTTAATGACGAAACAAATCTGTCACCTCATCAATTTGGGAGAGCCCTCTAATAATGCATTTCATAACCTATTAATTCCTGCTCATTGCATGCAGCTCATATTCATATACTTCATGAGTTTGCCATAGAGGTTTCATCCAATGTCCTAAAGGCCTTCCTTGAGATCTCCTGATGTTACAATGGCACCAGTGCAGCACTCTAGCATTCCACCCATCATCTATTACTTGGCAACAACTTTTATTCCTGTGCTTCAAAGTTCTTCGTTCATCATATGTTGCAGCCTCTTCACACCCATCTTGTGCTTCCCCACTGCTGCCTGATGATCATCATTCTGAAATATCTGGAGACTGCTTTATTCTATGTCTTGCTCCAACGTGAAGAAAATGGATGTTTTAAAAAGATGGGTCTTTTGCTTTCCCTGAAAGACTGGGGTTAAAGAGGTTTATTAACTTCCCCAAGGCAATCCATCCCATTCTCCTATCCTGTTCTATCTGTGCCAGGTATACTTAACTGATGTATGAGTTTTACAGGTTTTCAATCCAAATGCACGTTCTGATCTGGCAAAGACATTTTTAATCCATTTGATCTTCCCTGTATGGATGTTCAAGCCATCCTAACTTCTAAAATGGTCACAAATCTCTTCTAAGAGGCTCTGTAATGGTTACGGACTTGATGCAATAATGTCATCTGAAAAACCTCACCATCCACAGAGAAACCCTCTTCAACGGAATCTGTGTGAGATCTCCATCATTACGGTGAATACCTTTGGTAAGCCTATATCTAGCTGTCTTGTGCTTCTCTTTTTTTAATCAGAGGATCACTGCACAAGCTCACATTTGATATGTCTTTCAAGAAATCTTGAATGATTTTGATGTATGGATAAGAGGCATTTTATTGGAAGAACTTTTAATGTAGACTTTAACATTAACTCTACCAAAGCAAATGCTTTTTCATAATCAACACTAAGTACAATAAGATCTTATGTTCTATACATCTTTTGGTTAAGTGCAAAATGGCAAAGATGTATTCCATTATTGAATATAATTTGTGAAAAATTAGTTGTCCCTTATTTATATCCTTATAAAGGAAGTCTTCAATTCATGTATTTGGATATCACATCAATCCCTAAGAATTTCCATGGCTGTATTCTCCAGCAAAGTATATCTATCAGTATAATTTATTGGTATAATATGGCTATTTTCCCTATCTTTGTTCTTTTTAGCACTATTTCTACTTCCCAGATAAATGTATCTGTAATTGTGATATTAGGTTCCAAATGCAGTGGTTCTACTGACCTTCATGCTGAAAAAAAGTTTGCCATGATAATTTTCCTGAATCTTTTTCATTTTTCTTCTGTTCTCCTTCTTCTTTTTTGATCCATAGATCAATCCATAGACCCCATAGGGGTCTTTAAAAATTTTCTTTAAAATGGTTCTACTCTGTACTGTTTCTGTCTACTTTATGAAATAATAATGTTCATAATTGAAAGGTTTTAAAAATAAGTTTATACTGTCACCTACTGTTGTCTTTGACAACCATCTCTTTCCACATAGCAAGTCAAATGCTGGAATGCTGGCTGAGTAAGGTATTTATTGGGTTCTTTTCATGTTCTTATTGTAACAACAGATTTGTAATGGTTAAATTTCTGTACAAAATTATTATGATCTTTGTTCATGTCATTTCTAATGTCCATTTCCCATTTCCCTTTGCTGATTACTTGCTTAAACAATTCAATATTGACTTGTATCAATGATACACCATCATTTTCTCAATATTATTCTTTCTTCTTGCTTTTTACTAAGTCTGGTCTTTGTCCTGAGAAGATGATGGTCTGATTGTCTGCTGTTAACTGATTGAGGGATGACTCCCATGATGACAACAACAAGTTTTTTCCTGGATGTCAACAATACAATGTAATATTTTTTTTGTGAACTATTTGGTACTTGCATTTCCAAGGCCTATCAATTCTTTTCACGAATTGTGTTCATGATATAAAGAGACTTCTTTGTAAACTATAAATTTTTAGCCTCTTTCTTTCATCTTTCTTCCTTTTTCTCACATATTTTTCTCATCATTCTCATTTTTTCCTCAACTTCTGATTGATGACATCAAATATCAGCATGTCTGCGAATTTAATCTGGAGCGTTTTATAAATTCTTCGTTCCCTTTTCTGTCTCTTTATCCTAACCATCTGGTTGATATTGGTGAATAAGCTGTGACTATCTTCATGGGGATCTTTCTGCAAACACTCGGCAACAAAGATGACCACACCTCACATTATATGATGTTCTTTGCTGCCTTCAGACATATGATAAAACCAAAGCAACCAGCTCCTTTCTTGGCCTTTCCAAGGACATATATGATCCATCCTTTCTTTTAGCTGCAAAATCTTTCTTTCTTCTCGTTTCATTTATAACAAAAATGTCAAGACTGATATGACTCAGTTCCTCCAGCAGTATGTCCACTTGTTCATTGGACCAAGATTCCACATTTAGAGGGTCAAAAAAAAGTTTACAGCCTAAAACTTTCTGAATCTTAGCACCCTCTGAACTCCTTTCCACATCTTTGGCTCTGATGACTGAAGTACAAGGGGACAAATATGCTGACTGAAGATCATTTCATAATTTTGTTTTGCAAACTGCCATAGCCAAGAAATTTGTCACCAAAATTAGCCAGCCTATATGATGATGAGCCTCATTATTTAGCAAGGCTGCTTCTTGAAAAGCATACTCAGTCTGCTGCCAAAGCTTTCCAGCACAGTAGAAACTGCCAGAGAATCCTCTCCACTTACACTGTCCCCAGGAACCTAGGGTTATCTCCTTGCCACAATGAGGCAACAGAACAGGACTTTCTGAAGTAAGACTTCTTGTATACGAGTCTAAAATCACTCTAATTTTTGTCTTCTCTTCAGAGCTCCATAATTCCAACTACTGGAATTCTCAAAATATAAAAGGTAGAACAAGCACTAGTAAGAACAATGAATCAATCAAAAAAGCAACAAACATTTATTAAATGTTTAATATGTGCCAGGTACTCTATTAAACCTTGTGGATACAAAGACAGAAGTGAAATAGTGCCTGCTCTCAAAGGGGAGATTATATGTACGTATATAAATACATACAGAAGACATACCAGTAAGTTTGGGGAGGGAGGTCACTAGCAGTAGGGGGAACAGGAAAGGGTTCATGTAGAAGGGAGTACATACGCTAAGTTCTGAAGGAAAGGAGGGATTCAAGGAGGTAAAGGTGAAGAGAGAGTTCGTTCCAAATATGGAGGACAGTTATTACAACGGATATGGAACATGGAACACCCTGCATGAGGGACAGCAGGCAGGCCAGTATATGAACTATAGAGTATAAGAATGGATAGGTAGGCAGGGAATAAAGTTTTGGAAGAACTTTAATTGCTGAACAGAAAAAGTCAAAATAGTCAAGAAGATAATTTTTTTAAAAAAAAAAGCAAAACCTTATGTTCTTTAAATAGGTTCAGGTCCCCAAGTACAGAAAAATTATTATTGCCAAGTTATTGCTTGTTAGCAGGTAAAATCACAGAACCACTACTGGTTATCTTTGAGAAGTCATGAAGGGAAGAACGAGATGAAGGGGTGAAGCAAGCAAGAGAAAAAAAGATCACTGAAAACTTGATAGGTTTTACAAAACTGAAAGGTGAGTAGATGATATTCCAACTGCTTTAAGAAGTCAAAATGGAGCTTTCATAGGAATAGGCAAAAGGGCTGAACAAGTTGTGATACATGAATGTAACGGAATACTATTGTGGTATAAGAAATAATGAGCAGATTGACTTCAGAAAAACCTGGAAAGAGATATGAACTAATGCTGAGTGAATTGAGCAGAACCAGGAGAACATTGTACAGAGGAATAGCCATACTGTGTGATGACTGACAGGCAATGCAAAGATCTAAGACAATTCCAAAAGAATCATGATGGAAAATGCTATCCACATCCAGAGAAAGAACTGGAATCTGAATGCAGATGGAAATATACTATTTGTTCTCCTTTTCTTTTGTTGTTTTGTTTTGTTTCTTCTTTCTTGGGGTTCCTCCTTTCAGTTCTAATTCTTCTTTACATCATGTATAATGTGAAAATATGTTTAATATGAATCTATAAGTAGAGCCAATATCCTATTGCATGTTATCTTGGGAAGGGGGGAGGAGATGGAAGGGGAAAAAATTTAAAACTCAAAATCTCATGAAAGTGAATGTTGAAAACTAAGAATAAATAAATTAATTATTAAAAAAGAACCAGTAAAAGAGAGGGAAAAACAATGAACAGGAATGTGTTCACATTCTTGCTATGAGTAATCATGTAAAATAACCTGTAACACAAATATTTACAATTTTAAAATTGTATACTGTCTGTAGCTTTTGATCTTTGCTCACTTGGATTCATACATGCCTGAAAAAGGAAGGATTTTCTAAAAGAGGACTACTGTACACCTGCATGCTATTTTATCAGGACTAAATCAGCTGAATATCCTTGTATCCGAAGAAGAAAGTATCACAACCATGGATAAGGATACTACAGAGTGAGTCTAAAATCATTTCTTAGTAAACCACTGAGGAGGAGGAGGAGTGAGATATTAAGAATGGTGTATCTATGTCTGAAATGTAATTTACCAAAGCAAAATCTTTGACATTCAGGAAACTGGCAATTAACAGAAAAAAAAATCTCTAGGAGAGTTGAAGCCTAGTCTCTTTCTCTTTAATTTTTAATCTTTTCCTTTCTCCTGAGTCCTTCCCAGATGTCTATATAATCAAGCCCAGACCTCTCCTACCCTTTAAAAAAAATCCTCTCTTGACTCTACCAATCCCCCAAAAGTGTTGCCCTACATCTTTCCTTCCTTTCACAGCCAAATTCTTCTCTAGTCTTTTACCTCCCACTCACTTTTGACCCCCTGAAATCTAGCTTCCAACCTCACTCAATTGAAATTTCTTTCTGAAGTTAACAATCATCTCTTAATTGCCAAATCTGATGGCATTTCCTCAACTCTTATCATTCTTTTATTTTTCCTTTTTGGGGGGTGGAGGGCAGGGCAATTGGGGTTAAGTGACTTGCCCAAGGTCACATAGCTAGTAAGTGTTAAGTGTCTGAGGACAGCTTTGAACTCAGGTCTTCCTGACCCCAGGGCTGGTGCTCTACTGACTGTGCCACCCAGCAGCCCCAACTCTCATCATTCTGGACCACTCTGCAGCATATGAATCCGTTGATCATCCTCTTGTCCTGGATAATCTCTTCCTTCTGGATTTTGACGACACTGTTTGTCCCTTGGTTATCCTGTTGCCTAACTGTTCTGTCTCCTTTACTGAATCACTATCCAAATACTGTCCTATAGCTAGAAGTACAATGCAAGGCTCCGTCCTGGTCATCACTCACTTCTCTTTTTTTTATATGCTCTCTCTTGGTAATTTTATCAGCTCTCAGGTTTGATCTTCATCTCTATGCAAATGATCAATTCCAATTTCTCTTCTCATCTACAGTACTACCTCTCCAACTGCTTATTCGACGTATCATTTCTTCCGGATTTTCCTTCACTTAGTATGTTTTCATTACCAATCCGTAATTCTTTCTTTTACATCTTTCAATTCCAGTGCATTCAAAACAGATTTAAGTTTTTCTCTTCAGTTAATTATCTTTGATGTACAGGCCATAAATTCTGCTATCTGCTTCCCTTTCAGTTTCTTTTTTTCAATTTTCTGATTTTTCTCAAACTATTTAGGAACATTCTGTCGAGGTTCCAAGTTTTCTTGGACCACAGAGCCCTCTATTTATCAGATGTTGGTTCAATTTCCTTTGTCTTGCAATAATGATTTAGAGATATTTGCCCTAATTTAGATGTACAGGTAGCCACTGTACCTTCTGTTTTAATATCTTCCCTATTGATTTATCTGTTAGTTATTTTCTCTAAAATAATACTTCAAAAAAAAATTTTTTTGGAGGAAGTCAGGGCAATTGGGGTTAAGTGACTTGCCCAAGGTCACATGGCTAGTAAGTGTTAAGTGTCTGAGGCCAAATCTGAACTCAGGTCCTCCTGACTCCAGGGCCGGTGCACTATTTACTGCACCACCTAGCCGCCCCTCCAAAATAATTCTTTTATTGATATTTTCTATTTCTTAATTCAGCATAGTCATCCCATGTATCCTTCTTCCCTTCCCAGAGAATCTATTCATATGACAAATAATGTTTTTTTAGAAAGGGGGAAAAAAATCAGCACAACTAATCAATATATTGAAAAAGTCTGAAAACAGGTGCAATGTATAAAATGCAATGTATAAAACCTGTAGACCTCCTACCACCACAGAGGGATCAGCTGGGGATGTCTTCACATATATTTTCATTTGAATCCTCTTAATCTTTATAATTTTGTTACATTTACTTCTGATTTTTTGGTAGTCTTTCCATTTACATTACTGTAGTTACTAAGTATATTATTTCTTGGGTTCTGGTTACTTCACTGCATCAGTCCATATAGTTCTAACCATGTTTCTCTATATTCATAACACAAACAATTTTGTATAGCACAGTAATATTCTGGTGGATCAATACACAAATTTTTTTTTTCATTTTGCAACTATTTGGAATGGGACTCCCTTCCAATCACTGCTTCTTGTGTTTTGTTATCATCATATAGAAATGCTGCCAATTTGGGGGGATTTGGTAGCTTTACAACTTTGCTAAAGCTATTGTCTCAATTAGTATCTTTGTTGTTCCCTAGGATTTTTCCAAGTAAACCATCATTTAATCAATAAACAGGGATAGTGTTATCCCCTCTTTACCTTATCTACATTCCTTTAATTTCCCTTATCCATAGAAATGACAGATAAACTATCTTATGCTCTCTTAATCTGCTTGTGGTATCACTGTTTATTTCTAAATCATGTACTGAATTTGATCTTCTCTTGGGATATGATATGAAATTTACGTGTTTATTTGGATCTGTATCTTTTATTTGCAGCCCCTGAAATGATTTCTATTTTTATTCCATTTTGGTCTGTGAAAGATATATTAACTATTTGTTCCTTTTTATATTTATTTCCAATATCTCTATGCTCTAGTACAAGTTTTAATTTTTGTTAAAGTAATATGTAGTCCAGAGAACTATGTATATATTCTTTTGTTGTCCCATTTAGAAAATGTCATAAGTCTTTTAACTCTAGTTTCTCCAGCAATTTGTTCAGTTCCATATTTTCCTTTTTGTTTATCTTTCTATCAGACTTACCCAAAACTTGGAGAGGGACATTGAAGTTTCCCATCACTATTGTGTTGCTGTCTATGTCTTCTTGTAGCTCAGATGTTTCCTTTACAAATTTGGTTAAGGCATTAGGAGCATATACTTATTACTGATGTTGGTTTGTTTTTTGTGGTTCCTTTCAGCATAATATGGTTTCCTTGTTTATTCCTTCTTACTATTGGAAGGTCTGTTTTTGCTTTTTCCAGCAAGAATGCAACTTCTGCTTTTTTGGATTCATTTGATACACAGTAAAAAACAAAAATTTCCATCCCTCAGTTTTATTTTGCATATATCTTTGTTTTTTAGGTATGTTTCTCGTAAGCAACAGATTGTAGAGTTTCATTTTCTTGTCCAATCTGTCAGTTTTTTTATTTTGTTAAACTGTTTAATCCATTCACATTTAAAGTTAGGAGAATTAGGTCTATATTTTCTTCCATCTTGCTCTAATACTGGATTGGTTTTTTCACTTTATGATTGTTCCCCTCTTCTGCTATACACACAGTACTATGTTCCTTCAGTTATTTACTTTAATCTTTATTTAAAGTGATCCTCTTCCAACTGGCTCTCTTCTCACCCCAATCCTTCCACTCATTTGTTACCCCTTGTCCTTTGGAGTTTTGTTTATTAGTTCCTTTTTTCTCTCCAACTTTTATATGGTTATAGAATTCTTTCTGTCTTTTCTTCCTCTCAGTCAAGTTGATCCCACATCCTGTCCTTCCCTTCTACTAGTACATTTTTAAAATTTCATTTTTTGTACCCCTTTCCAAAAACGATTTCTCTTACTCTCTTCATCATCCATCCCCTATCTACTATACCCTCATTCTTTCATTCATGATCCATATAATTATTTGTTTTCTTTGTTTTCTCTGTAATCCTCATGAAATCTCTTAAGGTATCATTTCTAGGGTTGCTACTCTAGATGGCTTCTGCCACTGACTTGTAGACTTTTACCCTGTGAATTCACTTTTTCCATTGTACCTCACTCCCAAAACAGTGCCAATTATTGCTGGAGTAAGAGAGGACAACACCCTATGGTAGGGACTCTGTCCTATCATGTTCCTGATTATGAAGCCTGTTACTAATCTATACTCTTCCCTGGTTACCTTTTTCCCCTTATTTTCTTCAAAATCTCTCCTCCCTGAGTCCATGTTCTTTTACTCCAGGTACCAGTTGCCCCAGGGATTCTGCCCATTATTTTTGCTTTGTAGGTCACAAATTCTGCTCTCTTAATTCTCATTTCTCTTTTGAATTACTCAAGAACAGTGTGCTATGGTACCATGTTATTCTACTCACATTTCACAAAGTCCCTCATCTCATTAAGAAATGAATCATTTTCTTTTGTTTTATAATTATTTATCATAAATGACTTACTAGATCTAGAGGATATGTTTCCTGCTGTTGTTACTGTTTTCCCTACTGATTTATCTGCTTAGATTCAAGGACTTTGAGTTTTCTCCCCAAAATCTTTGAAAATTTCATTCCCCTCCCCGAATCCACTTTTTCCTTTTGTTCACTTTTTGACTCCTTCTCTTCTGACTGTGGTTCCCTTAGGAGCTAGATCTCAAAGTATCTTTAACTTCTTTCCACACTGGGTAATTTATGGTTCAACCAGCCTAGGTCTCTGCCCCAAACAACTTTTGGGTGGTCAGAACTGACCCTAGTTGGATGCTGTGCTTTTTCCATCAGGTTTAGTAAAGTATATTCCTCATATACACCATGTTGTGTCCTGTCCTGCTCCCTCTGTTCCTCAGTTCTCAGACTTGGTATGAGCAGTTTAGAGAATTGCAGCATTGGTACTACAGGGTTATCTACTCTGGCACTGGCTCTGATGGTATTATAGGGTTATCTGCCCTGATACCTACTGTTCAGATCTTTGCAGCACTGGTTCTATGGGACTGTGGTCCCTGGCAGGCTTCTTTTCCTGTATGATTACAACCATGCTGTCTCTCATGGCCAGGGCAAATTTTCACAGCCTAGGGCCAGGGAGTCATAGAGATGACTCTGGAAAGAAGGGAGGAGGGATCAGGTTCTTGAGAATTGTTTCTAAGTCTGTGCCATGCCCTTGGGTCTGCTGGTGTAGTCTCACTGCCAATAGCATGGGAGGTGGGGGGAGGGATGCCAAGCAAGCTCAAGGTTAATGACTATTAGTTCATGGGTAAGGGGCTTTTTAGGGGGAGAAGGGATTATTTTAAACCTTTTTTTGGATTCTGGGTATCCTAGGACATGGAGCCAGTTGAAGCTGTCTTATCTTTGAAAGCACATAATTTCTGTTTTGGAGAGATGTAAGAGGTCATGAGGATCAGAGAAAACATCTAGTTCTCTATCTTATTACTCACATAACCTGGAAGTCTCTCTGCTTGTGTTTTAGGTTTTTTCATCTCAGTTTTCTTCCTCCCAAGACCTCTGATGCTTTTAGTTTTTTTAAATTTTTTACCCCCTTATAATCCTGTCACTCAATTTCTGATTCCTCCTCCACTGAAAGCAAGTATCCTGGTGACTGTATCTCAATGATGTCTCGGCTTCCTCCCACTCAGAGAATTTACTTTTCACTGCCCTCAGTACCTGCCTTAAGAGGTTTCTGGAGGGAAAGGAGTGGTCTTTTTTCTTTCAGGTCTGGTACAGTCCCCATTATATAAATGCTAGCACTGTGACTCACTTTCCTTTGTTCCTTAATTCTCTGGCTAAAAGCTGCCACCATTGGAAAAGTTAAGGTCCCCTCCTTCCTATAGCTATTCCTCTTCCACAAGTGGGTGGGGGCAAGAGTAGACTTCTACTGCACTGTCACAAAACAGTGGGGGTGAGGGCAGGGTGAAATGATAAATTCTGTAGTAGTAAAGAAAATGTTGGATCCTAGAGAACAGGCCAGTAGATGCGGAGAACTGGAACTAGTGGGAAGTGGGAGGTGCTAGAGACTAGCATTCTCTGTTATTAATTCATAAGACTTATTGTTACCTTGTTAGGTTTCTTTGATAATCTTGGCCTGTAGAAATAGTTGTAATTAATTTTCCTGTGATGCATAACTCTTCTTTGGGGAGAGTTTTTGGGAGTTAGTGAGGTCTAGGGAAAAAATGTCTAGTCCTTCCATCTTATTGGTCATTCTGAAGTCCTTATTGACTATTTCAACCAGAATATCTCATAGGTATTTCAAATTCAACATTTTCAAAACAGATCTATTATCTTTCCAAGAAAATCCAGCTTTCTTCGGAACTTCCTTATTTCTATCAAATCATTTTACATGCATGTACTGGCTTGCTATTTAAGGGAATCCTGGTCATAGATCTAATCATATTACTCCTCTACTCAAAAAAACATAAGTAACTCCCCCTCCTCACACATTTTGGGTTGTTGTTTTGTTTTTTTGTTTTTTGCTAACTCTTTCCTGCTCTGCAAAGCCCTCCCTCTGTTCCTCAGTTCTTTGACCTAGAACTATCATGCTTTTCCAGAGATTTCATATTACTCCCCTCTATGATGTACTTTATTATGTACCTTATAGTTTGCACACCCTCTCCTTTCCTGTCTTTGTGCCTTTGTTCTAGGTATTTCCTATGTCTGGAATGCTTTCCCTTCCCTTGCCTGCCAAGTTTCTACTCATCCATTAAAACTCAGTTCAAATGTAACCCCCTCCACAAAGCCTTACTTGGTGTTTCCTTCCCATACCTCTAAACCCTTTTTTTGTAATCTTTTCCTCTAGGCCTCATTCAACTTTTGTTTTTAACTTCTCTACTGCACTGATCACCTATTATTGTGTGTTAAGTTGTCTGTGTATGTTTAGTTCTCCTATGCCATAAATAATATGAGAGGAAGGACCAAGGCCTCCACAGTATGCTGTGTAGGTGTGTAACACATGTTTTTTTGAATTGCTGAAGATTTTGCTCTGATGAAGATATTGGAAATGTTCCACTGTGCATACTACTACATGAAACACAATGGTCAGATGATCTAAATCTGGGTGCTATGTACACAGTAGGAACTTGGTAAATAATCGTCTAATGAAAGGGGGGAAAAAATCTACAAAAATGGGGGCCAGCAAGATAATAGCAAAACTAGTTTTTAAACTGAGGGCTCCTTTAATTTTTTAAAACTATTTTGGGGCAGCTAGATGGCCCAGTGAATAGAGCACCAACCCTGGAGTCAGGAGGACCCAACTTCAAATCCAGCCTCAGACACTTGACACACTTACTAGCTGTGTGACCTTGGGCAAGTCATTTAAACCCAACTGCCTTGCCTTCCCCCCTCTAAAAAAGAAAATCTGCTATTTTACTGGTATCTACATTTTCCAGTATCGCTTTCCCACTACCTTTTATAAAAAAGAAAAAAGAGAAAAAGCAGTTCGGCAAACTAATTAGCATGTTTAAAAAAATAACTTTTAGATTAACAGGCAGACCTTGCCAAAGAAGGCAAAAAGAGATTTGGGGCAGGGGGGGTGGGGGGAACAGAATGTGAGAAGGAAGAGTTAGGAGTGATAAAGAAGCGTTTGACCAAAACAAAAAAACAAAAAAAAAAAAGAAGAGGCCATATCCCTGGTTCTCCCAGAAGAGGCTAGGGAAGAAGAAGAATTGAAGTCATAAGGATGTTTTAAGGCAGGGGTGGGGAACCTTCAGACTCAAGGCCACATGTGGTCCTCTAAGTTCCCAAGTGTGGCCCTTTGACTAAATCCAACCTTCACAGAACAAATCCCCTTAATAAACGGAGCCGCACTTGGGGACCTAGACAGCCACATGTGTGGCCTTGAGGCCACAGGTTCCTCATCCCTGTTTTAGGGGATAAGCAAGAAGGAAGTCAAAATTGGAAAGTCAAAGCTATTCTTTTAAATGAAGGGCACCTAATCCCCCCTGAGATTTCCTCCACAGAGCTGTAATGTCTACTAACTTCACTTCATTTTCCTTGGGAAAAGATCAGTAATTTGTTATGGAAAAATCTGAATTCTCCTTGCCTCTGACCTAGGCCTGTGAGCTTTCTAACAGTTAATCATTTGTGCACAGGGTATTCTCTCAATCAAACAAACTGATGCCTACTCTAACTCCAGACTGGATGGTAGACCTTACGGTGGAAACAAGACATGAAAGTTGCATGTGGGTAGTACTGAGAGATAAGAACTTTACCCTCTAGGTTGCAAAATCAGTAAATGTCAGAGATGAGACCTGAATCCTGACCCTATCTGCTCTCTATTCACTACACCACTGCTTCAGATAAATTAGAAGTGGACACTTAAGTGAGAGAGAAGATTCAAAGATTCCACATAGGTTTCAAGCCTGGACGCCTGAGAGATGGAATGCCTGCATCATTGACAAAAATAGATAAGTCAGGTCACACTGCCAGTTTCAGGGAGATCAGGGATACAGGTTTAAACAATCTTAAATCAGAAGGCAAAGGAACATCTAGCTATAAATGTCAGCATAAATAATTGGAGCTTAGGAGACAAATCTAGGTTAGAAATATAGATTTGGAGATTCTAAAGGGAACCATAATAGATTACCACTGGAGTAAGAAGTGAATAACTATATCATGCTATCAAGAAGTCCAAGGAAAGGGAGGATTTCCAGAAAAATACTTTAAGCCAATTTATGCACCCTTTCTAGAGTCCAGCTATTACTAAGCAAGCTTGGATGACAGGAGAATGCACCCTATCAGGGAGCACTGAAGAGTTAATAAATGTTTTATCAAAAACTCCCTAGAGTTCAGGAATTAAATGTCATTGTTATTTAAAATCAGGAAGCTTTTATTATTGCTAACTGGCTACTTTAGAACAAGTTAAAGTGTCTTTCTGGAAATACAATAAGATTCAACTGTTTCCCAGAAAATAAACTATTCTAGATTTCAAAGGAACTTTAATATAAACTAGAGTGAATTTCTTTGTTTAAATAATGGCATAAAAGAAGTCTGGAGCCTTACCTCTGTGTGTCTTTGATGTAATGCATTGTATTCTTTCTTCAACTCTGATTCTCGCTCCTCAAGTCTGCTAACTGAAAATGGAGAAAAAAAGAGACGGATCAATATTACCAAATTATACAAAATTTACCTGGAAAAAAGTCAATCTTGAAGTCAAAAATTGGGTTTACCAACCCCTAATCATCTCTAGGACCCAATATTCTAATTGATTTCCATGAAGAACTGAGTGATCTAATTTCTTCATCCTTAATTCAAAATCTGATAGACCAAAAACCGTTTTAAAAAATTATTGCTTAGGATTCATCTTCTTAATGTAACTTAGTTTAAAATAAGTCATTGGCTTTGCCATGTATTTAATGCCTCTGAAAAAAATCAACTGTTTTATCAAATCATTCTTAAAAATCCCAATGGAGACCTCCCTGTCCTAACTCAAATACCAAATAATGATATTACAAACACCAGAAAGTTGTCTCTTTTCACTATATAATACCTGAAAGTATCAACATTTATTTTTTTTTACAAGTTCTTTATTCTTATACTTTACACTCTGTACTTATCCTCTTGCAAATTTGGCTCCCTCTGCTGATGCTTTTTGGTAAATACTTCAGTTTGTTCATTTGATACTGTGGAATGTTTCTTGAAAAACAAAGTTTAAAGAAAAACTAAACCAATGGAATATTCTGTTAAAGCATCTGCACTGTGCAGAGGAAGACCTATATAGAAAATAAATATCCTGGCAGAATGTCTAACTTTATTTCATTTATTTTCAAAAAGAAAAAACATTTTTTATTAAAATTAAGAACCCTTTCCTAAAATGAAATATTCCAAGTGGAGTCAACTTAACAAGAATTGATCAGATACCTGTATACACACAGCATTATACTAAGCACTTTGGAGGCATAAAAGATAAAACTATGGTGTTCAATCTAGCTAAGAAGATAAGATGTATTCACACAAAACAATCAGTGAAAAATACAAGTTAACATATATAAACAAATATCATTATACAAGATGTATGTTATAAGCCAAGTGCTACAGGAAAGGTCAGAGAGGGGAGAAACCAATGTGGGGTGAGGCAATCAGAAAAGGCTTTCATGATCAAGACGGGGATCAAGCAGTACCTTAAAAAACTTGGCAGGTAAGAAAAGTATCCAAGGTAATAAAAATTACATAAGCACAAAGATAGAGGAAAAAGTAGGCATGGCATATAGGGACAGTACTGAGAGCCTTGGCAAGAGGAGAGGCTTAATGCTGGGGGGTAACAGGAAAGGAGTTTAATAAGTTAAGAGAAGGATAAGATAAAAGACTAATCTGGCAACAATATGTCAGATGGATTGGAGAAGAAGAGAGTTGAGCCAAGAAAACAATTAGTAGTGGTAACTTCAATGTGATAGGGAGAGCCTGTATGATAGTAGTGGGAATAAAAAGGATACAAATGTAAAAAAAAAATCTGAGTGATGAAGACCTCAGAAGAAACATTTGATAAATTGTTTGTTGAATTAAGGGGGGAAAATGGCGTCTCAGAGCTTGGAATATTGGGAGAATGGTAGTGAACATTAAACAAATGAGAAAGATGAAAAATGGAACTAGATTGTAAAATGAAGAGGTTTTTCTGGTTTTATTTGTTATTCTTAAGAAATACAATAAGCATTTCCATAACAAAGTAGAATAGAAAAAAAGATTGCACATGAAACTGCAAATTTATTATGTACAACTCGCTTTTCCTTCTAAACATAATAAAGCTATCATGTAACTTTTTTCCTCTCCCCCCAAGATGGCTACCACTAGACACACACACACGCCTATATATCTATATTAGTGTGTGTGAGTATACTATACATGCTTCTATTTATCAGTTCTTTCTCTGGATACAGATAGCATCTTCCTTCATAAGTCCTTTTTAGTTAATTTGGGTACTCAAAGTTATTAAAAATAATATTGCTGTTATTGTATACAACATTCTCTTGGTTCTGCCATTTTACACTTCATTATTTCATCCAAGTCTTTCCATGTTTTTCTAAAATCATCAAGCTCATCATTTCTTATAGCACAGTATTATTCCATCACAATCACGTATCATAACTTATTCAGTCATTCCCCAATTGATGATGATCCCTGCATTTTCCAGTTCTTTGCCACCACAAAGAGAGCTGCCACATTTTAAAACATATGGGTTCTATCCATCCTGCCCTACCGGAAAGTCAGAGGGGCGAGGGGGAACAGATTGGGTGAGGGGTTATACAGTGGGATCGCTGTTTTGAGGTGTTGGGTAGGGGAAAGATGGGGAGAAAATTTGTAACTCAAAATCTCGTGGAAATGAATGATGTAAACAAGAAAATAAATAAATTAATTTTAAAAAAACATATGGGTTCTTTTCCTTTTTCCCTCATCATCTTGGGAAACAGGCCTAACATTGTTATTTCTGGGTCAAAGAGTATAGGCAATTTTATAACTCTTTGGGCATAATTCCAAACTGCTCTCCAGATAAAGAGGTTTTATATTCAGTTTTAGATAACATTAAGTTTAAGGTGATGGCAGGAAATATAATTAGAAATGTGGGGGAAAAAATTGTGTATGAGAGCCTGGAATACTGGGAGAATGGGAGTTACCACTGAAACAAATGAGGAAGATGGGAAAAGGAACCATAGTGGAATACAAAGAGGTTTTTAAGTTCAGTTTTGAATATTCTAAGTTTAAAAAGATGGCAGGAAATCTAGTCAGAAATGTCATATCAATGTAGAGAGGTCAGGTTCTATGAATCTGACATAGCAAGTTGATAAAAAGATAAAGAATAGATGAACTCTCCAAAGTGGAGAGCTGAAAGGCTAATGCATGGAGAAAACCAAAAATATAAAATAGCAGATGTTTATACTTAAAGCAAAAGCAAAAATGGTTAGTGAAAGAGAGAGAAAAATAGAAGGGTAGGAGGAAAATAAAAACAAAAGTGTCATGAACCAAGAAATGTAAGATTTCAAGAAGGTACTCTACTCAACCAGCTAAACTCAGTGCTTCCGCTTCCTTCCTTTCCTTTCATCCTCTTCTACACCTTTGGCAATCTGGCTTTTGACTTCATCATTCAACTGAAACTATTCTTCAAAGCTACCGATGAGCTTAACTTCCAAATTCTACTGGTCTTTTCTCAATTTTCATCCCTCTTGACCTCTTGGTAGCATCTGATATTGCTGATCACTTTCTCTTCCTGGATGCCGTTCTCTCCTCTTACTGAGGCAGGGAGGTGGCATGATGGATGGATTACTGTGCCTGAAGTCGGGAAGATTTGAGATCAAATCTGGTCTCAGACACTTAGCAGCTGGGTAACCCCGAGCAAATCACTTAACCTCTCTCTGCTTCAGTTTCTTCAACTGTAAAATGGAGATAATAATAGCACCTACTCCCTAGGGTTACTGAGAACATCAAATGATACATTTGTAGCAATTAAAACAGCGCCTGGCACATAGAAGGAACTTAAAAAATGCTTGTTTCCTTCCTTTCTCTCTCAATCCTCCTTTAGTTTTCCTCCGACCTGTCTGCTCCTTCTCAGTCTCCTTTACTGCATTTCATCCATGTCACCCCTACTCACTGTGAGTATCTCCCAAAGTTCTGTCTTCGGCCTTCTTCTCTTTTTCCTTTATATTCTCTCACTTGTTGATCTCATCAGCTCCAAGAGTTCAATGACCATCTCTAGACAGATAATTCCCAGATCTATAAATGCTGCCCTCCTCAAGGAGTCTCTTGAGTTGTAATCCTGCATTATCAATAGCCTATTCAACATTTCAAACTGTCCAAAACAGACCTCATTTTCTTCCCCTTGCACTCCCAAACCATCTTTCACCTTCTCAATTTCTCCATTACTGTTTGGGGCACCATCATCCTTCTAATTACCCAGGTTTGCAACTTCGGTATTATCCTTAAACATTCTTATTCATTCCATATGTCCAATTGGTAGCCAAATTTTGCCATCTATTTTCTCCACAACATGCTGGATATACATGATGCCTTTTCCCCAGCCACACAGAAACCACTCTAGTTCAGAGGTCCATCACCTCTTAAAATAGCGTCCTAAGTGATCTCCCTGTCTCAAAAGTGTCTCTCCTTTCTAATTTATCCTCCATACAACTGTCAACCTAATTTTCCTATATTGTCGTTCTGATCTTAACCCATACTTGAATGGTTCTCTTACCTCTGGAATCATACATAAACTCCACCATTTGGCATTTAAAGCCCTTAACCTGCTGCCTCCTACCTTTCCAGTCTTCTCACACTTTAAGCCTCTCCCTAACTACAGTTCAGCCAAACTGCTCTGACTGACTGTTCCTCACACAGAATATTCTATCTGCCTTCTCAATGACTGATCCTTACGCCTCCCTTATACCTTACCTCCACTTTTTAGAACCTCTGATTTTCTTCAAGGCTCAGCTCAAATGCCACCTTCTGTAACAGGCCTATCACAGACTCACCAGCTTTTAGTGCCTTCCCCTATAAGCTTACATACTCTCTAGGTTGTCTTCTATATGGCTATTTAGATGTCTACCCCCAATTCCACTAGAAGAATGTAAGCTCTTTAAAGACAGGAACTGTTTTTGCTGTTTTCTTTGCATCCCCAAAGCTCCAGACAGTGACAAAATTGACTGACTGAAGGATTGATCAATAGTATTAAATACAAAGAAAGAGGACACTAGCCCCCAAAAGATCAATGGATTTGAAACGGAGGCTGTCACTGCAATGTTAACAAAAGGAGTTTCACTGGAATGGTAGGAAAAGAAGCCAGGTAATAGGAAAGTAGTATGTTAAGAAATAAAGGTAGGCAGCAAAAGGAAGGAGAAAAACCAGAATATTAGAATGAGTTTCTCGGTCAAATGAAAAGGATTTTTTTAAATAAGGAAGACTTTTTTATGTCTGAAAACAAAAGCAAAAGGAGAGGAGGTAGCAAAGAAAATAACTGGAGGAATATTCTTCTGCCTTATGAAAGACAAAGGGCTTAGGATTTATATCAGACAGGAAGAACAAAATTATTCCTCTGAGAAGACAGAGAATTATGACAGGGAAACTATAAAGGAAAGGAGAATGAACTCATACCAATGACATCTACATTGCCAAATCCAGTGGCCTTTTCTCAATCCTCATTTTTCCTGACTTCTCTGCAGCATCTAACACTATTAACCATATCATGCCATCGTGGATGCTCTTTCCTTTCTGAGTGTTCATAACAACGATATCTCTTAGTTTTCTTGTCTAACCTATCTGACCACCACCCTTGTGACCACTCCTCAGTCTCTTTGGCTGGGTCATCAACCGTGTCCTGCCCCCTTATTGTGGGCATACCTCAAGGTTCTATTCTGTCAAATCTATTTTCCTCACTATACTCTATCTTAATGATCTGGTCAGCTACAGAGATCCAGCTTTAGTTTCTCTCTTGGGAGTCAGTTCCACATCACCAATTTTATCTCTCAATTATCTGAAACTGGATATCCTATAAGCTCCTAAAACTCAAAATGTAAAAAACAGAACTCATTATCATTTTCCCAAAATCCAATCTGCTTTTAAACTTCTATGTTTTGTCAAGAGCACCACCATTCCATCAGTCATTCAAGTTCATGACCATTCAAGACCTCAGCACCATCCTCAATTCCTCATTCTCCCTCACACCACACATTCAATTAGTTATCAAGTAAGGTCAATTCTGTACAATACTTCTCACATCTGCCTCCTCTATACTTACATGGCTACCACTCTAATTCAGACCCTTATCACCTTTCATCTGGGCTACTGCAAGAGCCTCCAAATTGGTCTCCCTACCTCAAGCCTCCCCATCCAATCCATTCTTCCACAAAGCCAAAGTGATATTCCTAAAGTACACATCTGACTATATCATTCTCTCACTCAAAAAACTCAAGTGGTTCTTTAATGCACATTTTACTCACCTTCCTAGTGCAGCCATACTGGCCTTGTTATTCTTCAAGTAGAACATCATAACATTGAAATTTTCCATGACTTTGCATAGGCGAAATTCCCTATGGACTGGAATACATTTTCTTCTCACTTCTGTCTCTGAAAATCCATGGTTTCTTTCAAAGATCAGCTCAAGCATCATTTCCAATATGAGTCCTTTCCAACTCTTCCCAGCTGTTAGTGCCTCTTTCACTTGCCTAGAAATCAGCTTATGTTTTCTTGGGGAATATTTTGTACTTACTTATGCTCTTACATATATTATTTCCCCTGCTAGACAGCCAGCTTCTGAAGGGTGGGATCTATTTCCTTTGTCTTTGTATCCCTGGAACCTAGCATAATGTCTGACCAGTAACAGACGTTTTATAAAGGCTTGTTAATTATAACTGGGCAAACTAGAGGCTTGATTTTCTTAGTGAAGCACTATCTCCTAAAGTTTAAGGTTAGATGGGAAATTGTAGCTTAATGAGAAAGATGGTCTCTGCCACTCTGCCATAATTCAATTGGTCAATAAGAAACTGATCAAAGGATTGCTAAGTATCAAATTATCTATCAAGGTGAAGAAATTTTAAAGTAACATCACTAACTCTGTATTCCTTCATTGAAAACACTGCCCATATTCTATCTGATGCTTAATTCCAAGTATTTCATAAGTATCAAAAAAACTTTGTTTGGAAGAAGGGACTACAGATTATAACTCATGTAGAAATAATTCCTGATATTCTAATTAATCATTTATTTTCCCTTTAGCACATATCTATTCTGGTCTCTAGATTCTTTATGCTTCCCCTCTCATACATCATGCAAATCTGCTCAATTCACTGCCATGTGACATTCTTATGGTCACCTCAAAATGATAAATGATGAACCACCTATCCATTTACTTTCTCCCTTTTTCAAAATTACATTGATCTAAAAAAATTATCCATACTATCATTGGCATTAACTTACATTTTATATAATCACACTGATAATGGCAGCAGATAATGAAGCGGCTAGATGGCTCAGTGGACAGAATGCTGGACAGAGAGGTAGGAAGACCTCCAGTCCAAAATCCAGCTTCAGACACTTCCTAAGCTGTTTGACTTTGGACAAGTCATTCAACCTCTGCTTGCCTTAATCCTCAGAGAAGGAAATGACAAACCACTCCTGTATCTTTGCCATGAAAACCCCATGGACAGTGTGGTCCATAAGTTTACAAAGAGTCAGACACAAAACAATAACAACAACTACTACTACTATTAAACACAGACACATGTGGACAACCAGCTCAGCTCAATACTGGTCTCAATACTATCGTTTTATACAGATTTAGGATCAGCTTAATAAAGCTAAATGGAACCAGACTATGTCTACTATGTTCCATATAATTTTTTAACTAAACCTGTAATTCACTGGTACAGAAACTCCCTCTTACAATGTAAATTAGTAACCACTCACATGAGGAGGCTTCTCAATGATAAAAGGATGGAGAATCAGGAAGAGTAAAGGCAAAACCTAGTATGCCCTGGCTCCTGCTGTTTCAGAAATCTGGATCACCAACATAAGAAAAATTAAAATAAAATTATCTTTGTGCATTCAGCAATTAAAGACATATGAACAGGTTTTGACTGACTTTTGGTTTTTAAGGAAAGTAGTTCATGGACTCAGTAACAGCACAAATAAGGACAATGCTAACCAGGTCAGAGATCAACAAGCTACATACGGGACCCAACCAGTCACTGGACTGTGAGGTCCCTCAGAGAGGGCGAGCAGGGGCCTTTGCTTGTCTTGGTATCCCCAGCACTTAGCACAGTGCTTGGCACATAAGAGATGCTTAATAAACGCTGACTGACTGACTGGTTTCTAACCCAATGGTCCCACTAGAAAAATTTGTAGAATCTTTCTGATTTTAGAGTAACAGGTGAACATAATGGAAGTGGAAATAAGCATGAGAATTAGAAATCTTAGAGGGTGATAACAGCACCACGAATAGAGATGTGTCACCACAGAGGAACTTTGAAGGCTCAAACACATAACCTAATAATAAGCTTTTACAACAAAGGTCAGTAGAGTATGATCAAACTGGACCAACTCCTTAGCTTCTCCAGGCTACAGAATTCTCTCAATTTGGAAAACTCACAGATGTCCTTTTGCAAAGCAAGTTAAATCAGTTAAAGACCCTGGATTGTCCCTTTCTAGATGGCTAAGAGAGAATTTTGAGTACCTAGTGCTGTAAAAATGAATTCCCTCTGTCTCTAGTCTCCTGAGTACCAACAGTGGCAGGGGTAAAATTTCTAAAAGAAATGATTTTGGTGGACTCCATCTGCCACCACCAAAACTCTTACAGAATAGATCCTTCTTCCTCACGGGTTCCCTGTATTATCTCTGATCGGTGCACCCATTTTTTGAGAAGTTCCTAGATTTGATGTGTCTTTAAATAATTACAGGGAAATGGATATTCAAGTGGAAGAAAGGAGATCCCTTAGCTGACTTGGTGGCAATCTTGAGCCCCAGATAAAGGTGAGGGGGAAGTCATTATCCATCCTCCAGAGAAAAAAGGCGGCAGCCCCTGAACTGAAGAATCTAAAGTGACAAAGATCTGTTATATCTCCTAATGAGGCTCAGTCCCAGAGAAAGCAAGGTTTTGGCTAGTGGGACAGAGAATACTCAGTAGGCAGCCAGGAAGGAATGAGTACCATTATCAACTTGGGCCTCAGGATAAACTGCATGCAAGAGATTATGACCTCTTTGCTACAAATGAAACAGATAGTGGGGGTGGGGGTGGGGGTGGGGGTGGGGGTGGGAGTGGGAGTGGGAGGTTAAGTCTCAGTGGCTGTCAG
Source organism: Pseudochirops cupreus (assembly GCA_028627135.1). Classification (NCBI taxonomy): domain Eukaryota; kingdom Metazoa; phylum Chordata; class Mammalia; order Diprotodontia; family Pseudocheiridae; genus Pseudochirops; species Pseudochirops cupreus. Next base: position 144,314,107 of record CM053584.1, on the reverse strand, counting down.
AGGTATCACTGGTACTGTGACCTGGAAGTTAAAGAGTTTTTTAGTAACAGCTTTAAGGCTCTATAAATGCTGAAAGGTGCCACAAAGCATTTTTGAGACCTTGCCACCAAGTGGCAGGAGTGATGCTTATTGTATTAGGCTGGGATGGGCTCCCTTTAAAGAGTTTGTCTTCAGGATTTGGTTGGTCTAGAGGAATAGGGTTTGTGCCACTGGTGTTGCTTTCTTATTACCTTAAGCATAAAAATCCTAGAATATGGAGAGCCAGGTGCTAGAATTTTAATGAAATTCCTAAGACCATTTGGGGTAGCTCTCTGACCCAGCACTGCTTGACTGATAAATGCAGAGGCAGAAGGGAGCATTGAGTCCATTTCAAATGCTCCTTTTAATCTTCTTCTAAATAAGTTTATTTTTACTGAATTTTATGGTACATGAGTGTTCCATTACATTCCAAACCTGTGCCTGAAGCACTTGCCTGGCCTGAGCTAGCCCTAGCCCAGAACATGCCCCAAATATCCTTAGGACACAAATTGTGATATTCAAACCTGGTATCTTAAAGAAAGGCAAAAATAAAAATGGCTTTGATTCAATGAGGACTCTACCCACTCTGTACAACCAAACTACAAATCTGAGTTCTCCAAGTTTTCCTACTCAGAGCCAACTATTTTAAAACAGATGGTAACAAAATCAGTTTTGTGAAACAATGGGAGATAGAAGCAATAAAACGTTGAATGTCTAGAAAATAACTTTTAATCTAGATAAGTAGTAACAACTTGGCTTCACTTATTTTAGCTATGTAGAAGAGAAAGCAGATTATGGAATTACAGAATTCTAGTTGTGGAAAGAGCTGAAAAATTACCTAATTCAATCTTCCCAATTTTATAGACAAAAAAATTGAGGAGCAGAGTGATCAGGTGACTTACCTTATATCACATAGCTACCTAATATAGCTAGTTTCTTATGAAATGATAAATTTTGGAACTGAATTTAATTTGGAAAGATGTCTGTTGTATGCAGAAAAAGTTCATTTGGCAAATCCACAATGACTACAATGTTTATTTTATATTCTCCACAGTCTCATGTTTATGGTACAAAAGAAAATGTAAGCTCAAAGGCCTTATCTTATTTACCTGTAACATTACAGTAACAAAACACCTAACAAAAATGTATGTGGTAGGGCACCTGGGTGGTACAGTGAATAAACAGAGCACCGGCCCTGGAGTCAGGAGGATCGGAGTTCAAATTCAGCCTCAAACACTTGACACTTAACTAGCTGCATGACTTTGGGAAAGTCACTTAACCCCAATTGCCTTGCCTCCCCCCACCCCACCCCACTCCCCCCACCCCTGCCAAAAAAAAAATGGATGAGGTAATCAACTGCTCTTTCCTAGTGTCAACCTTCTCCCAGAAAAGAAATCTGGAAAGAAGCTTGAAATTACAGTACACAGAACTCTGCCCACTTATTAGTTATTTCAGGAGCTTCCTCTCATAGTACAAATATCTGGCTAGAAATACTTGGGTTCCTAAAATTCAGAAATTAACTTCCAATAAAAAAAAAATTCTGACACCTCAATGTTAACTTAGCATGTTAGGTAAATTTGTTTTGCCCTGTGTAAGTGTTCTCAAGAGTGTATTAAAACTCCAGAAGTCAGATGATCAGCATTCCAATACTTGTGTCAACAGTACCAGGTCAAATTCCACAGTTCAGCACTCATAGCTAGCTCCCAGCTCACCCTAAACCTAACAGTAGGTAGGCAGTATCAATTAGCTAAAAAGATCTCGGTGAGATTGAATATGGTAGCATTTTACTGCCTCTAATATAACAATAAGTTTCCTGATCCCCTGTCTAGGAAAAAAAAATGCAAACTCATGTCTTATCTACTTTTAAAAAGTAAACTCACTGGCAGCTGATTTGTTTATAATTAGCCATGAAATCTGTCATTTTTATACTGCTATACAGAGATGCATAAACCTTAACAGTTATTGTACCAACCTATAAAAAGGTTAATAAATATTAATTGCTAAGAAATAACAACCAAGGATCAAACGTAGCACCACTTAAGCAGTCATTTATCTTAAGACCTCAGTGAGCCTCACAATCATTAGATCTTTTATGGGACAAGAGTAAAAAAACAGTGCTCCCTTACTATGAAGGCTGAGATGAAAGGAATTCAGTTAAACAACTCACAAGGAAGAAAAATCAGAAAATCTCTAATTCCGCCCCAGATCTGTACTTTACTGTCTGTTCTACTCCCAGTAGATTACCTAGAATAAACTCTTTCCAGAAAAGTGGGCACATTTCTGGTTGTCTCTAGCTTTCAGATTAAAAGAATCAAAGAATATCACCAAACATCACAATTTAGATCACTCAGAAGCCATTCTTTTACCTAAGTATCAAGAGTATTTGATTTGCAATACCATGATTATGACTATAAAGATAATCCCAATCTTTAAAAAAGCCTTAAAAAAGCCCTTCCTCTCCTCTACCCATTCTATCCCTTCCCTATAATTAAGGAGCAGGGGTAGATATCAAAAGATATACAAAGATAGAGAAAAAGTCCCAAAGGAGATATTTCTGTTGAATATACATACAATGCAGAAGTACTACTAGCTTTATTAATATAATAAACCTAAAGTGCAATAAAAACAAAGAATTTCTAACAATAATTCCTACACAAACTCAAACCACTAAAGAATCTCATTGAAAGACCTAAAGAATCTCACTATTTTGTTCTTCAAAATAAGCTACAACTTGAGATTAAGTAGAAACAAAATTACAGCTTCATTCAACCTATCAAAAGTTGGAAGGTCTGACTTATTACTTTAAAAATATCCACAATTTTCTGAACTGAACAAACCAATTCATCTAAAAACATTTTTTAAAACAATGTGGAAGACAGTAGGTGGATAATAGAAACTAACACATTTCCCCCATCAGAGAATAGCCACAAGAGAAAATTTTGCCTCCTTTCCAAATTATCCTGCCACAACAGTGTGTGACAATGAGGGGGTGGTTAATGGAGGGGAGAAGGGGGGAGGTCTCATCTTTCCAAAGAACAGGTGGATCAAGTTAAGGCAGGAAGAGCTACCTGCTCTGCCTGCTCAAAATCAGAGCTTACCTCCTTAGATTGATGGCCTTTGCCAAGTTTGGAACACCTTCCATCTCTGTTGTCTTCTGCCCAATCAGACAGCTGATAGGCCTATGGGGGAAGAAAGAGAAACAGACCTGCTAGAAAGCCAAATCAACTCATATGCCTTCTTAAGAAGAATCATCAGTTCTTAGTGTTTAAGGAAGGCAGACAATCCAGCTGTTACTAGGCCTCATAGGATTGACACAAAGCCTTTCAAAAGCTTCTCCTTTAACAATGTAGCATCAAATGCCCTAAAAATTAGGGAAAACTCAGACCAAAACAGTACTTAAAAAAAAACTGAACTCGGACACAAGTCCTCTATGCAGTCTGTAAGCCTAAGGAAAAATGATTAGATAGACTTTATAAAGTATAATCTAATGATACAACTTCAAAAACAATAAGTATTCGAAAATGTCTGCACAGACTAACAAATCAGATTCTTGGAAAATATTAGACAATGTCAAAGAATCAAAGTTGAGAGAGATCTCCACAAAGCAAGTGATCTAGTCCCTCTGCTTTTAGAAAGATAAGTATCCAAACTATCTAGGATAGAAGGTAGATTGAATTTTCTTCTTGAAGGTCTCCAAGTCTGAAGATTCTACAACCTCCTTCAGTAGCACAGTCCAGTTTTTAAAATAACCTTAATGATCAAAAAAAACCTTTTTTATAACCAACCAAACTCTCCTTTGCTTTACACTATAAAATCCTCTTATCTCCAGTCTTCCACAAACACACAGAACAACTGCTTGGCATCATCCTCATCCAAAACCTTCATCTATTTGCATTAACTAAGTCATCCCTTACCCTTATCCATTCATGAATACACAACCACAATGCCTTCAAACTGTACTCATAGAACAGCTTTCCATACAAAAGGCTTTTGCTTTAAGTCCTCTTCATAAATCAGGATTTTCCCTCCCCATTTAAGGCACAAAGACTTAAACCTCCAAAATATCACCAGACTATCTCTTCAGCAAGCTAATAGTAACTAACAAGCTGTTAAGTTTGGTCAGAATTCTGAAATCTTTACCACCAATTTTCAATGATCAGCATGTACAGGACAAAAAAACTGAAGTCTTACTTTACAAAAAGTACTGAATATTTGAAACTGAATCAGAATTATAGATTGTAGAATGCAAAACCAACTCTAAGATCACATATGTAATCCAATGGGGAAAAAAGGAATAAAATTTAGTCTCACATATCAACATAATTTCTATCATACACCCACATATATGTAGATACATACACATCCAGCTCAAGATTAAAAAAGAAACTAGCTATAAAGTAATTGTCCATTCTATTCCTCCAGTATATTTTAAATTAGAGTATACATTCTCAACAGTCCTAAGATTGTTTTACATAAAATGTAATAGCTTCAGAAATATTAAGAATTTTGCAAAACTAATTTTTATTAAATAGTCATGAACAGGAATTTTAATTAAAACAGAAAATGTAAACCATAATATTAGCCAGTGCTTATGTGGCTACAGGACACAAATAAAGCATACCAATGTACTTGTAAATTTTAATTTTTGAAAAAGGTTTAAAAAGTCATCATTTGAAACATATATGAATACATAAATTGGATAAGGTTAGCTTCACAGAAAAAATAATCCTAAAAGAAATTTGCAAATATGACTAAAGTATCTCCCCCCAAACTTACCTAAAAGTATAAATATGAAATAAGATATAATTTAATTAATTATAAGATAGCAGATGCTCCTTTCTCTGCGAAGCCTTCCTTGAGTCCTCCTGGAAGAAAATACTCTGTTCAACTGAAATAAGTATTCAAGTCCACCTGCTATTTCTCTATGTAAACTGATAAACTGGCATTCTGGTTCAACAAACTGTCTTTTGCAAGTTAATTAAGTCAGTATGAAGCTATCTCCCAGAGTCTAGGCAAATTTACTAAAATCAGGTTCCTGACCACAAAAATTTGAGCACCAAACCTGGACTGACTGCTGGTAACACTACCAAGGTGCTAAAAACACACACAGTTAAATCCTTACCTGAACAGCTACCCACAGAATCTCTCTTTTCAATTATATTCATTTCAATTAAATACCATAAAAGAGCCAGTGAAACTTTATGTAGGCCAAAAAATAGGGAGCAAAGTTAACCTCTTCTTAAGTATTAAAAAGACAGATTTTGGAAAGAAACATCTAAGAGTAAGCTTACAAGTCCTTAAGAATTAACCCCAAGGGGTGACTAGGTGGCACAGTGGACAGAGCACCAGCCCTGGAGTCAGAAGGACCTGAGTTCAAACTCCACCTCAGACACTTAACACAAAACTAGCCATGTGACCTTGGGCTAGTCATTTAACCCCAATTGCCCTACCTTCCCCCCTCCAAAAAGCAAAAAAAAAAACCCAATCATTACCTAAATTAGTCAATTTTTCAAAGATACAAGCTATCCCTCCAAGTCAGTTTATCAGACATATCTATTACAGATACAATGCTCCTGTGCCTTTTTTAAAATTTTCATTGCACGTACTTTCTGATCTTTTGATGGGTACAAAGAAAGGTGGGAATAAATGAATATAATTCTCATTTTTGGCAGAGGTTAATTCAATTTTGAAAATTAAAAATATTTATCTCTACAGCGTTAGAGTGCAAATTACATACACGGAACCAATCATCAATTTCTGCTATACCTAGAAGTGCTAATCCTAAATGGTACTGTTCCTGCATGTTATAAAATAACATGCTTGCCTCTGGCCCAACTGCAGTTACTGTCTTAGTCACAATAAAAATAAGACCATTATACTAAAAGTAGAAATTCTAGATAAAATACACTATAGCAAAGAAAATTAATGCACTACATAAGACAGATAAGAAAGAAAGAACAGAGCACAAGGACCTACCAGAAATTAATTTCTTTAAAAACTTAAATATAAATCATTTTAAACTTTAAAGAAAATTTTTCTCCCAAGTACTTGATTCTAGTAATGGCTTCTCACTGAAATGAACAGAAGGCAAAACTTGGGCAAAATCTAAATACAACACCCTCCTCCACAAAAAACAATAGATCTTTTATCCAGAGTGAGCCACAAGAAAAAAGAAATAAGCCACCAGAAATATAATCAAAGAAGCTATAGACTGAGAAGTGATTCCTCCAAAAGACAGAAAAGGAGAAAGACACCCCCATCTCTCCTCCCTATTCTAGAGGCTACTATGATTGTTTTAGATTCACATCTCCAAAGAAGTTTCAGGTGCCACAGGAATAAGAGGGTGAAAAAATGAATTTACCATGGCTTTTATTCTTGATCACTATATTAGAAATTGACAGCTATTGCCCATATGATAAATAGTCAAAGAATACGAACAGGTAAATTTCAAAGACAGAAATCCAAGCTATCAACAGTCATGTGAAGAAATGCTCCAAATCACTAATAAGTAGAGAAACACAAAAATGACAAAACCGGTAAAGTGACATGTTGAAGAGGTTATGAGAAAACAAGTACATTAAATGCACTGTTGGCAGAACTGAGAATTAGTACAGCCATTCTAGAAAGCAATTTGGAGCTATACCAAAGTGTCATTAAATTGTACATAACCTCTGACTCGGGAATATCCTACTAAGTTATGCCCCAAAGAGATCCAAAACAGGAAGAAAAGGACCCATAAGTGCAAAAATGCTTATAGCAGCGCTTTTTTTTGTGGTGGTAAAAAACTGGAAAATAAAGGTACCCATCAACCACACGAGGATAAATAAATTGTGGTTTGAACAAATTATGATCTAAGAATTTAATAGAATGTTATTGTGCTATAAAAATAATGATAGAGATGTTTTCAGAGAAAGCTGGGAAGACTTGTATGAACTGATAGAGTAAACTGAGTAAAACCAAGAGAATAACTTATTCAGTAACAAGAACACTGTAAAAACAACTTCAAAAGACCTAAGAACCTTAATCAATGCAATGATCAACCATGATTCCAGACAACCAACAAGGAAGCATGCTACCCACCTCCTGATAAAGATGTGATTGAATCAAAACGCAGAATGAGGTATACATTTTTCTATATGACCAATAAGAGAATTTGTTTTACTTAACTATGCATATTCCAAACAAAGGCCATGTTTCTTTTTTTTTTTCTTTAACTGAGGGCAGCAGGAGGGAAAGGAAATAAAGACTTGTCAACTTAAAAAAAGAAAAGTGAAACAGACAATCACAAATTTCTTTTTATATCTGTCTACTGCTAGAGGAAGACTGCTCTAATTCTTTGCATGGAACTACTTAAATATCAAGAGATAGAGGAATATTGAAAAATTATGTAAAAGTTATATCTGATGGCTAAATATGCTTCATGTATGTATTTCTTGTCTCCTCAACAGACTAAACTCCAAGAGCAGATATATCATATACTTATTTTGTATCCCTATGTGGCACCTAGGCACATTATCAGTATATAAGAAATTGTACACAATTAAAACAAATACATGTTTTGGTCTGATTTGGGGCAGAATTTATCTTAAAAATCAGTACTCATTCACATTCAAAATACCACTGAAAATAAAAATTATTTTCTAATAAAGTACCCTCTCTTTGGTTCCAGTAAAAGTGACAAAGATGGTTTCAAATGCTCTCCATAATGAAGTGAGTTTTCAACCCGCTTTCTAATTCTACCTCAAACATGCTCCAAAGACTCCAAAAGATTTCATGGGAAGCTAGCTATTCATTGAGATTTTCAAGAAATATAAAGTAGTAATACAGACAGTTTCCTATGATGCAAGTCAAAGACAAAACCCACCTCCCCTTCCCTCTAATTCAGCTAAATGGAAACTAAGATGGCAATCGCAAATCTAAAACTTAACTCCCCTTCTAACACCCACAAATTCTAATAAAGGCATCATGAAGTCATCGTGTTGTTACGCACTTGCCAAGGTGAAATGTGACAAATACATTCAGTTCATTTCCTACTCTAGTCTTACCTCATTTTCAAGTAACCAATCCCTGAAGCCTAGATTTCTCCTTTTTGAATGCAGAAGTAGCCGTTAGGGGAGAATTTGAAATTCCATTGTGGCTAGCTTAGAGAACTTTTCAAAAGGAAATGTGCCACAAGCTATATTAATGAGAAATCAGTCCTTTATGATTAAGTGCTAATAAAGTCATGTACAAATATAAAAACAACTGACGATCATGTGAAACGAAAGGAATGGTTATACTGATATATAAATTCAATAAGCATTTATTAAGCACTTATTATGTATAAGATACTGTATTAGGTGCCGAGGATACAAAGACAAAATGAAAACAGTATCTGCCTTCAAGGAGCTTATAGTCTGTTGGGAGGATATCTCATCTAGACAGGTAAGTCATCACAATTTGAAGATGGAGGGAATACTAACAACTAGAGGTATCAGGAAAAGATTCATGCAGGAGGAGGCACCCGAACAGTTCAATGAAGGAAGCTAGGAGTTTAAGAGGTAGAAGTGAGGAGTGAGTAAATTCCAGCCATGAGCAATAAATCTATTCAAAGGCACAGAGGCATATGGAATACTAGAGTTGGCGGTAAGGAAGTAAAACAATTTGACTGTAACAGAGGACAAGAAGGAAAGTAAATCTCCAAATGCAAGCTGGGCACTCTTTTTTTTTTT